>CAJQZJ010018033.1:13508862-13593187 GCA_907164525.1 Lophiomys imhausi | reverse complement strand
TCAGATGCACTGCTCTATGGTCGGCGCCATCTTGGATCCTCCAAAATTTCATTTTTAATAGTATAAAACTCAATCCAATTTTCAAAGTCCAAATTTTCCTAAATGTGGACATCTACTAAATAAAATAATTTGTACAGTTCCTGTATATGATTACACAGAGTGACATCCTTATTCCTAAATCAGAGAATTCGGATATAAAGTAGAATAATCTAGTTAGGGTAAATCTTAAACTCATCAAGACAAATATCAAACCATCTTCCTCCTTTGTACAGCATCTGGAGTTCATAATGTAATCTCGGCACCAAAGAGCTTAAATTACCACAGTTTCCACTTTTTGTCACCTGAAATATAATCAGCTTCTCTTTGGCTTAGGAAAACTCCACTGTATTCCAGAAGATCTCTTTGGTGGATACCTTATTGTCATATACACTGTAAAATCCTGGGCTTTATCAAATCCATTTTAAGGCTTCATGTTCACTAATGGTGTCTCCAGTGAGACTCCAATCTTGCCACATAGTGTGCAAGGCCTCAGTTATTCTCAATGATCCCCCCAATCAGGTATCTTTCATGCTTTTAATACTGGTACCTTAATGACAATGACAACATTGTCAAGTGCTGCTGCCAATTTGAAATACAACCAGACCCCTTGCATCATAGCTATAACAGCTACTTTGTGCTGACCCTGAGGAAATACATTCCTAGTATCTAAACAAACTAGAGAAAATTTCACTCCAATGATGCTAATCTCTTTCATAATCACGTCTTCTTCTCCAACCACAATCTATCTAACAAACACAAATTCTTAGCCCAAATGTTTCATGAATAGTTTCTATCCATGTTCCAGATAGTCTTCATGTCTCTCTATACTCCCATAAGCCCACCCTCACATGCCCATATTTTCACATCATTATCTTCCAAGGGCCCACTTAAACAACCCCATTATGCTCCACTTCCAAAAATCAATTCAATTTCCACTATAACATAGTGAATTTTCTTTATTTCTATCATAAACAGCCCAATGTATTACACACTTCATATTCATGGCAGTTCACACAACAGGACCCCTGTTTTCTTAATAAAAATTTCCTTTCCAGTATTCTTTCTGTTGTTGAAGTAAAATACCTTGACAAAAATCAAATTATGGGTTTGGTGGGTTTATTTTGACTTACAAATCCTGTAGGGGGTCAAACAAATAAAAACAAAATCCAAATGGAAAATGAACATTACTAAACTAATAATTTAAGTTTCTTCAAGCTTAGATTCACAATTTATTAAATATTGACATTTGAGGTGAACAAAGTATGTAATAGGAAATTAGGCTGTAATTGGATCCCTGTTTCATACACTATATGACTTTGGAAAAGTCATAGTCTGCAGCGAGGTTTTTCCTACTATTAACACAGCAAATTAGACAAAGAGACAGTATCTGAAAAAAAATACTAATGATAGAGAAGCAATTGATATGAAACAAGAAATCTCCACAATGCATTCCTAAGAACTGAATTACAAAGTGTTCCATATGTCAATGAAATGATATACAATTGTAGTGGGAATTAGTTTTCTTGAATTAATTAATAAGGACCCTTAAGGACCGTGCATATGAGACTGGTACCTGACAGCACCTACTCATTGTCAACCATTGAGAAAGCACTCTGAAAACCTAGGAAACTGAAAAGAATTTATAGCTTGGCATTGCTTGGATGAAGAAAGAGCAGAGGCAAAATAGGTGGATCCCAGTTGAAGCCACAGCTCCAGGAGCGACATGGATGATGCTTTCTTGAGGGACATGACTGAAAAGCCTCGTTTTGAAGCCTGCAAAGGGAGCCCAGTGAATGAGCATGGCTGCAAAGCCACAGAAGTCACTGGAAATCTCCAGAACGGTGAGACAACCTGGGAGCTGCCAAAAGGTGCAAGAAATGGCAAGATCATACTCTATAAATGCCAGAGAGCTCCATGTGAAGTTCCCTACCCTCACGGAGTAGAAGAAAGGAGCATGCAAAGGAGACTATGAAGTGTTAAGTGACATATGCCATCAGAAAGGGATTCTTGCCACGAGCCAGCCCAAGATGGGTGTGAGCTACAGCAGTGGAAATAGAGCAGCCTAAGGTACTGTTGTGAATGAGCAAAGCGTGACACGCCCTGGCTGAGGAGATCATAGACAGTAATGATGGCCTGGGAAAGCTAGGACTGGCTGATGCCACAATGGCATGATGAAGGCAATTGAAGCAGGCCTGGGGGCAGTGACAAGGTTGGCCCAAAGCCCGAGACATACACGGACTGTGAGGTGACCACAGAGAGAGAGGCTTCTGCTCTGAGGTGACTGCAGAAATAGAGTCCTGTTGAGGTAGCCAGGGACCTGCAATCACTCAAGGCAAGACTGTGAAGCTAAAGACCAAGCTGGACTGTGTGGCAGCTACCCTGAGGGGATTCAGCTAGTTTAAATGGAAGCCTGAGGTATCCATGGACAGACTAAGTCGGGACGGCACAGCATCTGCGCTATGTCTTCCTGAAACTGGTCCCTAGTTGAGTGGGTGTGGAAATTGGCTGTACAAACCGGCAGACAGTGGCAATGCCAGGCCCAGAAGAAACTGAGCCAAGCTGAAGATAAGATTACCGTGACTGCCTTAGCCAGACTGTGTGCTGCTTGAGGTGTGCCAGCAGATAGAAGGCTGACCAAGTTCCCCACATGGACCTGAGCTAGAGAATCCTAGTATCCTTTCAAAAGGGTTAAAGTAGGGCTGTTTAGGTGTTCTTAGGTATTAGATATAGGTATTGTAGGTTATAGTTATTAGATATTACAGGTTATAGAAAAGAGGTGTTTTATAGGTGTTTACTAGATATTGATAAATATAAATTAAATAAAATTACTACTTACACAAAAAATGGATTCAAAATTCTGTTTAATGTGTAGATTCACATAAATAAAATATGTGTAAGAGAGTAATATGTGATTTTAAATGGAAGATTTAAAGCCATGGGAAATGGGATATGAAAAAGTTTAAAAATTGTGTACATTTTATTCTGGCAAATGAATATTAGTTATATGTTTCAGAATTTATTTACAAGTAAATAAAATTTTATGTACATGATATATTATAATTTATATTGTATTTATATCATATATATGATAATCAATCCAAGGTAATATGGAAAATTTTAGCCAAATCCTAAGTGAGAGCATAGTAGGAAGTTGCGATATTTTTAAAATTGTCCCTAATACATGTATTTTATAACTTTGAGAAAAATTTAGTTAAATGTTAACATGTGAAAAGTTCAAAATAATTACAGCACACAAATGATATTGTTATTTCATTTGCTTAAATAATTAATATCTCAGGTCAAGTACATAATAATACTCAATTGCTCTCTAATAACTTCTCTCATCTCAGAAGTAAAAAATGTATTTATTTGGGATGTCTCCATCAAATACCTTCTCTCAGAACTCAGTGAACCCTGTGGAAGAAGAGGCAGAAGGAGTGGAGGAGACAGAAAACAAGGACATCTTAAATGAACGAGAAAAACTCATATGAACTCACAGAGAATGAAGCAGTAAGTACACGGATTTGCTCCCAGGTCCTTTATATACACTACAGCTTTCAGTTCAATATTTTTATGGGACTCATGAATGTGTGAATGAGTGGGTCTATGATTCTTTCATCTTAGCATGGGCTTTTTAAAATTTTCTGTTGGTTAATATGTCCATATACCTTATCCAACTTTAATATGATTTTTATTTTATCTTACTATATTTTATTTTGTTATGTTTAGTTGTTATCTCCTAGAAGTTGTTATCTCATATCTTCTCTTCTAATGGGAAACAAAAAAGAAATGGTGGATCTAGATGGGAGTGGAGGTGGGAAGGGACTAAAAGCAGTAGATGAAGAGGACACTGTATTCAAATATATTGCATGAGAAAAGAATCTATGTTTAATAAAATGCAAAAAGAAACACATGTATTGATATTTTCATAGTGGTTCACATGTTTCCTGTGTTTTCTATGCATTAGTAATTTGATAATACCTTAATAAGCATAAATTATGGATGCTTAATATTATTTCTTAGTTACTCATTTAAATTTCTACAATAGTTGTCTGTGCTAGATGATTTCAATTAGTTCTTATTTTTATTTATACAGAAAAAATGAATGAGTTGACATTTCATAATTTTTATTACATAATAAGCTTCTGAAATGAGAAGTATCTAGTAAAATCCTTTTTTTTGGCTGTGTTATCTTAAGAAATATAACTGAACATGTTTCGCCTCAGCCTTTAATCTATACCATGGAGATGATGATTGCATTGTGGCAATAAAAAGTTAATTCACATTAAATAATCTAAAATAATGCTGCTTTGGGCTGACCAAATGGACCTGCAGGTAGAAGAGTTAGTTATTCATGTAAGCCTAAGGGTGTGGGTTCAATTCCTAGGAGCTCCATGGTAAATGGAGAGCACGGATTCACAATATTTGAATCTGCTGCTGAGCACAAGCTCACTGTGAGAAGCACTCTGTGGCATATGTATGCTGACAATCATATGCCAAACACACTCACACATACACACATACATATGTACAAACACACATAAACACATGTATACATATCCACAGACACACACACACACACACACACACACACACACACACACACACACACGGTTAATGAAATATATGGTCTTAAGTACTCTCTTTTTTCATTACGTTCTTTTAAATTTGATGAAGGGTGTGCCTTTTAAAAATGTTTAGTATAATATTTAATTAAATATATTTTAATAAGTATTAAGTAGATTATACAAATATTGACATCTGAGTATTATTTTACTATTTTCTCTTCTTACTGAAATACTCCCATTTTCTGAAGCCATTTCCATCTCAATATGAGAAAAAAATATTAATTTCTCTAGTGAATTGTGAGACTCATGCAATCAGTTGTTCGAGGAAGCAGTCTACACGTGATGGTGAGGTGCTTCAGTCAACTCTGCCTCTAACAATATCTTCCATGCAGTATCTCTGCAGCAAATGTGTGTTTCTCTAGTGAAAAGCAGTTTTATGATGTCATTTTGCAATGCTAACTCTCACTAATGCTAATTTACCTCTCTCTATAAAAGGACAGTATTTTCGTAAGCTATTAGCACTAATTTCTTAACACAGCAAAGAAGCCATAACCATTACAAATTTTATAGTTATTATTTTTCTACTGGTTTTATTATATGTGACTTAGTTGGGCAGTCAACCTAGGTCTATACAAACTGGAAAGCTCAACTAGAAAATAATCCATAACAGAGTCTCTGATGCCACACAATATATTTTCTCCTAAATCTATTACCATATCCCTTCAAGTGACTACTTCGATATATTTACTTATATTTCTAAAGCTCTAACCTACTTACAGGTTTTGACTAAGCTAGACACTTTTCTCATTGCATCAATTCAACTCAATTTTTATGAAACTCATTCATTTTCATCTAATATAAGCTCAGAGCTGGATGACTTTATACCATAGAGAAAACATTGAAGACTAACCTCTGTCTATGTAAGAAGGAGACAAAACTCAGTCTTTGCAGGTAAAAAAATAATGAAAAAAATAGCAAAACAAGACTAATGACTAACAGGTAAAACTTTTTAATGAAGTGTTAGTATGAGATTTAAAAAAAAGTGAATGTGATGTATAATTTAAAATAAATGGGCAAAAGACTGAGGAGATGGCTGTGGGAATAGGAGTGCTCCTGGATAATCATGGGGACCTGGTTCCAATCACCTGTACACAAGTGAACTGCTAGACATCACAGTGGCACACCTGTAACATCAGCACTGCAGGAGGCAGAAATAATAGGACTGTTGTTGGGGGCCAGTCAGTTTAATTCCATATTCTATGAGAGAATCTAGCTAAATAGCAATATAACAGGACACTCATAGTTTTCTTTGGCTTTTGCGCAGACAGGATGTTATTAGTGTAGAAAACATGTGTACTCTCTCAAATAAGCACAAACACACAAACACAAATGCATACACACACACTAAAGAAGTGAACAAGCCTGTACACATAGAGAACTCAAACTATTCTGGACATAAGTATCTATTATGTTGACATCAGATTTGTATAAACAGGGGTTTTCATTACATATATGTCCCAAGATGACTTTGTCATGATGTAAGGAAAACATTAATTCTATAATAAATTCTCAGGAAATTGCTGTTGTGTTTAGGATCAAAAGTTGTCTTTTCTTCTACCATGTAATGAAAATGAGATAAAGAAGTGAATGTTATGTGGAACTGTAATTGAGATATCACACTCAGTAGATCTAAACACTATGTACTCTACCTTTCCTAGAAAATTTGATCATTTTTGCATCATTTTAAAACTAATTTATATCAACAAAAATGTACATGTTATTAAGAAAAGAGTGTTTGAATGTATTTGGGGTTAACATATGTTCATAGATTTTGTTCATATTCAAATATATCCTGAGTTGAACATGTTTAGTTAATGCTTCCCAACCTATAACAGTTATATCATGATTTGTAATAATTTTATCAATGAAATTTTTATTAAATTGATGAATGTTTTTCTTTTGTTAGAAATCATACCCATACATTGATAACTATATATGATACAGTGCATTTTTATATTACGTGTTCCATAAAAAATACTTGTATTTACAAGTAAACTTTCTAAACTTTCTGAACACCCTTTCTTTCTTTGGTATTATCTTTGCATCTGAGTGTTAATTTATCATTCTTTTTCTGTCAGCTGTCTGCACTATTAATTCTGGCTTTCCAAAATGCCTGAAGGGTACACTGTCAGCTGTAGATACTCAAGTCAGTGTGGTAATATCAGCTGAATTCTTCCCACATAATTCACATCATACACAAACCTAAACACATGTACACACACACACACACACACACACACACACACACACTTGAACACATTGCATTGTGTAGAAATAACTGGCGCATTTTGAAACATATTTGTTGTTACTGTCTTATGTGTCAGAAACAGCATAGAATTTCCATGACCATTATGTCTGTAAATTATTTTTAAGGAAAAAAAATTGGGAATGGGTATAAAAGCTTGTTAAATCATACAATTATAATGAAAATATGCAAAATCAGGATAACTGAACACTTTAAATATAAATGAATGAAGGTTATTGTTTTCTAGGATCATGTAACCAGTGGAGACATACCATCTTAACATATTATTGTGTTGTTATTTTGAAGTTGGTATGAAATATCCAGATTTCATTTCTTTAAGGCACAAACACAAAGAATGCATAAATACTGTAACTAAACAAATTCAATGTGCAAAATTAAGTGAAATTGTTTACTATCTTCTCACAAATACTCCAAAGTGCTCTTTAGTTTGACTCATAACTCCCATAATTTTTGCAGAGATATATGCAAACTTTTGATGTATATAACATTTGAAATGGTAGTCAAGTGTGTGATTGTCTATCTTGAATGTGTGTATCAAAATACTATTCAGTCTAAAGAAAGTCACAACCTATTTCACCTAACAAGCCATACTTCTTAAATTTTTCACTGTGTAATATATGTAAATATATTTTATATATATTTATATTTAATATATAAATATATTTAATAAAATATATTTAATGTGAGTATATGAATACATACAGGTGAATATATAATGTATATATATATATATATATATGTAAAGATTCTGAGATTTAATGGTCCTGTTCTTATAGATGTTTTATACATACATATGTTTATGTTTGTGTATGTGTATATATATGTTGTATAATCTTTATCTATATCATTATCTGTATATATATGCATATATATGTAATGCATATTCATAGTATTGTTTTATAATATGCATTTAAAAACAAAATCACTTTAGACTACATATATAGAATTTGTCTCTTTAATAGACCCGTTGTTATCAGCACTCAATATAATAAGTACATATTGAACACTAAAAAATAACTAGCAATTACCAGTAATAAAAATGACAAGTCAATTCAGGTTTTAAAATTCCTGGTACAACTACCTGGATTAGAAGCAGGGTGTACACTTAGAAATCACATAAACCTGAATGGTTTCTTAGAGACACATAAGAGCAGAAATTGAATAGAAACTTAAAAATTCAGAAAAAAAGAAATACAACTTTGTTAACATTCTCAAAATCACGTCAGAGGAAATAACTATGGGGGAGGACTTAGTATTATAATCTGTGTGTTGCTCATGATGAAGTGTACTCAAAGCGGTGACAGCACTGGAGGTCCTTCATTCTTTTGTTGTTCTTCTACTACATGTTATGTAGCCATTTGTTTAGAGAAACTCTGACCACCTCTACCTGTGAAACTCCTAATTTATAATATCAAAGGCAAGAATGTATTTGGTGCAGTCTCTCTCAAAATAATTTAAGAGGGCCAGAGATACTCCTGGGCCAGCAGATAGATATGTATGGACAAGTATAACCTGAACTGAATCCTGGGATCCCAGATCATAGAAGGAAAACAATCAACTCTAGATTGTTGTTCTCTGATCTCCACACTCATGCCTGCACTCTAACCTACTTACACCCTTCCAGACCTATAAACATTCATATGCACACACACACACACACACACACACACACACTAAGTAAATTTTTTAAAAAGTAAAAAAAAAAAAAAAAAAAACAACTTACCAGAAATGTCTAGATTATTTAGAAACATTGCTGTAAATATTGTATTAATCATCAGTATAGTTCTGTGCTGGAACATGAATGACTATGTTTTATATGGATCTGGTCTTGCACAAATCCCCAGGCATGCATCATGTAATCAAATAAACAAGTAATATTTTATGAAGAAATTACTGTTATAAGATGTGAAAATAGTTTTATAATAAACCCCACATTTTCAAATATCCATTTGGTCACAGCATACAGAAATAATATTCAAATTTATTTTTAAAATGTATTCTATTCAAGGATACAACTTATAAATTTCATAATATTCTAATTGTCAAAGTTTTTTTCTTCACTTTTACAAAGTATATTTCTTACATTTCCCTTATTTTTTTCTTTTTTATAAAACTTCTGTACTTTTTCTCTCAAGGTCATATAGCCCTGTATCAGATAGCTGTAGAGCTTCAGTAATAACACCAGCTGCCATCTCTGATTAATGTAAGTGAATGCTGTTTTACAATTTTCATAGATTCTCTCCTTTGCACCCATTTTGACAAGGAACAATGTTGGGCTCAATGCTGGATGCCCCAGAGGTGCCCTAGAGTTATTTTAACGGATTCAATTTGCTCTGCTTTTCATGTAAGCACAGTTTTCCTTCTTATATATTTCTGAGATACAGGAGAAAGTATTTCTTACATAAAATATTTTTAAACTTTACTGTTTAAATAAGACTTCGGCATATAGACAATAGAGCGTATACTCCAGGGGTTTTCAAGGCTACTGAAGAAAAAAAAATCATTTACCATTCAGGTCTCTTACTGTAGTCCTTCATGAATACATCCATTGTCTCCTGTTCTCTTGGCTTCTATAGGTCAACAGAAAAAAAGCTAGTTTAATTTTCCTTATACTGTGAAATATAAGCACAAAAGTAGTTCAATTCCTCACTTCACAGATAAAGAACCAAGGCTGTAGAAAAGTTTGACTAATTGAATGGAGCCTACAGGCATGTCCTAAACGTGAGATGGCCCAAAAAAGTGAAGGAAGAGTTTACACTTTGATCTATAGCTTTGTTTCTCACCTTTTACTAATCTCCTATCTCCTTTCATAATTTCCGAACTGAAAAACTGTGGCTCATCTGTTTTCATTTCCCTGTCTGTATCAGCTCTTTTTCCTATCTCCTGGGCCCCTTTGTACTTCCTTGGTCTCTAACTATAGTCACTCATAAACATACATACCTGAAAGTTAAATGCCAGGATCTGGTGCAAATGACAGACATTCATTTTCCTTCAAATTTCAAAACTTTTATGGTTAAAAAATTATATTGTGCATATATATATGTATATATATATACATATATACATATATATCACATTCCATTATCCATTCTTTGTTGACGAAGATGTAGACTGATTCCATTGACTTGCTCTTGTGAAAAGAACAATAAACACAGCTATGTAACTGTCCTTTTAGTTTGCTATAGAGTCCTTCACATCTATACACAGGTGTGACATAGCGAGTCATATGATAGTTATATCTGGTTTGAAGAAGCCTCAAGGGTTTTCTATTGTTTCTGCAACTGTATCTCTCATTCTTTACAAAAAGCCAGTGTAAAGTAGACCAAAAGCCTCAGTTTAATGCCTAGAATGCAAAAAAACTAAGTCAAAAGAATCCTAATAACACAGCATGACTCTTAGAATTAACTGGAGTAATTACATGAAGAAAAAAAAAAAACAACAACCAAAAAACAGAAAGCACCTTTCTTCCTAGTAAGAAAACTATATCAGCAGAATGAATAAGCAAACTACTCTATGGGAGAAAAGTTTTCCCTGCTAGATTTTAACCAAGGGGTTAATATCTAGAATAGGAAATAACTAGAAAATTAAGCACACAGGATTAAACCAGCTTAGTTTTAGAGAAGAAAATGAATTGAATAGGCAGGCCATGAAAAGAATAAATACAAATTATCTACATACATATATTTAAACATTCAATATCCATAGCTGTTGTTGAAATATAAAAATAAGCCAGTAAGAATTAATTTCACCTAACCTATATAGAAAGATCTCATCAGGAAGACAAATGACAAAAAATGCTGGAAAGCATGTGGGGAAAGAGGAACACTTATTGCTTATCAATGGGAGGAAAAATTA
Source organism: Lophiomys imhausi (assembly GCA_907164525.1). Lineage (NCBI taxonomy): Eukaryota > Metazoa > Chordata > Mammalia > Rodentia > Muridae > Lophiomys > Lophiomys imhausi. The sequence goes on along the minus strand of CAJQZJ010018033.1, from coordinate 13,582,399 downwards.
GTACATTGAATTATGTACTTGATATTTCTTCGGTTTTGGTTGTTGATTATTTAGAGAGATGTTCTAACATTATTAGTTCCTATGAATAATTACACTGATGATTATCTGTTATCTGCAAAATTTCAACTTCTAGATATTTACAGACCAGCCTAATAATTACACTCCAAATCTGAGAGAAGAGAAAATAGGAAGCATACTTGAATTCATTGTCATGGAAAGGGGAATTTTGAACAGTATATCAATAGCACAATCATCATTGTCAATAATTATTTAATGGGACCTCATAAAAATAAAACTTATGAGTAACAAAGCACATCTTAAATCAAGCAAAGAGACAATTGATAAGATGGGAAAACAATCTTTATCAACTCTACATTTGACAGAGTGTTACTATCTAGATTATCCAAAGAACTCAAAAACTGAACATAAAGAAAACAACCAAAATATAAATTATAATATGGAATGAAACAGAGAATGTTCAAAATATGAAATACAAATGACAGAAAAATATTTTTAAGATGTGTAAAAGCATTTAACTATTAGAAAAATTAAATTAATTACAAATTTAATTTTTATTTAGTTTAAATAAAAATCATTTATTTTCCCAAACCTAAAAATAGAGATGCCAGAAAAGTTCTAAGAGGCATACAGAATACCAAATAGATTAGGCCAGAAAAGAAATTCCTCTGGCCACATAATATTTGAAACTATAAAATATACAGAACAAGGAAAGAATATTAAAAGCTGTAAGAGAAATAGGTCAAGTAATATATAATGCCAGACCCATAAGAATTATACCTGATTTCTCCTCAGAAACTCTAAAAGTCAAAAGGGCCTGGGTAGATGTCCTACAAGCTCTTAGAGAACATAGGTGTCAGACCAGACTACTATACCAAGCAATGCTTTCTATCACCATAGACATAGAAAACAAGATATTCTATTACAAAACCAAATTCAAACAATATCTATCCACAAATCCACATCTACAGAAGATCCTAGAAGGAAAATTCAAACCCAGAGAAGATAACTATAACCAAGGAAATACAGGAAACAAAAAAATTATACTGTAGTTAAAAGAAACATATAAATATACAACCACCACCTACATAAAAATAACAGAAGCTAACAACCAATGGTCATTAATAGTTCTCAACATCAGTGGACTCAACTACCCAATAAAAAGACACAGACGTACAGAATGGATCCATAAACATGACCCATCATTTTGCTGCATACAAGAAATGTACCTCACTAACAAAGATAGATTCTACCTTAGAGTAAAGGCCTGGGAAAAGGTTTTATAAACACATGGTCCCAGGAAACAAGCTGGAGTAGATATCCTGATATCAAATGAAATAGACTTTCAACCAATATTAATAAAAAAAAAAAGATAGGGAAGGACACTACATACTAGTCAAAGGAAAAATACATCCAGCTGACATCTCAACACTGAGTATCTACACCCCAAAACAAGGGCACCTACATTTGTAAAAGAAACTCTTCTAAAGCTTATAACACACATCGATCCACACACATTAATAGTGGGAGACTTCAACACCACATTCACACCAATGGATAGGTCACTGAGATAGAAACCAAACATAGAAATAATGAGACTAGCAGAGGTCATAAACCAAATGAACCTAACAGATATCTACAGAACATTTAACCCAAACACAAAAGAATATACCTTCTTTTCAGCACTGCATGGAACCTTCTCCAAAATTGACCAAATAGTCAGTTAGACACAAATCAAGCCTCAACAGATACAAGAAAATTGAAATAACTCCTTGTATCTTATCAGACCAACATGGATTAAAGCTGGACTTCAACAACAACAGTAATAACAAAAAAGGCTACACATTAATGGACACTGAACAATTCTCTACTCACTGGCTTCTGGGTCAAGGAAGAATTAAAGAAGGAATTCAAAGACTTCCTAAAATCTAAAGAAAACAAAAACACAACATACCCAAAACTTTGGAACACAATGAAAGCAGTGCTATGAGGAAAGTTCATAGAACTAAGTAACTTAAAAAAGAAAATTGTGACAGTTCCTATTAGCAACTTAACAGCAGAACTAGAAGCACTGGAAAAAATAAGAAACAAACTCTCCCAAGAGGAGCAGAAGGCAGGAAATCATCAAACTCAAGGATGGCTGAAATCAACAACTTAGAAATAAAAAGAACAATACAGAGAATCAATGAAACCAAGAATTGGTTCTTTGAGAAAATAAACAAAGTAGAAAAACCCTTAGAGAAACTAACTAAAAGGCACAAAATACACAATCACAAATAGACAAATCAACAAAATTAAAAATGAAAAGGGAGAAATAACAACAGAGATCAAGAAAATCCAAAGAATCATTAGGTCATACTTCAAAATCTATACTCCACAAAAATGGCAAACCTATATTAAATGGACATTTTTCTTGATAGATTGCACCTACCAAACTTAAATCAAGATCAGGTTAAAATATTAAACAGTCCTATATCCAGTAAGGAAATAGAAGCAATCATTACATCTCCTAACCAAAAAAAGCCCACGGCCAGATGATTTCAGCACAGAATTCTGCCATACCTTCAAAGCAGAGCTAATACCAATACTCTTCAAACTCTTCCAAAAAATAGAAAGAGAAGGAACACTGTCTAACTCATTCTATGAGCCCACATTTACCTTGATACCTAAACCACATAAAGACCCAACAAATAAAGAGAATTGCAGACCAATTTCTCTCATGAACATAGATGCAAAAATACTCAATAAAATACTTGCAAACCAAATCCAAGAATGCATCAGAAGTATCATACACCATTACCATGTAGACTTCATCAAAGGAATACAGATGTGATTCAACATATGAAAATCCATCAACATAATCCACCATATAAACAAGCTGAAAGAAAATAAAAACACATCATCATTTCTCCAATTGCTGAAAAAGCATTTGACAAAATCCAATACAAAGTCCTGGAGAGAGCTGGCATTCAAGGACCATACCTAGAAATAATAAAGGCAATATACACCAAGCCAGTAACCAACATAAAAATAAATGGAGAGAAACTTAAAGCATTTCCCCTAAAATAAGGGACAAGGCAAGGATACCTACTCTTCCATATCTCTTCAACATAGTATTTGAAGTTCTAGCTAGACAGTAAGACAACTACAGGAGATCAAGGGCATACGAATTGGAAAGGAAGAACTCAAAGTATACCTATTCATAGATGATATGATGGTATACATATGTGACCCCCAAAAATTCCACCAGAGAACTGTTTCAACTGATAAACACCTTCTGCTGGATACAAATTTAATTCAAAAAAATCAGTAGTCCTTCTTTATGCTGCTATGTCTTTGCCCAAGCCAAGTTGATCTTCATGCCCCATATTAACACTGTATCAAAAGACTCTAGATATTCACTAAATATAATTTATATTAATCTAACTCCTCTTACATATCCCACTTCTTGTAAAATAAAAAAATAAATCTAACACTAACAGTGTATCTTCAATTATAATAATTACATATACAATGCATATGAATTGTTTATGTACAATACATAAACAAAATGACTTTAAAGTTTTATCAATATAGATTAAAGCAAGAGTTAAACAAAATAACCTTAAATTTCTGATATCACTGATAATTTTATTTACATCTTTTGACAACCCAAAGACATAAAGCAAGATTCAAAGAACATGATTATAACTTCCTATCAATAAATAAAATAAACTTTAAATTTTTTATCACTATATATAAAATAATTTTAAACTTATGTCCATATAAACAAAATAATCATAAATTTCATATACAAAATAATATTACATTTGTATCAATATAAACAAAATAATCTTATTTTTACAGAGAGAAACAAGGAATAGAGAGAAAAAGATAGAAATCCATAAATCCAACCTATATATATATTTTTTTCACTCTGGCCATACAAATCCACAGTGTCCTACATGCCCTGGCATTACTATTTTAGCTGGGTCCATTCCTGATAATTGACACAGTCTTATCCTACAATTAATTCAGATATCTTTTCTATGTATGTCTTTAAATTTTGAATATGTTTTGGAGGTAAGAAAATCTATTCCATAATACTATCTTCCTGTTGCATAAAGAGTCCTGTAGAAGAATGAGTTAATGGTAAAATGAGCAAAATACAATCAGGTTTGTGATCAATTTGATCTATATATGCATTTTGCAATCTTTGCTCTACCAAAATTAACTCTTTATCTACTTCATCAGTTAAACATCTTGGACCATTTAGATTTGAATCACCTTGTAATGTCTGAGACAAATTACTTAACTCATAAGTACTTAACCCAAGTGTAAGTCTCATCCGATTAATATCTCCCATGAATTTTTGAAAATCATTAAGAGTTTTCAATTAATCTCCATAGATCTGTACCTTTTGTGGTTTATTCTTTGTTGACTTATCTTATAATTCAAATAGCTAATTGAATCTCCTCATTGTATTTTCTTTCAGGAGCAATTTGTATAACACCATACAAATCAGCCTCAGCTGTCCTTACACCAACTTATTTTTGTATTAGCCACTCAGCCCCTCTGCCTCAGTCTTTGAGGCTGCCACAGTCCCATTCAGGCCACTGTTTGAACTGGTTGAACCCCTTTAGGCAAAACCTGCCACATGGTTTAGTCCTTGGCCTTTTGCTGCTTTACTTGGGCCTTCTCTGCTCACCAGCTACTTTCTGCCTCAGGGAGAGGTGTCCATTAATTTTCAGCTCTGTGTAGGGTCAGCTTTTCAGTCTACCATCATTTTCTTCAACAGATGATACAAGCTGTCTTGCATCTTGTCGTCTCTGGCGTGGGAACCCTCTAGCATGGGAATTTTTGCCACATTTGTTTCATTAATGCCCATCATCTTTTGTATTTGGGGTGCTGCCAGGAGCAAATAAGTGTCAGAAAAAGTTTTTCTTATTAAAACATCTTAAATGCCATTTCTTGCAGGTCTCAGAGGTTTTTGAAAATCATTTATTATCTATCTGTTTATCTAAATAGATGAATATTGCTTTTTTAAAATCTAGGTACTGTCTACTTAACTTCAAAAACATACATGAGACTAAATACAGCATATTTCTTCAATTAACTAAACTAATATCTAATAAAACTACTGGTTTGATTGACTATTAATTTGAGTTTTTTAATTATCCTATACAGTTTTCAATAGTAACTTTCAAATGGACTGGAAAAAATTGCATCTTTAAATGAATAACAAAGACATTTTCAGTGGATTAAATGCTTTTTGTATCAGTAGTTTATTTTATAACCTGGTAACACAGGAATACAATCTCTGGAGTAGGTCCACAGTTGTCAGGAATGCCTCGGGAGTAGATCCTTTAAGGCACTTAGTCAACAGACATCTGGGTTGTTTTCAGTTTCTAGCTATTATAAATAAAGCTGCTATGAACATAGTTGAGGAGATGTCCTTGTGGCTTGGTGTGGAATCATTTGGATATATACCCAGGAGTGGTATGGCTGGGTCTTGATGTAGAGGTATTCCAAGTTTTCTAAGATATTGCCAGATTTATTTCCATAGTGGTTGTACAAGTCTTCACTCCCACCAGCAATGGAGGGGTGCTTCCCTTTCTTCACAATCTTGCCAGCATGTGCTATCATGGCTGATTGCTCAATGTGCTTACTGGCTAAAATGAAAAAGAAATCCGTCAAGCTTGCTAGAATGGATTTGGGGAAAGGAATATATGCTCACTGCAAGTAGGAGTGAAAAGTTGAGCAGCCACTATGTAAATTGGTATGAAAGCTCCTAAAAGTACTGAAAATAGATCTACAGAATGATCCAGGTGTATCTTTCATGGCCATATAACCAAAGAAATGTATACTGTACTCCTGACTTATTTTCCTTTCCATGTTCATAGTTACTTTGTTTACAAAAGCAAGGAAATGGAAACATTCTGAATATATATTCATTGAACAGTAGATAATGAAATCATGGAACTTTTGCACTTGGAAATATTACAAATTTGTTAAAAATGAAATTCACAGCAAACATTAGAGCTAAATATATCATTTAGATTGAGACAACCAAGATCTGGCAAGACAAATGTCACCTATTTTCTCTCATTTGGGAATATTAGCTTAAAGTATTCATACATTTATTTTATTTGAAATATACTTATGTATTTCCATGTAACATTGCTTACTATCTGGGCCAAAAGTCTGTCTAATCAGATCATAGACAGTAAGAAAGAACCTATAATCTATGACTCTGGTAAAAATTCATAGCACTGAAAGTTTCCTTACCATGCCTGTAGATTAATGCATCTCTGGTTCCTCATCAAAACAACTTCTTATTGTGGGAGGTGGTAATTAAAATATAGACTCACAAGTGGGCAAGGTAGAGAGAAAATTGATTGTGGACTGCTTAGCCTTAATTGGAGCATCTATATCATACCTCCCCTCCCAGTCTCCACTGTAAAGAATATCTAGAATGACTGTATAAGCCAGAGGAAGTGGATCACTACATGAAAACACAGTCTTCTAGGCTGAGAAGGACAATTGTACACTTGAAGTCACAGGAACTGTGACAGCATGCACAAGACTGGTACAAGCTCATGAAGTCCAAACCTTAGCTAAGGAGGTATTTGTCATTGATTACTACTGTGAGGAGAGTCAGTTTTTCTTTATGTCTGTCATGCTCCAGTGGATTCCCATACAGGCAAGATCATATGGGAAGTACAAACTGTTCTAGTTGGGTTAAAAATCAAACAAATCAGGAGACAAGATTATGTAAATAGGGAGAAAGTGTAAATATGGGAGGATTTGAACATAAAATATGATCAAATTACATGTATAAAATTCACAAAGAACTAGTAAAAAAATGAGAAAAATATTTGCTTGATGGCCTTAAAGTTTTATTTCATTAGCCCTTTAAATCATGTGATCATGTCACATACTATACATTATACATCAACACTTAAGTCAACTTTTACAACATATAATCAATGTATTAAATTTGACTTTAGTAGTTTTTCATTGTTTCAAGGATGTTTTTCAAAATATCTTGCTTCATTTCTTCTACTACTTCAAGCAGAATAGTTAAATATGTGCTAATTTGAAACATTAATTTCATTTATATGTTTATGCATGTGTGGAAGAGTGTATGCTACATGTAAGAAATACTCAGGAGGCCAGAAGAGAGCATTTGATCTCCAGGAGGAGCTATAGTTATAGGTGTTTATAGACTACTCAGTGTGAGCACTGGGAACCAATCTTGAGTCTTACAGAAGAACAGAAAGAGTGTTGCACCACTGAACTATCTTTCTATCTTTCAATTATTAAATAATTTTCATTTTCCATTATAAAAGTATATTTTCACATGCTTTTAAACTTTTGTATCTCTAATTTCATTTCTCAATGTGAGGAATAATTGTTGCTTACAAATTAAATCATGTGCTGGTGCTTTAATTTAAGCTAAAAATATAAAATGAATAGACACTCTTTAAATCATAATTATGGGCAACATTAAAGAATTCTAATTACATCTATAGATGAAGAACTGTACCAATGTACTATTTCAAATCATATTTATTATCATTATGATTATTGATACTGCTATTACTATTTAAATAGCTTCATCCATTTTGTATTGTCTTTCTGCAAGTCTGTAAATGAAAATAAATTATATTGTGTTGAAAGTACCAAGACTATTCTTTTTGGATTTCATAGTTTCTTGAACAGGCACCTTTGTATGACATTAAGATTCTTCACTATTAAATACATAAGCTTTATTATGTTTTATCTGGATTTTCACCTACTTTATATGAGCCTGTCTTTTGATATGAGTCATCTGTAAAATGAAGATGACTTCTAATTCAAGGAGACTGAAGTGTATTAACTGAATAAATATAGATAATGGTTCAACTAAATTTATTCCGCAGTAGTCACATGTTAACAAGTGATATGTTTTATCTTTAAAATACCATACTTCTCCTTTCATTCAATACTTTATTCACTTTGTTAAGATGTTTCTGATCTGTGGAATTTTAAACTTGTGATTTGAATATAAACTACTCCTAAAAAGGCTGTAGGATATTTTTTTCCCTAATAGGGAAATACAGCTATTGACACATTCCTGGATCCTGAAGAATCTAACCTAATAAATGAACCTCTTCTTTATAGATTAATTATATCATATAATTACATGATTCAGAGGTAGATATTATTTGAGTACATTGATAACCAGATGCCTATCTCAGAAAACATATTCATGTCTAGCTTCCTTGAGAATTTTTGTCTTTTATTCCAGTAGTCTTAGAAGTGAGCAATTATGCTTCACTGTGGCCTTGCCACTATTACATTCTATTTAAGCACACAACTATGGCAGGAGCTAGCAGCTTACCATGGACTATAAACTCTGAAATATAGAAACAAAATTAATCTTTCTTTTATTTAATTGTTTATGTCAGCAATTTTGTCATAGTAACACAATACTGTTTTTTCCACTTTCTCTCTTGTCCTTTAAATTTTTCTTTTAGTTTTTGAGATTATTATATGTATTTCATCATTTCCCACACCTCTTTCCTTCCTCCAAAACCTCTTAAAATTACCTTCTTATTGATTAATTGTTATTACATATATATGTATATGCATATATATATATGAATATATACAAGCACCTGCTCATTCTTTATAATGATACTTGTAGGAATATTTATAGGGATGATTATCTGGTTTTGGACAACAAAGTGGTTTGCTGCTCCCTGGGGAAGAATTTTTTTCTCCTGCTTTCAGTGCTCCTTAGTTGCCTTATAGGCTTTTTTTTTAATTTATTTTTTATTTCTTCAAGTTACATCTCAACCACAATCCCCTCCCTTCTCCCCACTCCACTCCCACCCTCCCACTCTCCTCCCCCCTCAACCACCCATTCTCTTCCCTTTTTTTAAGTTTAAGGTATATCTTTTCCCCCCAACAGCTCCCCATTTCAGTCCAATAAACGGTTCTTTCTCTTAAAACAATAAACACAATACAGAACAACAGAAATAAATAGGCCACAATTATGACAGTTATATGGCTTAGCATACATTCCCAATGTCCAGTCCATATGTACTTGGCCCCTGACTTTAACATTCTACTATCTAACCATCTCAATGAGTTTAAAGTTCTATATCTAACTCAGCTTTCATACTAACTTGCATCACAATTTTAAAAATATCTTCTTAGATCCAGAACACCACTTGATTCCTAAACAATTCAAAATTTAACTATGAGACTCTAGTTATCTATTCTTCAACCACCTTAGAGACCTGAGAGGGATAAATATATCTGATTATATAGGAAGGGCAGGGCCTGCAGCTTCCAAAACTAAGAAATGACATACCAGTGGCTGCCTGGACAGTTTCCATTTTCTCTCCATACATTACAGCATCGATCTTCAGTCATTTGGCCCCATTTCTCTGGCAGACATTTATTGTAGAGCAGGAATTATGAAGGACTTGTCACCCTGTCTTGGCAGAGCTAGGCTGTCAACTTACCTGCTTCCAAGTTTTGTCCTTTTTGGATAGCATTCTGTCTACAGTTGGAGCAAGGGTTTTTTTTTTCCTGCCAAGAGATAAGCTTGCCACTATTTCAATCATCTCCCACTGGAAATTCTTCGATGTCCATCTTCTACTTGGAGTAGAATAGGGGGTGCTGTCAGGAACTGACATGTCTCGATATAAAAAAAAAAATCTAAAGTTAAGAGAACATCTTTGAATGCCATATTCTGCAGATCTCTTGAGGTTTTTGAAGAGGCCCTATCTATCTCTTATATTAGGATAAACAAATGCTCTTTGTCTCTTAGCAACATGATTTCTGATTAGCTTAGAAAATAACTATAGTAGACTGTCATAGTACCTAACAAAATGATAGGCTTGCATGACTATTAGTTTGCATTTCTTAATTATCCTAAACAGTTTATGACAATTAGTAGCAAAAGGCCAAAACTTCACATTTCATTTTTTTTCCTTTACCCCCTGACCCTTCCATCGCACTTCTCTGCAGTGGAGTGTTCCTATATAACAGTCCCTCATCCCAGTTCAGAGGTCATATGAGGGCCAAGTGCCTCCTCATACAATGGGGGTCTATGAGGCGGTACCACCGGTGAAAATTGTCTCGTTGCCAGGGAGAGAGAAATAAAAAACCAAACAAACAAATAATCAGACAAACAGATAAAAAAGAATAAAAAAAGACTAAAAATAAAAAAATAAAAAATAAGAAGTCTATGTCCATGTTTCCTTTGGTGAGTTGGTTTTAGTACCGATATCCTCTACTATATAGCTAAAATCCTACTGTAAATGAGTATATGCCATATACATCCTTCTGAGTCTGAGTTAGCTCACTCAGGATGAGCTTTTCTAGTTCCATCCATTTGGATGCAAGTTGCATAATTTCATTGTTCCTGATAGCTGAGTATTCCATTGTGTAGGTGTACCACAGTTTTTTAACCCATTATTCAGTTGAGGGACATCTGGGTTGTTTCCAGTTTGGAGCTAAACAAACCTTTTTAAGTGTATATATTTGAGATCTCAAAGGACAATTTGTTTGAATTTCAGCGTGCCTTTTGTAAGTAGCTTTTAAACTTAAATCCTTCCAAATCCTATGTGCCTGTCTCTGCATTCTAAGTAATGGGATCAAAGCATGTGGTTCCCAAATGATGGGATTAATGATGTGCTCCACCACCCCTGGATAGAAGTTTTTCTCTATTTAGAGCTTGCTTTATGACAGTCTGAACTTGATCTCTGAGATCTGCTAGTTTCTGTCTCTAGTGTGATGGGATTAAGGGTGTATCCTTCTCAAATGCTGGGATTAAGGGTGTGCACCATCACCACCCTGTTCCTTATAACTCTAGAATTTATAAGACAACTAACTCTATAGTGATCCTCCTGTCTCTGCTGGAGTTAAAGTCATTGGCTAGCACCACACATTTCATGTATTTTACCTTAGCTCCAAATTTTTTCAACTCTTGGAAGATTAAAAAATCAGATTGAACAGCAGTAACCTTTAATTTATTTACAGTATTTTCAACCTGTTACCTGCTTTTTAATGCCAAACCATGAAAATGTCCTATATATCTACACACAAACAAACAAACAAAAAACAATAATCTTTTAAGCTCCTATCAAGTTTGTGTAATCTATGTGGACACCTGCAGTCTAAAATTCTAATCTGAAATTAAGGCCATTTTCCTTTCATGCTAGTAAGGTAAGTATACCTTTTGCAAATTATAGTCTGAAAATTTTTTATACTGTATTTTTAAAGCTTATTAACTCTTTTCTTAAAAAAGTATTATTTTGTTTTCTCAAGTTATTTCTAGAACATTGTTTCCTCCCTCTTCCCCTCTTGGCCCCTCCCTTCCTTTTTCCTTCCATCCCTCCCTTCTTCCCTCCCTCCCTCCCTCCCTCCCTCATTCCTTGTTCCTCTATTTGGTGCTCTCCTCTTCAGATAAGGTGGGCCCTCACATATCATACTCCCTCAGATCTTGAGTCATGTGAGGGCCAAGAGCTTCTACTTATACTGGGGCTTGATATGGCACACCATCCAGGGTATGGTGTTCCACTAACCTGCAGCAGATTCCATGACTCACTGGTGGGTAAAATTTTTCCTAGGATAGATATGCTAGGTTCCTATCTATTTGGGTGTGTGGGTTGTAGGATAGTTATCCTGTGATGTATGGTTAATATCCATTTATAAGGGAATACATACCATGTTTATCTTTCTGAGACTGCATCAGCTCACTTAGGGTGAGCTTTTCTAGCTCCATCCATTTGGTTTCAAATTGCATGATTTCCTCATTTCTGATAGCTGTGTAGTATTCCATTGTGTAAATGTACCACAGTTTTTTTTTTTTTTTTATCCATTCTTCAGTTGAAGGACATCTGGGTTGTTTCCAGTTTCTGCATATTCCAAATGAAGCTGCTATGAACATTGTTGAGGCAATGTCCTTGTGGTTTTGTTTAGAATCTTTTGGATATATGCCCAAGAGGGTATGGCTGGGCTCTTGAGGTAGAATTATTCCCAATTTTCTAAGATATCTCCAGATTGATTTGCAAAGTGGTTGCACAAGTTTTCAGTCCCACCAGCAATGGGGGAGTGTTCCTCTTTCTCTACATCCTCACCAGTGTGTGCTATCATTTGAGGTTTTGGTCTTAGCCATTCTGACAGGTGTGAGATGGAATCTCAGAGTTGTTTTAAGTTGCATTTCCCTGATGAACAAAGATGTTGAACATTTCTTCAAATGTGTCTCAGCCTTTAGAGATTCCTCTTCTGTGATTCTTGGTTTAGCTCTGTACCCCATTTATTCATAGGGTTATTTGATTTTTTGGTGTTTACTTTCTCCAGTTCTTTCTATATTTTGGATATTAGCCCTCTGTCAATTTTGGGTTGGTGAAGATCCTTTCCCAGGCTACAGGCTGCTGTTTTGTTCTAAGGACAGTGTCCATTGCCTTACAGATGCTTTTCAATTTCATAAGGTCCCATTTATTGATTGTTAATTTTAGCATCTGAGCTATTGGTGTTCTGTTCAGGAAGTTGCTACCCATGCCAATGAGTTCCAGGCTTTCCCCCACTTTCTCTTCTATTAATGTTAGTGTGTCCGAATATATATATATATATATATATATATATATATATATATATATATATATGTTGAGGTCTTTGATCCACTTAGACTTAAGTTTTGTACAGGGTGATAAGTATGGATCTGTTTGCATTCTTCAATACATGTTGACATCCAGTTAGACCAGCACCATGTATTGAAGATGCTTTCCTTTTTCCATTGTATGGTTTTGGCATCTTTGTTGAAAAAAATAAGTGACTGTAGGTATGTGGGTTTATTTCTGAGTCTTTGATTCAATTCCATTGGCCAACTGGTGTGTTTCTATACAAGTACCATGCTGTTTTTATTATTATTGCCCTGTATTACAACTTGAAATCTGGGATGGGGATACATCCAGATGTTCTCTTATTATTGTACATGGTTGATTTAGATATTCCAGGTTTGTTGTTATTCCATATGAAGTTGAGAATTGTTTTTTTCCAGGTCTGTAAAGAACTGAGTTGGTATTTTGATAGGAATTGCATTGAATCTGTATATTGCTTTTGGTAAGATAGCCATTTTTATTATGTTGATCTGATACAGTCTCTTAATATGGGGCGTGAAGATCAACTTGGCTTGAGCCATTAGAGTATCAGCATATGGACTAAAAACAAGGTGTATGGCCTTATATTCTTATATTCAAGGCCTCATGGTCTTTCTTGATTCTGATTTGTCATGTCTATGGTTATTCATGTTAAGTTTCTTTTTACATCATCATATTGGTGAAAATTTTATGATATAGCTTCTGACATTTCTATGAGACACAGTCTCAGAAAAGACTCCCTGTTCTTCTGGCTATTAAAATATTTCTATCCTTTATTTTACATTTTTCCATGAGACTTAGATGTAGGAATTGTTTTGTAGATGTATCCATCAGGGATGAGCTTTAAAACACTGTATTTTGATTGGTTGTTATTTTTTAGAATGGTTTCTCTTTTCTGTTGCAAAGAAACATTTCCTTGATAGGGGTAAGGACTATAGTTAAATGTTGGAATGATAACAAATATTTAGAAAAACAGTTAAGTTTTATGTTTGTTTAGTAAAAATGGTAGCTGGGGGTTCTCCTCCAAGATCCATGACTTCAATAGTCCTGGGTAGTTGGCAAGTATTTCAGTACCAGACATGTTTCCCTCCTTTGAGCACATTTATATTTCTTTAGAATAGTTAGGGATTATTTTCTCAAAATAAGGATACCTGGAAAAGTGACTCTAGGAAATCCCTAAGATAATAAAATTTGTGTAATATTTATTAATTTTCATGTCTCTAATAGTAGCAATAATAGCAATCATTAAGAATATAATGTTACATTTTTAAATTTCATAATCATTCTTTTGTGTATGTCCACTATCCCATATTACATGGTTAGAAGTCATGGGTATATCTATGTCTCTTATTCCAGAATTTCTTACATATTTCCTGAAAGAAGTGGTTAGAATATTTTTTTAATCTTGGGTCTCCTTTACAGCATATAAAAATAGATAAAGTAGTAATTGTGGATAAAAAAAATTAATTCAAAAAAATCAGAAGCCCTTCTTTACAAAAATAAATGGGCAGAGGAAGAAATTAGGGAAACAACACCTTTCACAATAGCCACAAACAATATAAAATACCAAGGGCTAAGTCTAACCAAGCAAGTGAAAGACCTGCATGATAAGAATTTCAAGTTCTTGAAGAAAGAAATTGAAGAGGCCATCAGAAGATGGAAAGACCTCCCATGCTCATGGATAGGTAGGATCAACATAATAAAAAATGGCCATCCTGCCAAAAACAATACACAGATTCATTGCAATTCCCATGAAAATACCAGCACAATTCTTTACAAGCCTGGAAAAAAATTCTCAACTTCATATGGAATAACAGAAAATCCAGAATAGCTAAATAAATCCTGTACAATAAAAAGAAAACATCTGGTGGTATCACCATCCCAGATTTCAAGCTATACTACAGAGCTATACTAACAAAAACATCTTGGTACTTGTATAGAAACAGACCAGTTTTTAAATGGAATCGAATTGAAGATGCAGAAAGGAATACACACACCCTTGGTAACTTAATTTTTGACAAAGAAGCCAAAACCATATAATGGAAAAAGGACAGCATCTCCAACAAATGGTGCTGGTTTAACTGGATGTCCACATGTAAAACAATTCAAAGAGACCCATACTTATCACCTTGCACAAAACTTAAGTTCAAGTGGATCAAAGACCTGAACATAAAGTATGACACACTAAATCTAATAGAAGAGAAAGAGGGGGATAGCCTCAAACCCATTGGTACAGGTGACAACTTCCTGAACAGAACACTAATAGTTCAGGCTCTAAAACTAACAATCAACACAGACAGAGATTCTTGAATCAATGTTCTTTACATCTGATATTGAATTATTTTTCAATAACTCTCATCACCTATAAAAAGACACCTGAACCATGCAATCTACCAATGTTTATGATATACTTGAGAACTGTCAAATAATTTTTTATATTTAGTCCTTTTCCTGGCAGGTTACAATTTTACTAACATATACAAGACAGTAATGCTAAATTTTGAAAAAGTTCTTTATTCTTGATAAACTTTATAATATTTGTGACTCACAGAGTGTTATTAAATGAATCACATGACACATACATAGACTATAGGTTACATTTACAGTAGTTAATACCTCAATTTAAAAAGAAAAAAATACAATAGGTAACAAACTAACTCTACCTTCCAGGCATAGGAATGCCTGCTCTGCCTGTTGAGAAAAATATTAATTCTTATAAGGTAGTGCACTATGGAAACATTTTCAAGACATTACTAAACAGTTGTTAAAAGGTATGTCTTTGCCTTGAAAATATATAGACTTCTAAATGTCAGCATGACATGAGGTCTACATTGGGGCAGGAGTAAAATAGAAACAGGAATTAGCAACAGAAAGAGACAAAGGGAAAAGGAAACCCACAATTGAATAAAAATAAAATTTGTTAAACAATATTGTGAAGTGTGAATTTTTATCCATTTGTTCTCTCTGTTTTTAAGAACATTGCATTCTTATTGTATGCTATTGTAAACATGAATACTCTATAAATTTAGATCTAGAATAAGGTTTTCAACTTTATTGTATATTGTCTTGTTTTACTTTTTCCTGGTTCTTCCTGCTGCTGTCTCCTGGTTTGTTGATTTGCTGGACTTTTGGACTAAGATTGGTATTCCCCCCAAAGAACCCAATGACCCTAATCAACAGGAAGTAGCGCAAAGAGACTTACATCCCTTCTCCTCTTTCACCTTTAACCTTCTTTCTCTCCTGCATAGTGTTGGGGGATTGGCAGGAACAAAGGGTGGAAGGGAGGTAAAGATATTAAGTATAGTATAATAAGTACAGTGTATAATAAAAATAATAAAAGACACTTTACAATCAGATGAGGATATATATGAGGATATATATCTTATAAGCCTAAGCAATGCTTTTACTTTGTTCTAAGTTTCATATGAATATGTTTGGCAGTAAAATAAATCAATAAAATTAACTATGTAAAATAAATGAGGAAGATACATTTTATGCTTCAGAGTACAATATCCTGTCATGGCATTTTTTAAAATTGTAAGTTCTTTAAAAAACATCACTCATTTCAACATTTTCTAAGATGGGTAAATACAGAAAATTGTGTGTTTCAGGATTATCCTGGCTTAAAGATAAGAAACAAATACAATGTTAAGACATTTTAAAATGTGGAAGATGTGCTTGAATTGATTGCCTTTTGGATACATGGCAGTGAAATGAAATTATGTAAAGCTAGATATGTACCTAAGCAAATCTTTAAAAAACTTTGTGTTAACTTTCTAAAGACCCCTCTTTTTTTTTCTGGCCAAAGGAGTTTGTTTCTTCTGATGTTTTATTTTGTTTGTCATCTTGATTGGCATGGAATCAACTGCAATGGGCTTTTTGATGTGTCTTTAATAGTATTTTCTGGAAAGACTAACAGGGCAAGGAGGCCCCTTTCTAAGAATCTCTGGCACCTTCTTACAGAGGTCCAGATATAGACAATTATGGGGAAAGCTATTGTTTGTTAACTGCACAGGTCTGCCTATGTTAATGAATAAATATGCTCCTTCACTGCCCCTCCTGCCTTCCTCCTCTGCCATAGGAACTCAACTTTTTCAGCATTCCAGTGTGGATGGAAAGTCAGTGGCTTTGGGGGAACCTTACAGGTCTTCAATGCCTGTTAAGGATACTGAGACCTCCAGTTTGGAAAGAACAACTATCAGGCCCTTATCCTCTCCAGTGTATAGAAAGTAATTGTTAGACTATCTAGCGTGTATCAGGAAAACTGATCCAACGTATATCCCTTTTAAAATGAATTCATTCTACTGGTTCTCCTCTACTAGAGTACATTGACAGTGCCACATAAGAGTATGAGTCATGAAATAATAAATATATAAGTTTAAATTTAAATTTTGTAAATGTTTATAAGTTCTAACAAACGCTAACTGTTTTAGCAACTTTGAAAATATCATGTATAAGTAAGGATGATTATAATATATAACTTATAATTATGGGAAATATTACATAAACCATTTTCACTTGCTTTTGCATAACTTAAATATAATTTCTTTTATTTAGAATAAAACTTTGTGTTATTTTATGAAAATTCAATATTAGGATAGGAATTTGGTTATGTTTGCTTTATAGACAGAATAATATCTGGAGTCAATAGACCTTTGCTATGTTAAATTAAACTCATGTAAATATTATTCAAGTAAGTAGTTAAAACAATATTAGCACATGCTGAGCTTAGAAGAATGGAAACTAAGAAATGATCTATCTCTTCTTAGATATGTGGGATGAAAGTATACTGGCTTGTTTTAAGGTCATAGCTCAGTAGTCAAGGGGATGACAATGCACTGGAAGACCTGAGTTTGTTCACCAGTACCTTCCAAATAAAATATAGTAACAAAAAAAAACCAAACAAGTGTGCTTGTTTGTGTTTGTAATCTCAGCACTGTTGAGGCTTAAATAGTAATCTCTAGAATGCTTATTCAAGTCTATTTTTCAAACTTGAAACAACAGAAAGACATTTCTTTCATAAAGGATTAACGCTACCTGAAAAATAATTCCCCACATTGGTATTGTGCCTACATATCCACACACATATAGAAGTGACTATGCACCTCTGCATTTATGAACTTAAACACACGCACACATACACACACACAAACACATGTGGTATTCCTCCTGAAATTTGTCACCACAGCTATTAAAATGGATTATGGTGCATGACTTAATATATATTTTTATCATTTCATATTCATATATATCTATATATGAAACAATAAAAACAACTCTCTTTGTTAATAACTATTGTGCTATTAATCCTAATTTTGCAAAAAAAAAAGAAAAAATAGCCAATGTGGAAATAGAAGCAATAATTTAATTAGGAACCATTATAGAAATGTAAAATTTGTAAAAATCAAGAGAACTGATCCTGGAGTACCCAATCACGCTGCAATATAGCTCCTATCCCCGAGTCTCCATGAATGTATCAGAAGATGGGGCAGGAATATTGTGAGAGTCTAGGCAGCCTTTTCTCTATATGATGGGAAAATTGGAACCATAAATACTCCGCAGTGTGGTAGCATTAACAAGACTCCAGAAATGACAACAGCAATTGACACACCATATTACGTGGGAAAGAAATAACACAAGTTTTCTCCCTGGATGCAGAGCTACAGAAAATGAATGTCTCTTGTGAGAGGGAGAATCAGTCTTCTTCAGGGACAAACAGTGTGTGTGTGTGTGTGTGTGTGTGTGTGTGTGTGTGTGTGTGTGCGCGCGCGCGCGCGCATCTGTTTGCCTGTCTGTCTATATGCCTGTCTGGATGGCTTCGTGTGAGTGTGTCTCTGAATACATGTGTATGTCTCTGTGTATATGTGTGTGTTTGTGTTTATGTGTAATTAAATAAATCATACAATTGAGATGGAGTAGGTGCACATGAAAAGTGTTTTGAGGGGAAAGAGGGAAAAGTGATATAGTGTAGAACTCATGAATGAAATTTTCAAAGTTTCACATATCAGAAACTTATGTAGTGTAGACAGGTTTTCTATTGCCAATAATTTTGAATTGCAAAGATAGACTATTGAGATTCATTAATTTCAAATAGAGTTCCTGAAAGAAATAGTTGGTGTAAGTGGAAATTTTATTCTACTTATTAGAGCATATTTCCTTTCCTTGGTATTGGATAAAATGGTACATGACCCATTATCAGAATGGTACCATCAAATTATTAGAAAGAAATTCCTTAGTGTCTTCAAGTTTTAGGCAACTGAAAAATAAAATAAACTGCTGTATGTTGTTGCAATACGTCAAGGTCTAAAAGCTGTTTCTGTGTATCTTCTGTCATAAGTGATCCAACTAGACCCTGTGGTACAAAATTCTGTAGGTAAATTACATGATAATAGCAGTAACCCATTGATTTTCAGATATTCTATAACCCCAGAGTTCTCTAAAAACCCCCATTCTATACAACAGTAATAACAGACAATGTCCAACAAAAGAGTCCAAAAAGCTATGAACAAAAGTTACTGATTTTCTACACAACTTATACTCGAATTATTTATCTTAGTTGCACATATGTAATGATTCCTATAGAAACCATTACATGCATGAGGCTCTATGTATCTGGTATGAAGTATAAAAATGCCATTTGCCTTCTCTCTTCATTCGTCTGATCAGTCATCCTACCTATTTCTGTTGTCATTTTTCCATTAGAGTTTTCTCTTTGTTCTTTTGCTAACAGTAGTACTATGTAACACTTGCTGTACTTTGAGAGGGATGATTTTTGTTGTTGTATATATGTATGTATGTTGATAGTATGTTGAAATGCTAAAGACTGCATTTTAAAGTGTAATTTGGATACTATGTTATTTTATACACACATGTGACAAAGAAGAACTTAGAACGTGGGAATATAAAATCCAAAGGATGGGTGGGTAGCTAATGTATCAGATGCTATTTCTGTCTGTGTGATTTAGAGGATATGATTGATGTTTACAACATGGGGAGGACAACACCTCCTACAGTTACATGAATTATTTATAAATGCAGTAATACTGTTTCAAGTTAAACTCCATGTTTTCTACTCTACCTACAAGTCTGAAACAGGTGGATCATGAGGTTCAGGCAACTCAGAGAAATGTAGCAAGACTGTCAAACAATAAAGTAAACACTGAATCCCAAACAATAAAAAACTTTGAATTATAATTAGCAAAATTCAAAATAAAATGTGTAAATAGAACACAAATGATAGAAAATACACAGCAGTAAATAAATTCAAATATTTCAATATATTGGGAATAACATCAAAGACTATGTTTCTTAACATGGTATAATCCAGATATAAAACTTCCTCATGCAAAAATTGCTGGTAGTTTGTACCAATATAATTTTTATTTACTCTTCTTCAATGTTTAATATCCTTAAAAAGAATATAGATATCTTTAAAAGATAGATCATCTATTGATATTTCCAAATGGTTGAAAATATATTGGGAAAAGAGAAATGTGGTGGAGAAGTGTCAGAAAGCTAACAAAGATTTTTTTTCAATTCTTTCCTTTTCAAGGAAAACTAGAGGACCAAACCCTTTCTTAATTCAAGTAAAGTTAGCAGTGTAAGGACAAAATTGAATTACTATGTAATCAGCTCATGATTGAATAATTAAGACATTTTTATACTTACATTTCATGTGAGATACCAAGATTATGAAGGAGATGTGCACAGGCTCACCTATTGTACTCGAGGTGCTCTGACACCTGTAATTTCCCTAAATTCAGGAAGCTTAGCTGACTAATTAAAATTGAAAAAGAAACAAATCAACAAACAACTCAAAAGAATTAACAAATTTTAGTTTGAATTACTTATTAGAGAAAATTTATGCTAAAATACAATTGTATCATTCTATAACACTGTAACAGGCATGCCAATTAATTACTGTATTAGACAAGCAAATCCAAGTAAAACCAGTGAAAACCAACAATGTTAATCAGTTGGTTCAGAATTCAATGTGAAAGTTTGAGGGGTCTTAATGTTAAGATGCCTCCAAGGTAAACTAGACTTTTAATGATATTACCAACATGTACAATGGGACAAAGGATGAGATCCATGTAACTCTGAGCCATGGCCTTCTATGTGAGGTTTTGATACGCATATTTTAGCACTTTACAATGTATACCTAATAAATATTTTCCAATTTTTTATGTACTAATCTTCAGTATATCTTTCAAGACAGGCAGGATATCATTGTTAATAAATTAATGGTGATACTACTGGACATCCCTTTATGGACAGTAGATTAGGCAAGTAAAAAATGATTCATATGGGTTCTCTTGGATGAAGAAGCACATTTTTCTAATGCATTTTCACCATTTAAATTCCACACAAAGAAATTTCCCACATCTGATCTGCATTCTCTTCACAAACATATGCATCTTATTTAAACTAAATGCTTCCTGCCAATAAATAAAAAGTTTCAGGAAAAAAATCCCATTTAAAGGAGTTTTTTTTTGTTTCCTACATTTTGAAAACTTTGAAAATGACTCATCAAAGACTTCTATATGTCATATAAACAGCTAAACATATAGATAAACCTAAATGGTATCTCATTAAATGCACCAAAAAATCTTGTTAGCCACACATAAAAATGTATAAACATAAAAAACAAATATTAATGTTAAAGAAACTCCCACAAAGTTTCTTAATTACCCAAACTCAGAGACTTTTGGATTATGATGTCATAAGTAAATAGATAAATCCAAATTATTACAATTTAAATTAAATTTTTCATGGAATATATTTTGATCACGTTCTTTCTCCTCCTCCAACTCCTCCCAGATCCTCTCTATCCCCTTACCCATCAACTTCATGTTCTTCCACTCTCTCATAAACAAAACAGAAAATAATCAAAACAATAAACACACTAAAGAAGAACACAATATGATAGAAAGTAATAACATAAAAACCATACATTCACACAAAGAAACAAGGAATCTGTTTTGTGTTGGTCAACTACTGGGAATGGAGCCTGCCCTGGAGTGTGGTTGGTATACCCAATGTTACTCTATTGAAAAAAAAATGGTTTGTTCTTGTTTTACTTTTCCACCACATATCATTTGTAAAGAGGTTCTTGGTTAGGGTTAGGACTTTTTGAATACTTCTGTTTCTTCCTGTTTGGATATTGTATTTTTTAAACCTGTGTAGGTCTTCTGATGGTGTACTAGTCTCCATCAGTTCATATGTGTATTTTTCCTGTAGTATCTGGATGATTCTTTTTCCTTGGATTCATCCACCACCTCTGGTTCTTTCAATCTTTCAGTCTTGTCTTCTGTGTAGATCCCTGAGACATGGAGGAAGGGATTTGAGTTTTAAAAATCCAAATTAGTGACCTAGTGCTCCAAAGCCTTGCAATCTCTGCACATTTTCCAGTTGTGGATCTCTGTGTTAATTACTACCTACTTTGTGAAGGAGAGCCTCTGATGAGAGTTGAGATACATTTTTTATATGAGTACGGAGATATATCACTAGTAGCTATTTCATACTATGTTCCTTTAGTGGAATAATAATGGATTTTTCTTTTAGGGACCATGGCCTATGAAATCTCAGGTTGTTGTTTACTTACCAGTTTTGGGGATGGGTTCCACCATGTGAAGTGGACTATAAGTCCAGTCCAACAGGGGTTAGTCACTGTCATTTTTGTGCCATTATTGCACCAGTATGTCTTACAGAAAGATTGCTGTTGTAGGTCACAGAGTTTTTCACTGGGTGATACTGATGGTAACTTTTCTGCTCTAGTAAGTGTGCACAATACATTCCATCACTATGAAAGCTAGTAAATATAGGCAAAGCTACTAGTTGGGAATGAGCTTGGCATCTACATGTGCAATGACTTAAGTAATTTTATCTACAGAATGAACTTAACATGTTATGGAGAGAAACCAACATCCTTTTGCAACATTCTGATACATTTAAATGCTTATAGGACCATTTGCCCAATTACTTACCAAGTTTTAAACCATTCCTCACCCTGAAAATTTTACTTGGTGATTTAATATGTCTAGTGTTGCATTGTCTCACCTAATATACTGTATATACATATGATATATACACTGTATATAGTTTATATATAATATGTATATATTTTCCAGTTGTGGAATAGACATAATATGTAACCATTTTATATATATATATATATATATAAAATGAATGTAGTCTATATATATGTATTTTTATATATGAATGCATATGTATATATTCTGTATGAATATGCATATATCCGTGTGTGTGTGTGTGTGTGTGTGTGTGTGTGTGTGTGTGTGTGTGAAGCTTCTACAATTGTAGGTTTCCATATGGCTTTTTAAAGGATCTTTAGTCTTAGTTGTCCTTTCTTGTTTTCTCTCCTTTACCCTGCACTTCCATGTCTCTTCTCATTTAACCCTCCTGTTATATTTTTTTCTTTATCTCTTTATACCACCATGGTCTATTTTCCCTTTTTCAAAGATACCAGTCACTTATTAACTACCTACCATTTATGTTTATTCAAATTAAAATATAAATATCTAAAGCATAAAAGCTAACATATACATATAAGAAAAAACATGTAGCATTTTTTGAGAAACCTCATGCAGAGTAATAATTTCTAGATTTATCCATTTACCTGAAAATTTCACAATATCTTATTTTTTAACATATTCATTACACAACGAATCATATTTTATTGTGCCAATTTACCATATTTTCATTATCTATTCTTCACCTGAAGGATATTTATTCATATATTCTCCAAAACTACATATAAAGGCTTACAAACATAACTGGTGCAGTGATCTGTTATGTACTCTAAATGTTAATTAATTGCTCCTACAGGTTTCCTTGCTGAATATCAACTAATGATGTGTTACCTTGCTTTCTAATCATTGTCTCTGATTGGCTTTAATAAAATGTTAAGGCCTATGATTGAACAGAGATAGAAAGGTAGGTGGCGAGAAGGTTTGTGTGCTTCTGGGGCATACAGAAAGTATTATGGGAAGAAGAAGCCAGGAGGAAAGAGAAGATAGACATAATGGGCTTAAGGTGGAAAAACATCATGTCACTTGGCCCAGAACATTGGCGTAGTGTGGAGAATAACAGCCCAAGGGGACATATGTCTTCATGGGGTCTTAACTGGAGAACAGAATTATAAGCTAGAGTAGATGGGCCAAGATTGCTTAAGTGAAATGAACAATTTTCTTGATAGATTCCACCTACCGAAGCTAAATAAAGATCAGATAAACAGATTAAACAGCCCTATAACCCCTAAGGAAATAGAAACCGTCATTAAAAATTTCCCAATCAAAAAAAGCCCAGGGCCAGATGGCTTTAGCACGGAATTCTACCGGACCTTCAAAGAGAAGGTAACACCAATAATCTTCAAACTCTTTGACAAAATAAAATCAGAAAGAACATTGCCAAACTCATTCTATGAGGCCACAGTCACCCTGATTCCTAAACCACACAAAGACCCAACAAAGAAAGAGAACTTCAGACCAATCTCCCTCATGAACATAGATGCAAAAATAATTAATAAAATACTAGCAAACCGAATTCAAGAACACATCAAAAGTATCATACAACATGATCAAGTAAGCGTCATCCCAGGAATGCAGGGATGGTTCAACATACGAAAGTCTATCAACGTAATTCACCATATAAACAAGATGAAAGAAAAAAAAACACATAATCTCACTAGATGCATGAAAAGCATTTGACAAAATCCAACACCCCTCATGCTAAAAGTTCTGGATAGAATGGACATACAAGGACCTTACCTAGAGATAATAAAGGCAATATACAGCAGGCCAGTGGCCAACATCAAATTAAATAGAGAGAAACTTGAAGCATTTCCTCTAAACTCAGGGACAACACAAGGATGTCCACTTTCACCATATCTCTTCAATATAGTACTTGAAGTTCTTGCTAGAGCAGTAAGACAACTAAAGGAGATCAAGGGGATAAATGTTGGAAATGAAGAAGTCAAATTATCCCTATTTGCAGATGATATGATAGTATACATAAGCAACCCCAAAAATTTCACCAGAGAACTCTTATAGCTGATAAACACCTTCAGCAAAGTGGCTGGATACAAAATTAATTCAAAAAAATCAGAAGCCCTTCTTTATACCACAAACAAATGGGCTGAGAAAGAAATAAGGGAAACAACCCCCTTCACAATAGCCACAAACAACATAAAATACCTGGGAGTAACTCTAACCAAGCAAGTAAAGGACCTGTACAACAAGAACTTCAAGCCCTTGATGAAAGAAATGGAAGAGGCCTTTAGTAGATGGAAAGGTCTCCCATGCTCATGGATAGGTAGGATCAACATAATAAAAATGGCTATCCTACCAAAAGCAATATATAGATTCAATGCAATTCCCATTTAAAATACCAACACAATTTTTTATAGACTTGGAAAGAGCTATCCTCAATTTCATATAGAACAACAAAAAGCCCAGAATAGCTAAATCAATCCTGTACAATAAAAAAAAAAAATCTGGAGGTAGCACTATCCCAGATTTCAAGCTGTACTACAGAGCGATAGTTGTAAAAACATCAAGGTATTAGTATAGAAACAGACCAGAAGATCAATGGAATCGAATTGAAGATCCAGAAATAGACCCACACACTTATGGCCACCTAATTTTTGAAAAAGAAGTGAAAACGGTACAATGGAAGAAGGACAGCATCTTCAACAAATGGTGCTAGTCCAACTGGATGTCCACTTGCAAAGGAATGAAATTAGACCCATACTTATCACCTTGTACAAAACTTAAGTCCAAGTGGATCAAGGACTTTAACATAAGGCCAGTCACACTAAATCTACTAGAAGAAAAAGTGGAAAAACCCTCGAATTCATTGGCACAGGTGACAACTTTCTGAACAGAACACCAACAGCTCAGGACCTGAGATCAACAATCAATAAATGAGACCTCATGAAACTGAAAAGCTTCTGTAAGGCAAAAGACATTGTCATTCGAACAAAATGGCAGCTTACAGACTGGGAGAAAATCTTCACCAACCCCACATCTGACAGAGGGCTAATATCCAAAATCTAAAAAGAACTCAAGAAATTAAATGTCAAGAAACCAAATAATCCAATCAAAAAATGGAGGACGGAGCTAAATAGAGAATTCACAAAGGAGGAATCCCTAATGTCTGAGAGACACTTGAAGAAATGCTCAGCATTCTTAATCATCAGAGAAATGCAACTCAAGATGACTCTGAGATTCCATCTCACACCTGTCAGAATGGCTAAGATCAAAAGCTCAAATGACAGCACATGTTGGCGAGGGTGTGGAGAAAGGGGTACCCTACTCCATTGCTGGTGGGAGTGCAGGCTTGTGCAACCACTATGGAGGTCAGTCTGGCGATATCTTAGAAAACTTGGAATAGCTTTGTCTCAGGATCCAGCCATACCACTTCTGGGTATACACCCAAATGTCTCCTTACGGAATTATAAGGAATTTTCCTCATCTATGTTCATAGCAGCCTTATTTGTAATATCTAGAAACTGGAAACAACCCAGATGTCCCTCAACCGAAGAATGGGTTAAAAAACTGTGGTACACCTACACAATGGAAGATTATTCAGCTATCAGGAACAATGAAATTATGCAATTTGTAGCCAAATGGATGGAACTAGAAAAGCGCATCCTGAGTGAGCTAACCCAGACTCAGAAGGATGCATATGGCATCTATTCACTTATAGTAGGATTTTAGCTATATAGTAGAGGATATCGATACTACAACTAACACACCAAAGGGAACATGCACATAGACTTTTTATTTTTTATTTTTATTTTATTTTCTATTTTTTATTCTTTCTTGTCTGTTTGTCTGCTTATTTGTTTGTTTGTTTTTTAGTTCTCTCTCCCTGGCAACGAGACACTTTTCACTGGTGGTACTGCCACGTAGACCCCCTATGAGTGAGGAGGCTCTTGGCCCTCATACGACCTCGGAATTGAGATGAGGGACTGTTATATAGGGACACCCCACCCCAGAGAAATGGGATGGAAGGGTCAGGGGGTAAAGAAAAAAAAAAAGAAATGTGAAGTTTCGGACTTTTGCCATAAACTATTTAGGATTATTAAGAAATGAAAACTAATAATCATGGAAGCCGGTCATTGTGTTAGGTACAATGACACTCTATTATAGTTATTTTCTAAGCTACTCAGAAATAAAGCTGCTTAGAGACAAGCAACATCTGCTTATCCTAATATAAGAGATAGATAGGGCCTCTTCAAAAACCTCAAGACTTCTGCAGAATATGGCATTCAAAGATGTTTTCTTAACTTTAGATTTTTTTTTTGATATCGAGACATGTCAGCTCCTGACAGCACCCCCTATTCTACTCCAAGTAGAAGATAAGCATTGAAGAATCTCCAGTGGGAGATGATTGAATTAGTTGCAAGCCTATCTCTTGGCAGGAAAAACCCCTTGCTCCAACTGTAGACAGAATGCTGTCCAAAAAGGACAAAACCTGGAAGCAGGTAAGTCGACAGCCTAGCTCTGCCAAGACAGGGTAGGCAAGTCCTTCATAATTCTTGCTCTACAATCAATGTCTGTCAGAGAAACGGGGCCAAACAACTGAAGATCGTTGCTGTAATATATGGAGAGAAAACGGGAACTCTCCAGGCAGCCACTGGTATGTCATTTCTTAGTTTTCGAAGCTGCAGGCCCTGTACTTCCTATAAAATCAGATATATTTATCCCTCTCAGGTCTCTGAGGTGGTTGAAGACTAGATAGCTAGAGTCTCATAATTAAATTTTTAGTTGTTTAGGAGTCAAGAGAGTGTTATAGATCTAGGAAGATGCTTTTAAAATTGTGTTGCAAGTTAGTATGAATGTTGAGTTAGATATAGAATTTTAAACTCATGGAGATGGTTAGATAGTAGAAAGTTAAAGTCATGTGCCAAACACATATGGACTGGACATTGGGAATGTACGCTAAGCCCTATAACCCTTATAACTGTGGCCTAATTCCCTCTGTTGTTTTGTATTGTGTCTATTATTATAAGAGAAACAGCCATTTGTTGGACTGAAAGGGGGAGCTGTTTGGGGAAATAAGATATACCTTAAACTTTTTTTAAAAAAAAGGAAAGAGGATGGGGGTTTGAGGGTGGGAGGCTGGGACTGGAGGGGGGAGTAGGGAGGGGATTGCCATTGAAATGTAACTTGTAGAAATAAAAAAAAAAATGATTGCACAATACAGGCTAAGGCTTGTTAAATCCATCAAGTGTCTGTGTGTGTTTACTTATAATTGTGGGTTAAGGATTAATACTGCTCACTACTTTAGTATTTAATATAGATACTGGTAAACAATTTAATTACTTATTTCTACACATAACTGATAAGCATACATGCAAAACTAAAACCTTTCACAGGAATTTTTATCTATTCCATGAGTAATTCAGGAACTTTTAAATTATGATATCAAAGTTCATTAATAAATTGACTTTTAATATTAGTATATCCTATTGTTTTATAAACATTTAACATGCTTTAAATATTTACAATTTTTAAATATTTATATGGTCATAGCATACTCTAAAATGAAAACATGAAATTCTCATAACAAAATTGATACCTCAAATGGTAATATATAGAAATACATCCTTTAGAATATTGAATTTAAATGTACATTTATTTGACTTTCTCAAAAGGTATACATGACTGCCCTCAAGATGTCTGTGTAGAACATATCAACAAAACACCATCCATGTGCTAACTGTACAAATATTTAAAGAGAGTTTCCCATTTCCAGCATGGACTTAAGCATACATGAATGCCCAAAACATTTCCTTCATACATCTATCTCTTCAAGGACAAAAACAAACTTTACATTAGTACCAGAGGTATTTTCACTTTCTAAATTCTGGTTCCCATTTCAATGAATCCTGTCATGAGCTGTACAACACAATTTTTCTTTACTTTCTGAATATAATTCATTATACACTTGTGATTACTTTATAACACACTTTTCCTTCATTTGCAGAAAACTCTTCAAAAGTAGACCATCAATCACTGAACATGTGTACTAAGAAGTGACTTTCATGTCTGGATTCCTTTGTTTTACATAATTTCTCTTTCCTTGAATAGAGTTTTCAAGGTACTCTGTATGTTTTGAATTTCTTGTTCCAGATTTTGTTATGGAATTCTGACTGAAGATAAAAAGATATCATGCATGTACATTTATTTATAAATAGTATGTTTACATTTATATGTGTATAAATTTCACAGATATATAAAATGCATAACACAAACACACACAGCTTACACACTAATGAAGCAATAATTTAGCTTCTTGCATGTTTTCCTTTATTTTGATTCTGGGTGAATAGAGCCTGGGATGAGAAATAAACCTTGTAATTATTAGAAAGTATTTGAAAGCCCATGTATTTTCTTTACAAATGTTTTCATGTTTTGAATACAAAATTATATGATCTAATGTGTGACTACTTAACTATTTAAAACAAATAAATAGTTTTTAATAATAATATTTATTTACTAAATAAAGTTTATTTATTAAAATAAAATAAAACAAACATTACAATTAAAAATCTCATATATGGTAGAAAGTAAACATCAAATAACTTAGTATTAAGTTAACTTTTCACCTGAAGGTAGACTATATCCTCTATGTTTAGCCAAAATTTGAAGTTTAGACACATTATTATAGACAATCATGTATTAACTAACAATTCCATAGCCTAGTAACTAAAAAAATAGTGTTTTCGTATGAAAATACAGAATCTTGTAAAATTTGGTAAATATTTTGCATAGTTACTTTGAGTCACATTCAGAGGGAGACCTAGCATCCTACTAAGGGAAAATTTTGGATGTCTGTTCTCCTTTATCACAATGATGAGATTCAGGTTACCAATTAGATGACCAGGTAGGAGGGGGCAGATCTACCTTTCCTTCAAACACTCAGAGAACTGTAAATTTATTCAGAAAACTAGTCAAATAACCTCATCCTGCTACAAGAAAGTGGGTAAGTACAGTTAATCTACCTTGTTAGAAGGAATAAATAGCAAGGTAAATGAGAGTTCAGGCTAAGCCTAGTTTGTAACAAACCTATCCTTTTTAATATACCCAGATTTTAAACATTTGACCATTACTCTTGATCTTTTAATTTTAATCACTGTTATTTGTCAATTTCGTGTGTAAATTATTTAAGGAAATATTTTTCTTACTTGCTTGTTTACATCAATATAATTGATATTTATAATTTCATTATTCAGTAACTTTCTCTTTGAGGTGTATGTGCCTTCCTAAATTATATAATAGAATTTTATGATTATCTTGGTTATTTTAATATTAAGAAATTAATATTTAAACATATTTTATTATTGTCCTAAAAATAATATCAATAAATGCTCTTTAATTTTAAAGAATTATTTATAATGTTCCACAATTATGAGATTTGTTTATAGCTTATTTTTTAATCAGTCACATGTTTTGCCATGTCTCTTTTGTAATAGTTTTAAAAATTCTATCATAAATCATTTGCTTTTATTTTGGTTATGTTAGCATCTGCTGTATCATTTTCTCTTGCCACACAGAGCAGACATATTTTATTGTGTCCATTCATAGCTCCAGGTCATTTTTTTCCTATTTTATCTAGAGCACTATAAGTGGTTAACTTGAAGAATAGAGGTAACACTTTTTAAACTGCCTATTATATTCCAAGTAGTAAAATACGTACATCAGGGTCTAGGACCCACTTGATGAATATAATATAGTCAAAGAGATAAGCTATATAAATATGCATTCCTTTCATTGTTTTATAGCTCAATAGAGTTGATTTTTAAAATTTCATAGTAAAAAAGAATTATGTTAAAAAGGATTAGTAAATCTCTCTTATGTATGCATGGATCTGGTGGTATACATAACTGGAAAAACAATCACTTAAAATGATTTATTTAAAGTGATTGAGTACGCTTAAAATGATTTTAATGTGCTCTGAGGTAGAATAATAAATATATATGATATATATGTTCATTGGTTGAAAACTAGAGTTGCCTGGCAAGGTGATTTTATAGACTAGGACAAGGATGGTTGGTCTTTGTGTATCTAGGACAGGGGAAAATCAGGCTAAGATAAAAACTTCAGTATGTGACATTCCATATGAGTAACTGTTAATGATGAGTAGCTATTTCCTAAATTTGCAGTTAAACTGAAGAAAAGACAAGTTCTCAGTATGTCAAATGTAGATGGATTAATAAGATCAATGCTGGGTACTCATCATCAAAGTACCAATTCATATCATAGATTGTGTCTTCTGATTTCCATTTGCCATTAGGTTTCTGCTATTTTTCACAAGTCTTGTTTTCAGTTACAGAAGACTTATATATAAGAAAGCTACACTCTGACCCATTTCTAAATCTAATCCTACAAAGTTATATACTTTCCAAAGACTTAACTGCTTTACATATTTATGAATTTCTCTACAGGCCCCCTTAGGGATTCATTTCTCAATTGTGTCATAAGACACCACAGTGAATGCTTGGCTTATTTTCCCATCACGTATTGTTTCATAGCTACATGGTGTTTTCTATTTGTCGCTGTCTAAAGCAGGCTGAGGATGCAGCATTGACCCAGCCTGCTCACTGTGCAGGACTCATGCCTGCAAGCCCTGGGATCTGTAAGACTTAGCACTGTACGTTTCTCTGTCATATCAGCAAGCTCATCTGCAGAAATACATTCTGACTGAGTAACCCTGGGGTACACAGTGTTTAATTCTCCATTTCAAAATCTTCCAGGAATGGAAAAATGATTCAGCTGGAAGGCATTTGCCCTGTCAGCACCCTATTATCTTAACGCAGTGTTTACTCTGTTACTGGTTTCAGTTATCCTTACACAGTGTGATAATCATTTTGAAGCTGGCCTGGTGTATAACATAACACCAACTCACAGTGTGCTGATGTTAGGTTTTAACATGATACCTATGGATTTCCATCTATTTTTCTTCCTTCTATCTGCGTTCTTTTCATTTGAACTAATAACTTACAAGAAAACGTGAAACAGAAGAAAAGTTTTTGAAGATTGAAAAGCTATTTGTTAATAATATTTAATACTATTTTAATCAACAATTACCAATGTATTGAGTTTAATGTTCCACATATCTACACACAGTTAAAATATATTCCAATGTTTATAAGTATTTTAAAATATGGCAAAATTAAATTAAAATTATAAAAATAAATAAGATTTTCTTCACAAATAAAATGATTCCCTTAGCATCAGTTTAGGATTTTGCATGATCATGCATATTTAGAATATATTCTGAGAAAAAAGATTTTATTAATATTAATAAAAATAAAAATACTTATTGCAAATATAGATTTTTAAATAGCTCCAATAAAATAAATGATAAATTGTGTGTGATTGAGGACTCACGTAAGGAACAGAAAAAAATTTCACATATTGCAGTCTTAAATGTATTTTAAATAAAACAAGGATATAAAAGACAAAGACTTATAAATAATACATGTATAAACAATTATATAAATATGTATTTTTTCATTGTCAACACACTGAGCATTAACCTTCCATTTCTTTTTCATGGTCATAATCATAATAATCAATTTTAATACAAACATATTTCATGGTATTACTTCTAAATTGTCTTATCATTTTATTACTGAATAAATATATCTTCTGTTTTTGTTTTTTTGTGTGTTATTGGTTTGTTTGCTTTGTTTGTTTTTGAGACAAGGTTTCTCTGTCCAACATCTCTTGCCTTCCTGGAACTCACTTTGTATACCAGGCTGGCTTTGAACTCACAGGGATCTGCCTACCTCTGACTCTGGAGTGCTGGGATAAAAGGAGTGTGCAACCATGCCTCCAGTGAAATAAATATCTCTTGAGTTTAACTTCATGTCATTTGTCTATAGCATGTTACAGTTTCAATATTAATGTAAATAATATCAAATCATGACTATATTGTTTTTCTTTAGCACCTTTCAAGAAACATTATCAAAAATCTATTGTACCTTTGTACAAACTCTTTCAAAAAACAGTTGAAATAAATGTACTTACATTTTTCTTTTAAATTTTTCATTTTTAGCTACATATTTTGGCATACTATTTCATACTGGATTTGCAAGCTTTTTAAAATATATGTATTTGAAGGACCAAATCTTTGATTTAATTAGATACTTATGTTGCTACATAACTGAATTTTCTTTCAAGCTTCATTTTCATTTCAATGAACAAAATTTTTATAATATATATGTCTGCATACCTATGTGCATGCAAAGTAATGCATAATAAGGAAAGTGTATATCATTTCCCATTATCATATTTACATTATATGTGCATATGCTTATGTATGTAAATATGCATGTATGAATGTTTGTATAGATGTTTATATGTATGGGTCACATATACATGTATATTTCCATGTATATGTGCATGGATGGTGTACATATTTGTAGGATGTATGTTTCTCTGTGGGGGTGTGTTTTGGGAATTTTAGTATGTGTGTTATAAGTGTCAGGTGTGTGTGTTTTATGTTTGCTTGGTAGGTGGGTACATACATGTATATGTGTATATATATATATATATGTATATATTTGGCTAGGAAACCACATGTTTGAGGATGATTGGATTTATGTGTGGGTGTATTTTATCTAAAGATCACCTTAGAAATCTACCATTTTCTGGGTATATGGGTCAATAGCTCCATAGTCAACTTCAGAATTCAAGGCATCAACAAGACACTTTTGTTGTGAAGTTTCTGACTGAGATTTTTTTTCATATCCATTTCATTCTTAGTTTAGAATGATTACAGATAATATTTTATTTTCTTTGGCTTATACACATATCATTCCCACCTATGCCTCTGTCTAAGGGGAAAAAAAGAAAGAAAAAAGAAAACAATAACAAAAAAAACCCTAATGCAATGCTCCTAGACATCAAAGTTTCAGTACAAAACCCCTGTGCTGAGTGAAAGTCTATGTCTTCACTTACTCTGTCATAAGCATCCCAGCATGTATAAGAGTCGGGATCATCAATTTAGTGCAAAGGTAATTTTGTTCTATTTCACCACAAAAAGAGAATCCCACTGTCCTGTTCCTTTTCTCCAAACCAAGACAGAACTCCAGACATTAAATTGGCTAGTCTATTGATAGTCTATCTATGCTGTATAAAAATTTTATGTAAACATACAAGTAAGTAATATCCCCAGAGCTGTCCTGAGAGGGAGGAGACAGCTAATGACATTTAACAATCTGTCCCTCAGCAGAGTTCCCTCTGCCTGACTGAGCTGATCATAGTTCTGTACTTTGATTGTTCTATCTGTCTGTCTGTCTGTCTTCTATCTCATCTATCTATCATCTATCCAGATGTCTATCTATCTGTTTTTGCAACAGAATCTTAGTAAAATGACCGTTCAAGTCACACAGCAGTATAATCATGATATGGGGAGAGACATTTGATTTTGAGATGCTGGCAAGGAGTTTCAGGTGCCAGAAGCTACTGGTAACTATTGGACCACTAAGAGAGTGGGAAGATCTGTGGCATACAGATGCATTTATAGGAGCTAGTAGTGAACACTGTTAATTCTATTGCTCGGTATACCAGGTTTTACTATTCTTATTTCATAGTATGTACCAAAGCTCTCATATAGTTCCATTCATATAATTTCTATAGTAAAATATGTATTTAGTTTCAAATATTACATGTCATATAATGACAAATTGTGACTGATAAGTTGCCAAGCAGTACTATCAGATAAATGACACATTAAAAATAATTGTTTTTAAAGTGAATATGTCCACAATATTTTTGGTATATCTTAAATTTAACTGAGTAATTTGTCTGTTTTTCTCAATGATGAGCTATTGTATTATTATGAAAACAATAAAGGCTGAATAGTCCTATTAAAGACATGTCTATTTAAAGAGTTACTGTCCATAATTTTTAACTTCACATTTGCAAAAATACTTGTGAACCTTTCAGCTTCTCATTTTAAAAGATGATTATGAAAAATAAAGATAATATCTAACTTCATTGTCTCTGCAGAAACATAGAATAAATGTCACAATGTACATACAGGTGCAGAATCTATTTTAAGAAAAAAATCTATAAAATTATAGAATTATTATTTTTAATAATTAACATTAAAATAATTATAGAAGGAACTTTTTAAAATGCAGATGATGGATATATATTAATTTTTATAAAAATAAAATAAAACACCATTGCAATGTAGACTGAATGGCCTTTTCTTTTTCTTTTTTTTTTTTTAAAGATATATTTATTATGTATACCGTGTTCTGTCTGCAGATATATCTGCAGGCCAGAAGAGGGCACCAGATTTCATTATGGATGGTTGTGAGCCACCATGTGGTTGCTGGGAATTGAACTCATGACCTCTGGAAGAGGAGCCAGTGCTCTTAACAGCTGAGCCATCTCTCCAGCCCTGAATGGCCTTTTCTTTAATTTCATTAGGCTGAGAATAAAAATATAGGTATCAATTTTTTTTTATTACGAACATACACTATTTTACCATTTTCCATTGGTATTAGACCTTTTTAAAATTAACCTAAAATAATTTTGCTTTTGGGTTTGCAAATTCTCTGATAAAGCCATAGAGTCATGGTCGCCTATATTTGCATTGTATATTGAATATTATAATATGTGAGCATATATGTACATCTACATAGTGAAAATAGGGCTCTTTTTGTATATATACATGATGCATTATATCTCATACTGAAAAGCTTCGATGCTTCCTATATTTATATTATGTATTAATGTTTTGACATTGTAATACAAATGTTAGAGTAGTTGACTTAACACAGATTTAAAAAATATCATAATAAAAATGACAAGATAAATTTTAAAATGACTGTAGTAACATTTTAGTGGTTGTCCCATTTAATACTCAAACAGTACAAATTTGAAATTTAGTCTTATTAAGTATTCAAATTTAGTGACAGAATTTATTTAAATGGTTAGAAAAAACAATTAATTCTATGTGGAAAACAAGAAATTCAGTTCACTTTTAAGAAAATATATGGAGTAAAATTGAAGGGATGGAGTGAGAAATCCTGTGAGGCTGGAAAGCAAAATTTCAATGTTTCTATTGGATAAAATATATTTTAAATAAAAAGAAATTAAAAGAACTAAAGTCATTATTTACATAAGTTGTGAATTTGTCAAAATCCAAATAATATCCAAATTCTAAAGGCAGAAATATCAAATGAGAAACCATTGAATTTCAGCACAGTTATTTAATTAGTGTGTGTGTTGTGTTGAGGGTGGGGGTATATGTGTTACACAATATGTGTGTGGAGATCAGATGACAACATTCAGGATTCAAGTCCCCACACGTGCAACACTATGATCAAACTTGATATTAGACATTGTGGAAAGTACCTTCACACACAGAGTCATATTTAGTAATCCTCAATGTTTCAAAAGAATTAGGAAAAAAAACTCAGATAGAACCCAAATTATCCAAAGGAAAAGAATAATGAAGATCTGAGTAGAAACGAATAATATAGAGTGCAAGAAGGAAACATATACCCACAGGAATGAAATAAACAATCATTAAAGACTTTTTCAGGGGAAGGGATAGAGTAAACAAAATCATAGCCAGAGTAAGAAAAAGAGAGAAGGAAAATTCAAATAAATAAATAGAAAACATTAATATTGTTTTTGACACCAAAGAAATAAAGGGAATATAAAAATTCTGTAAACAAAAGAATATGTATATATAAAAAATAGAAAAAAATATGTATATATATATATAGCTTGTTTATCAAAAAAAATTTCTAAAAGCCCAAACTGATTTAAAATAAATGAAAAAAATAGGAACAAAATTTTCCCAAGAGAGAAAAATAATAAGACAAGAGGACTAAATTATTGAATTCTACCAAGTTTGTTAATTTTTATTTTGACTTTATTTTTTTGTTTATTTATTACTTTAGTTTACATCTCCATCACAATCCACTCCCTCCATCCATCCCAGTTCCACCCTCCCATCCTCCCACACTCTCCCCCTTCTCAGTGGGGGGTGTCCAACAAATCATCCCCCTTCAGTTCTGCAGCCATTTGAGGGTTAAGAGCTTCCTCCTATACTGGGGGCCTACATGGCAGCCCCAGTAGGGCAAAGTGTCCCACTAACAAGTAACAAAGTCTATGTTCTTGTTCCTTTCAGTCTATTGCTTTTAGGATCATTATCCTGTACTATATACCTAAAATCCAGTTATAAATGAATACATGGCGTGTGCATCTCTCTGAGTCTGGGTTAGCTCACTCAGGATGAGCTTTATTGGTTCCAACTATTTGGCAGCAAATTGCATGATTTCCTTCTTTTTGATTGTGTATATGTACCACAGTTTTTTTTTAATCCATTCAAATGTAAGTTGAGTGACATTTCCAGTTTTTAGCTATTACAAATAAGGCTGCTATTAACATAGTGAAAGTGGTGTCCTTGTGGTTTGGTGATCCTTGTCCTTTGGATGTATAACCAAGAGAAGGTATGACTGGGTCTTGAGGTACAGCTATTCCATGTTTTCTAAGATATCTCCAGACTGATTTCCATAGTGATTGTACAAGTTTGCACTCCCACTGGCAATGGAGGAGTGTTCCCCTTTCTCCACAACCTTGCCAACATATGCTGTCATTTGATTTTTTTATCTTAGCCATTTTGACAGGTGTGAGACGGAATCTCAGAGTTGTCTTCAGTTACATTTCTCTGATGATTTAGGAAGTTGAGCATTTCCTCAAGTGTCTCTTGGCCATTAGTGATTCCTCTTTTGTGAATACTTGGTGAATACTCTGTTCCCCATTATTTGATTAGATGGCTTGGTTTCTTGGTATTTAGTTTCTTGAGTTCTTTATAAATTTTGGGTATTAGTCCTCTGTTGGAAGTGGAGTTGGTAAAGATCTTTTCTCAATCTCTAGCAATGTGTCTGTATTCACTTAATTGGATCTGAACTTGGAATTCCCTTTTAGTACTGTAAGTCATTGGCTTACAGGAATCAAAATGATTGTCTTCAACTATTCTTGTTGTGGTAGTAGGTTTTTATTAAAAAATGAACAAACAAACAAAATAACTTCCTGGGGAGATGCAGAAATGGCTCAGTGTTTTAAAAATGATTAATTTGCCTGGTGCGGTTACCACATGCCTTTAATCCTAACACTCAGGAGGCAGAGGCAGGCGCATCTTTGAAGGTTCGAGGCCAGCCTGCTTTATGAAGTAAGTCCAGGACAGCCAGGGCTGCTACACAGAAAAACTGTGTCTCAAAAAACCAAAAAAAAAAAAAAAAAAAGAAAGAAAAAGATAAAAGAAACAGAGATAGAGAGGAAAGAAAGAAAGAGAAAAAGGTGCTTAATCTTCTTCAAAAGGACTGGAAGCCTCTACCCCTCACCCAACACAAGTCTCTCATACACACACTAAATATTTAAAAATAAATTAAAACTGTGAGTCATATTAATGATAATTTTACAGACAGAAATTAAATAAGTACATTGAGAATTCCTATACAAACCTATACTCATGCACCTATATTCATAAGAGTCAATAAGGCAAGCAACATACATCTTGGTGATCACATATAAATGAAGTGAATGAATAGTTTCTGCTGCAAATCCACAATGTAATAGTATTTGAATATAAAAGAGAATGAATACCTATTATTTGTGATATCATGGACAGAACTTAAGATAAGCATGGTAACAGCAATACCTCAGCCACAGAAAGACACATATCACATTATCTCACTTATATGTAGATTTTATCCTGGTTGATCTCATAGAAATGGATATAGAATGATGTCTCTGGACAATGAGAGAAAACATGGTAGAAAGTCTAATATAAAATTGGTGAATAATTAGTAAGTTATAGTGAGATTTGAGTAATCAAATTTGTTATTTCATAATCTGATAGCTATGGATAACAATAAGAGTCCATACATTTAAATAAGACAAAATAAAACAATTTATTTCTTTCATTATTAAATTAATATTTATGCCAGGAGATGACCCAATGGGTACATGTGTTTTCCTCTAAGGCTGACACTGTGAGTTTGATCTCTGAATCTGACAAGTGGAAACATAGTGGTAAGACTCTTGAAAATTGTCCTCTGACATCCACGGTGAACAAACATATGCACGCATGCACACACACACACACACACACACACACACACACACACAGGGTATATGTACACACATACAAACATACACAATAAATAAAGATACTAAGGGTCTAACAATTAATATTTGAGGATATAAACATACTGAGACTAATTTTTTTTTGTTTTTTTTTCGAGACAGGGTTTCTCTGAATATCTCTGGCTGTCCTGGACTCACTTTGTAGACCAGGCTGGCCTCGAACTCACAAAGATCCGCCTGCCTCTGCCTCCCAAGTGCTGGGATTAAAGGCGTGCACCACCACCGCCCAGCTCTGAGACTAATTTTTAAAATATACAATTAAAATCACATTAATATATAAATATACACAAT
Organism: Lophiomys imhausi; assembly: GCA_907164525.1. Taxonomy (NCBI): domain Eukaryota; kingdom Metazoa; phylum Chordata; class Mammalia; order Rodentia; family Muridae; genus Lophiomys; species Lophiomys imhausi. Next base: position 13,543,236 of record CAJQZJ010018033.1, on the reverse strand, counting down.
TTTTATGTATTAATATGTCAGTTAAAATAAGTTTACATTCTAAAATCTACTAGAGTTCTAGAAAATTTGCAAGGTATGTAGGAATTCTGCTTAAATCTCAATTGCCAGCACTATAAAATTAGTTAATTGTTTTAAAAAATAGTAATTTTCTATACACATATTATGTAAAAATATTTTTAATATTTAGTTTTCTAATGGAATTAAAAATCTGTATAGTACAATATGAAACATTGGTTTTAATTGCCTTTAATATTTCTTTTAAATATTACATAGTATTAGCAATAAAATGTCATCTATAATGTATTTCAGAATAAGACTAGAAATAAACTCAGAAAAATCATTGAATTTTATCTTAGTATACATTCAAATAAAAATATTAACTGCAAATTTTTATAGTTGAAATTATTACCTCTTCTAATATAAAAATGTTTTCTAGTATCTTTTAGTTTGTTTATTTATTCCTTTTTTATTTATAGCTGTAATTCTTTTTTATTATTATAATGTTTATTCGTTACATCAAGTTACATCTCCATCATAGTATCCTCTTTCCATCCCTCCTGGTTCCACTCGCCCATCCTCTCCTCTCTCTCCCATCCATCCCACTCCTCCGATGTGCAGTGTCCCTACAAATCAGCTCTGAGTTTATTTAATACTTAAAGTTACATCTCCATCACAGTCCCCTCTCTCCATCCCTCCTGGTCCCACCCTCCCACTCTCTACCCCTTCTCCCACCTATCCTACTCCTCCAGAGTGGGGTGCCCCTACAATCAGCCCCTCTCAGTTCAACAGTCATGAGTGTTAAGAGCTTCCTCTTGCGCTGGGGGCCTTCATGGTAACTCTATTTGGGCAAAGTGTCCCGTTAACAGGTAACAAGGTCTATGTTCCTGTTCCTTTTGGTGTGTTGGTTGTAGGATAGTTTTCCTGTACTACATAGCTAAAAACCTAATACACTAGGTACATTATAATGGGAAGTTTATTATTTAGTCCTTTTAGTGCTAGAGATAAACTATAATTTATTTGTTAAATTTTTGTAATTAATTGATAATCTCTTAACTAGATACATGCATTTACTGTCATGTTATAAATTTATTTACTCCAATACTTGAAAAACAAATATTTCATATTTGTTTTCATGCACAAATGCTTTTAATAGTTTGAATCTAATGTGTCATTTGACTGCCCTTGTAACATCAATCATACTCTCGTCAGTGAGACATAATCTGATTTTATTTGATTTGAAATACTAAGAAAAATTTTATAAAAGGTCAATAAAAATCAAGGGAATACAAAAGTAATATTATCTTTTTAACATAAAATTACTTATTGTGGAATAGTCAGATTAAATGGGAAGACATTTATTCTCTTTATATTCTTATGTTTATGATTCCATGAGATGAAAAATAATTTTGCAATAAAGGCATTTTAAATGTATATGTGATTATAGTTATACATATAACTACATGTATAACCAACCAGAGTTCCTTGGAAGGTTTAGAACAATTTTTAAGAGAACTTTGTTTAATATATGCTGAATTCAGCATATACAGATGAAAACAATTGTCTCTCTGAGGTGATAGTTCAACAATATTCATTTAATCAATTCATTTTTTTGTTTTTGTTTTTTTTTTCCTTTGAGACAATGTTTCTTTATGTAACAGATCCCTGGTTGTCCTGGACTCCCTTTGTAGACCAGGTTCAAACTCACTTAGTTCCACCTGCATTGACCTACCAAGAGCTGGGATTAAAGTGTACACCACCACCTGCAGAACAATGCAATGTTTTTTTTTTTTTTTTGGTTCGTTCATTTGAGGCATAGTCTCACTGTGTAGCCCCTGCTAGCCAGGTATATCCCATTCTCCCTACAGCTGAGTTCCTAGGCACGGAGTACCAAGTTTGTGTAATCTACAGTTTGATTTTTATTGTATAATCTAGATAAATAAAAAAACTCTCTTCAACCACTCTGTTTCTTCATATTTATTGAAGGCCCCCCTTTTTTTCTTATCACTGAGTAGGACCCTTTTATTTTTCACTGCTGCAAAATATTTTCTTCTTCACACTTGATGACAGATAAATTTTATGGTTATTAAGTAATACATTTCTACTGCTTACACTACAGTACATGTTAATATTCTGAAATGATAGAGAAACAATTGTTTTCATAAATAATGTTATTCATTAATTTGGAATATGATCTCAGTCCAATAGGACTAAACACTTAATGGAGAAAAAAGTTTATTTTTTGGCTCAAAGTTTAAGGCTATGTTCCTTTCAATGGAAGGGAAGAGAGAGTGGCAACAATGAGGGAGGGAATGACTATCATTGTTCCTGCTGTCTGAAACAGCACAGAGAAGAACTCAGACTGGGTTGTAAAGTTTCAATATGTATGTCTACTTCTCCATTGTGTTTCTACTTTCTTCATATTTTTCCTTTTTGAGAGTTCCCCCCCAGGTTTTTATCTTTATTCAATATATGTATTGTAATCATTTTTTCTAGGCTGCCAATATATTCAAATGACTTTTCCTTTTGCAGTAAAGAAGTTTTCTAGTTAAATGAAATCTATTTCCCAACTGTTAGACTTATTTCCTGAGTGATTGAGTTATTTGCTGTGGTTTCTTATATAGCCTCTACAATGTTTCTCTCCATTAAAAAAAATGTGCTACATCTCAACATAGAATTCTCAAAAGGGGAAATAGAGATGACTATCAAACATTTTTAAAAGTAGTCAATATTATTGAATATTTTTCAATATTACATTTTTGCAATGATAATTTTACAATATTACATCAGTGATTACTTTTTCATTTCATCTCATTTCAATCTAGTGGGATGTACTCATCAAGCAGCACAAGGACAATAAATTCTTGAAAAGGTGAATTAATAGGGACAGTTATTGATTGTTGGTGGAAGTATGAACTGACAAAGCCAATAATGAAATTTAGTGGAGATTCATTTTTCAGGAAGATAGAAGTACACCTAACATATGACCAGGTATAGCATTCCAAAATGAAAATGTAGACAGCAATAATACTCATATGTGTTCAATACTACTCTATTCACAATAGCTAGGAAATGACATTTGCCTAGTTGTCCCACACTGAAGAATAGACAGTCAACAATATTTTTTAAAGTGTATGCATAATGTATTAGGCATCTCTAACATGGCCAAATTATGTCCTAAAGTTGTTGACACTGGAAAGGAATCCCAATAATATTAGAAAGTGTGTCATCTAAAATGCATTCCTGAAAAGCATTCTAAGTAATAAAAATGAGCTCATATTCTTGCTTGACATATTGGAAAATATAAAGAAGCAACCTGAAGTCAGCTATCATCATGAATCTTTTTATTAAACAGGTGCTCCAAATAGGTTGTGATATGCCATTTTTCGGTGGTTTTCAAATTACATAGACCCTGGCATTGACTGGAGACCTTTGAAAGAATGATATACGGATTCTAGAACTAGAAATGCTCATCAATTTAGGTGCCATTTATTCCAGATATATGGTATTTAAAAAGTTTTTCCTCCTTGATTCTAAGTTAGAACCACTGGACATTATTAATATCAAATTACTAAACATAGGAAATTAACAACTTGTTTTAGTGACAGGGTCCTTTGCTGTACAGAAGCTTTTCTGTTTCATGAGATCCCATTTATTGATTGTTGGTCTTAGAACCTGAATTATTGGTGTTCTTTTCAGGAAGTTGTCACCTGTGCCAAGGAGTTCAAGGTTTTTCCTCACATTCTCTTCTATTAGATTTAGTGTGTTGGGTTTATGTTAAGGTCTTTGATCCACTTGGACTTCAGTTTTGTACGAGGTGCTTTGTATGGGTCTAATTTCATTCTTTTTCATGTCGACATCCAGTTAGACCAGCACCATTTGTTGAAGATTCTGTACATTTTCCGTTATATGAGGTTTTGGCTCCTTTATTAAAAATTAAGTGACCATAGGTGTGTGGGTCCATTTCTGGGTATTCAATTCGATTCCATTGATCCACTGGTCTGTTTCTTTACCAGTACCATGCTGTTTTTATTACTATTGCTCTGTAGTATAGCTTGAATTCTGGGATTGTGATACCTCCAGATTTTTGTTTTGTTTTGTTTTACAGTATTGATTTAGCCATTCTGGTTTTTTTGTTATTCCATATGAAGTTGAGAGTTGTTTTTTCCAGGTCCATAAAGAATTGTTTTGGTATTTTGGTAGGAATTGCATTGGAATCTGTATATAGCTTTTGGTAGGATGGCAACATACAGATTGGGAAAAGATCTTTACCAACCTCACTTCTGACAGAAGGCTAATATTCAAAATTTATAAAGAACTCAAGAAATTAAACACCAAGAAACCAAAATCCAATCAAAAAAATGGGAAACAGAGCTAAAGTGAGAATTCACAAAGGAGGAATCTCTGAAGACAATGAGACATTTGAAGAAATGCTCCTCATCCTTAATCATAAGAGAAATGCAACTCAAGATGACTCAGAGATTCCATCTCACACCTCTCAGAATGGCTAAGATCAAAAACTCAAATGACAGCACAGGCTGGCGAGGTTGTGGAGAAAGGGAACACTTCTCCATTCCTGGTGGGAGTTCAAACTTGTACAACCACTATGAAAATAAGTCTGGTCATAGCTTAGAAAACTTGTAATAGCCCTACCTCAAGACCCAGCAATACCACTTCTGGGTATCCACCTGAATGATTCCTCACCAAACCACAAGGATGTATCCTCATCTATGTTCCTAGCAGCCTTATTTGTATTAGCTAGAAACTGGAAACAACACAGATGACCCTCAACTGAAGAATGGATTAAAAAACTGTGGTACATCTACACAATGGAATACTACTCAGCTATCAGAAAAAACAAAATCATGCAATTTGCAGCCAAATGGATGGAACTAGAAAAGCTCATCCTGAATGAGCTAACCCAGACTCAGAAAGATGCACATGGCATCTACTCACTTATTATTGGATTTTAGCCATATAGTACAAGATAACTGTCCTACAACCAACACACCAAAAAGATCAGGAGCATAGACTTTGTTACCAATCAAGGGGATTATTTGTCTTGCGGGTGATACCATGTAGGTCCCCAGTACAAGAGGAACATCTTAGCTCTAATATGACTGTTGAACTGAGAGAGGCAGATATGTAGGGACACTCCACATTGGAAGAGTAGGATGGGTGGGAGAGGGAGGAGAGGGTGAGAGGATGGAACTGGGAGGGGTGGAAAGAGGGCACTGTGATGGAGATGTAACAAATAAACATCACAATAATTAAAAAAAAATTACCAACTTGAAATCTGACCTTAAAAGCTCACTAATTGCATCCTCTAGTATAATACTTTTATGTATGTATGTATATATGTATGTATGAAGTATGTAAATGTGATATATGTATGTATGCATGTATTTTTCTTTGTGCTCCTGTGAGTGTACTTGTTTGTGTATGTGACTACTGGTGGAAATATCTAAAAGTACTCATGTGGAGGTCAATGTGAAGGTCAAGTTGGTTGTTGACCCTTTATTTCCAACTTCTTTGGGAAAGGGTTACTTGTTTACTTCTGTGTATTCAAGACTAACTGGCTTTCATACTCTGGTGAATGCCCTATCTCCCCTTTATGTTTTTGTATAGAAAATCTGGGTTTTCAAAAATTTACCACTACTTCCTAAGGTGAAAAGAGGGTACTGTGATGGAGATGTAACCTGAAGTAATAAATAAATATTTTTATTTATTACTATATTACTATATTACTATACACTATTGCTTTGAATTTTAACCCTCTTTTCCCAGCCTTTGTTGCTTTTGATATCTCATATCTAAGTACCACTTTAAAATCTACTGAGGAATTTTTCACCTCCACAAGGTTTGCATGTTTTTACTCTATTTTGTGTAGCATCTAAATTGCTTGAAAACTGATATTCTTTTCCTATAATCTTTGCTCCTAAAGTTCACATACTAATTCTATTAATACATTGTGCTTTTTAAATTTCTGAACACATAGTTTATTTCCTTGTTAATTTGGGAAGAGGAAGACTATATAATACTCTCTTCTGTAACTGCTGCAAGAAACCAGTGCCAATTACTGAGTAGGAATCTTAATAAATTGTTGACATGTTTAAATTGGTGAGAAGAAGTTGGGGCATGTGAAATACAATACAATATTTATTTTTAAAGTGTATCTATATTTACAATTATTTCCATTCTTGCTCTTAACGCTCATCTTCTACCAGCTGTCTGGTATATTGTGGATTAAATTTACACAAATCCAGTTAAGGTCACTTCTTTAACACAGCAACAATGATTTTACCAATACAGTCTGAAACAAATTGAGGTCAGTGTGCATTTTCTCATAGCCTTGCTCTTAGCTTTCTTCCATGAACTGCAGAAGGTTTCAATTTACTGAAGCACTGAGGTAGGTAAGATCCAATCAAAGTAAAAGGAAAATCAATACATGCTAACCTCGAAAGGCTAAATAGTAGTGACATCAGTCACCAAAAAAACTTGTTTGCAGGCTTGAAATACTATTGTTCTGCAAAGATATGGGAACAGAACTGTGAGTATGATCTGTTATAAATTTATTTTCCTTAAAATATTGAAAATTCCCACAAAAACATAACCAAGTAATTACACTCTGTGGGTACTCCAATGCATGTCAATGATAGAAAACTCATATCACCATGTATTATGAAAACATACTGTCACTGAATTATAGATATTATAGTTTAAACTTTATAAATCATTTGATAAAATTTATATACATAACCATTTCTCTTTTTATCAATGCTTTCATTGCACATATCAAATAATTTCACACATTTTAAGGAAAACAATATGTAACAAAGGTGTAATTAAATTATGACTGAAAATGTCATTAAAATTTATATTTGATTCTATAGTGGAGCAGTAGGAGAGAAGGGAGAGGGGTTATAGGGTGGGACTGCGAGGGGTGGAAAGAGGGCACTGTGATGGAGATGTAACTTGAAGTAATAAACATTTAAAAATTTGTATTTGAGTACATTTACATCAATAAGAACTCAATTGTTAATATGTGTTCTGATCCTACATATAAAAATACAATCCTACCTATAAAATGTGAAGATAAATAATTTAATAGACAAAGAAAACATGAAGAACTAAGTATTTGTGAACCAGACTCGCAGCATGGTAGCTCAAGGCCACCTAGGGTTACAAAATGAGACTCTAGCAAAGCAAGAGACAGAGAAGGGAAGAGGAAAATTAAAGGATGGAAACAAGAAGGAAGGAGGGTTGAAAAGAAGAATGGAAGATGGAAGGGAGGAATGAAAGAAGGTTTGTAACTACTGAAATCATTAAAGAACTAAATTAGGAAGTATAATTATGACACAGTTTATTTTGATTTATCTTATCTACCTTAATATTATTATTTATTTTTATTTCTTTGATTCATACACCACTAGGTTGAATCTTTAGGAAATAGCTTCATTGTGACACTTTGTGTCACAAAATTCATTCTAATATATTCAGTTCTCATAAACTTAAAATTTTTGTAAGGTGTATAATCTTGTTTTTCATTTCTCAGCCTATAAAAAAATCAAAGTAACAGCTCTGTGTATAGTTCTTCTTTAACATAACTGCATAGAATTTTATAAACCTTAACTCACGTCAATATCTTGAATATTTTTCCCTTTTGTTTTTCTCGTATTTTCGTACTTGCATGTTTTATCATTTCACAGACAGAATTGAATTACCCTTTCGTTTGCATTTATGCTAGCGTTTCAGCATGTCTACTTTGTCACTAAAATGCCCAATATTTGAACTAAATCTCTAACATAGCCGAGATATAACTTTCAGATATTCCTCATATTACAGCTAAGATGACTGGTTTTGAGAAATGTGTGGTTTTCGAAGAGATGATGATTCATCCAGAAAGGAAATAGGTTTTAAGACAGGATACTAGAACTGAAAATGGTAAGGATTACATATCATCGCTGAAGGGCAGACACATGTAAGGACATAGCTTGTGATTAAAAAAGTCTTTGCCACATGAATCAGGTTGGGACCAGATGTGTACTGGCCTCTCTTGCTTTTACCCTTTCTTTATCATCTAAGGCTTCATAAAATTTTGATTTAATATCTTGCCTGATCTCATCTCTTCCAGGTGTGATGCATAATAGGGTCAAACAGTTAGTATATTAATATGAAAGCAAAACTCCCTTAGAACTGTCTATTACCTTGTTAACTGACTGGAGATCTCAAGGGGGCAATAAACAGAGGGATACCATGACATGTGGTCCAATGAATTCTTGCTGCACTTTTTCTCCAGGATAAAAACTCTTCTTTGATAACTTTGATCATTTATTCTCAGTTTCACTTGAACTTTTTGCTTTTAGATTGCTTGGATTGAATTTGAGGCCTTGTACATGCTAGGCAAGCACTGTATTCCTGAGCTATGATTCCAGTATCATTTAAAGTTTTAAAAATAGTAATATAAGTTGGGCATGGTAGCACACAAAGTTAATTGCAACACTTAAGAGGTAGAAGTAGATTGATATCTATGAAGCTGAGGCTTCCCTGTATTATATTATCCTATATTATAAAATCCAGGCCAGCTAATGCTACTAGTGAGATCTTGTCTCAAAAACAAAACCAAAATAAAGCAAAATATGTATAATCTTCAAGTAATGAAGAAATTATTTGGAGGGCACACATAATTCTTCTCCACATTAAGAAGAAAGATAACTTTTAGGTTGGGCTGTGATATTTCATTAAAAATATATTGATTATAACCTTGAAAATCTTTCTATGTTATAACAAATAACATTCAGCTTGTGTCATTGATTTATTGCTAGGATGAATGCAAATTGCACTCCCTGACATAGTCAAAGTCTAACACCTGTCAACTGAACATCTTCCTGTGTGCAACATACTTCAGTCTACTCTATGAATATAGAAAGCAATACTAAGGACAGAGTTTGTTGTTTACTTGTTTATACTTTTATAAATGTATTTATTCTTTGACAATTTCATGCAAGTATGTAACATATTCTGGCTCTTCTTATTCCTATACTTTTTCTATGCATCTCTCAACTTCATCAAATGTCATTTCCCAACCAAGTCTCCATCCCCAGAAATATTGGTGTGTGAGTATGTGTGTGTCCCACTGAATTAAAATAGAACCTCTCATGTGGGTATGAATATGAAGATATCTTCTGAAGCATGGATAATCCACCAGTGCTTACTTCACTAAAGATAATGACCTGGTCTCTTGCAGCAACTCGCACTACCATTAGTTGCCCACCATTAGCACTGTCTCCTGTGACTGAAAGTTTACAGGTACAGTCTTGTGTAGACCCTATACAGACAACTTAAGCTCTTGTGAATTCAAGTGCTTTACCTATGTCATGTCTATCATTCATTTTTTTTTGGTTCTCCATTGGAAGCTTATACTCTTTCTGCCCTTTCTTTAGTAAAAATACCAGAGCCTTGGAAGAAGTGCTGTTGATGATGCTCCATATAGACAGTTAATAGTCACTTGTTCTCAGAACCAAAAAAACACCTCTTGACTTACAAGTTTGCATGCAAATTCTAGACCATGAAAACACCATTATAGTTTTTTATCTCCCAAATTCTTTCATAGCAGTTTCTGAAACTATGAAATCTAGTCATCAGAACAGCTTCCTGCCTGTTTCTATGATGGTTTCCCTATACTCAGTAACCAAATAAATCATGTTTTGAGCCATCTGTCCCAGTTTATATTGTTTTTATTGCTGTGATGAAACACAGCAGCATCAACTTGAAGAAGGGAAAAGGTTTATTTGGTCTACAAGTTATAGTCTACCATAGAAGAAAGCCAAGGCAGGAATTGAAGACAAGAACCCAGAGGCAGGTACTGAAGCAGAAACCATAAAAGAATGTCATTCTCTTGTTTACTCCTCCTGTCTTCTTAGAGACATTTCTTACACAGTCCCAAACACCTGTCCAGGGACTGCATTCTTCACATTGAACTGGGACCTTCTAACTAAGTTAAAATCAAGAAAATATCTGAAAGACATTCCTACAAGACCCCAGGCCAATCTAGTAAACTAAGCTTTTAGTTTGAGGTTATATCTTCCTAGGCGACTCTAGTTTTATGTCATGATGACAGCTGAAATTATTTACATTAACATCCATCCATTAACAATTTGACATAAAACATGATTTCAAATCATAACTTTTCTTTTTTTCATGTTCTAAAATTTATCCTGTTACTATCATAACATAAAATATAGGACAATTATAAATATTTCATAGTCTTTATAAAATGCAATACCTTAAAAGGCTAATGTTTCTTTTAATTGAAGATATTTGTAAAATGTATCATAAGTTATATGCCTTCAAAGTCCTGACGAGAAGAACTAGGGCAGAGTTATAGTCAGTTAAAAGATAAAATAAAGTCCCAGAGTAGAAATAAAATCTTTTAATGCAATGTTTGAGTCCTCTAGACTCCTACAATTTTGAGAAGTCCCACTTCTCTGATGGCCCATTAATGGCTCCTTCAAAAATTATACAAACTCTTTTTAGGGGTTTGGGGTGCATATTTCTTTTAATTGTTTCAAACTGATATAAAGGGGCAATGTACAAAGGACAGTATCTAGAGTACATCAGAGGAGGGCCCATCCAAGGAGCAGCAATAAAACTTAAGGAATAGAAATGATCCAGAATATAAGTCAGTCATTTTGTCATAACATACATTCTTGAATTGTATTAAGTGAGGAAGAAATGATTGTACAACCTTGTAGAAAACATTAAAAAACAAAACTAGTAAGGAAAATATTTTGTGTCTGTATTAACATAAGTTTAGTTACTATGGTTAAATATAATTTTACAACTGACTCCTCTGTAAAAAAATTAATTAAACTACATTGGGTGTCATTTTTAGAAATAATTAGTTAAATTGTTTAACCAGTATTTTAATTAATTCTGCAGCTGTTAATCTTTAAGCAGACATTATAAATGAGCACACAGAGACCGCATGGATTTTAACAAGCCTTGGCCTGAGTTGTGCAATCCTGGCCCAACTAAGCTAGCTCATAATTCTATTACCCAAATATGACCCCATATATATACGTCCCTTGGACTGCCATTCTCCATGATATGCCGATGTTCCTGGCCATGTGGAATGAGGTTCTTTTCTCTAACCCATGGTGTGTGCCTTCGTCTTCTTTCCTGCTGCTCCTGGCTGGAAAGCTTTAATCCTCTGTCTAAAGTGCAGGCTTCCTGTTCTAATCCCAGGAAGTCCCACCTTTCTCTGTCTTTGCCCAGTCTCAGGCCTCAGCATTTTGTTTAACCAATCAGAGTCAACGTAAGTAACAGACAGCAAGCAGGACCAATTAATTAACATTTAGAATGCTTAACATTAACCCAACACTGGACCATGTATCAGAGTTGTTTAGAAGGATAAAAATAACTATAATTAGCTGTTATGCTAGATTTCTACATTATGAACAAATATCTGGAATGTTTGTAAAGGAAGTCAGTTAAAATTTGAATTTAATTGAAAATTTAAAAGATAAATAGAATCTTATTGAGTTCTTTTTTAATATAATTGTCTAGTAATATTTCAAGGACATTTCTTATGTCCTTAATAATTTTCCAAAGCTATGAGTCTGATGACAGAGTTTCTCTAAGCTTCCTTTAATCAGGTAAAATGAGTGGTTAGGGTATGTAACTTTGAATTACCTTTTTCTAAGATGAAGAATTAAAAGTGAAGTTAAAGGGCATGGCCAGTTGAACTTCATTCAAGTCTTCTTCCTGCCGAATGGTAAGTTTTTTTTCAAGGTCTTATAACTGAAAAGCAGAAATAAAAGCTAGAGTATCTGGGCTTGTGAAGCAGAAACAAAGGCAAATCATAGGCATAAGACAAACAAGTTTCAAAAACAAAAACCCTATTCTATCTCAGGGGAGGCAAGCTTGGAGACATAGAAATAATGATCATCAGGATGCACCAGAGCTTCTGTCTCCAGTCTCCATACTCAACCAAATAGCCAAGAGACTATACCACACAGGAAATATAGCCTTAGACAAAAACCTTCCCTACATCCCCTGGCCACTCTGAAGTGTAAATCTGGACTCATTGACAGCAAGGCTTCTGGAATCCCTGAAGTATCCAAAATATAAAGAAGTGGGAGGAGCTTCTCTATTCTCAACCTCATTGTAATCCCTATTCCAAGGCTCCTGCAGCCACTATTCTCCCTGTTTCACAGACTGTCCTAGTTAGGACCTTATTCTGCATAACTCAACTAGCAAGACTTTATGGCTGATTTTTTACAGCTTAGGGCACCTTGGGAGAAAGTGTATGGGTGTGGAGTAAGTTTGGGCTCCTTGAGAGAAGTTGTGAGTGAGATCTGAGAGACCAGTTTGAGAAGGGTTGATAAGATCTGGGGACATATATGGTAGAGAAACTCAGGCCAGTCTCCATTCTGTTTTATGAAGTTATCCAAATCAGGTAAGATATTAAAATAAAAAAGTCCAATATCTGGCTAATTGTCATCACTGCCTAGTATATATGGAGGCTAAAATTTCACTGAAAGGTGGAGGAAAAAAAAAATCACAAGTCTTAATTTTTCTAATTGGAAATCCTTTAAATTATCTCACAAGCAGTCTAAAGGAATATTCTTTGGCATAGATACTTTGGCATCTATGGAGGGTGCACGATCAAAGTAAAATAGGAGTCTTATCAATCCAGCCTAGGCATCCCTTGAGTTTTGAATTAATCTAATGTTCCTAGAAAGTAGATGAGGTATCCTCACACTTACACCTTTCAGGAGTCAAGAGATTGGGCATGGGCTTTGTAAAGTTTCTGAACAGTTGAACACAAGGGGCTTGGGAAAAGTTTCCAGAATTTTTGACAAAGTGAATTTCAAGATGAGACAAGGGAGGAATCCTCTAAGGACCCAAGTGCCTACAAGTTGGAGCACATGTCTCAGCATTTCACTCCATTAGACACATGGCCTGGTAGGGTGGAAAATTACCTCCTATGTGGAGGATAAACTGTGTCAGACCAAAACAGACTGAAGTGAGAAGCAAGACTAAGGATAAATGAAATGGCTGCCTGAAGGAGAGGAGTAGTATTTCCAGGCCTACTGAGCACCTCAAGGAGAGAAATAGTATTTCCAGGCCTACTGAGCACCTCAAATTGGGACTACAGCACTCACCAATAAATCCTTGAGAACTGTTGCTTTCACTGTTTGTGCAAAGGCTACAAAAGACCAGAGATCACAATCACCAAAACTGATATCCTAGCAGCTTTCTAGTTTGTATAGTGTGAGTCAAGTGGTTTCTTTTGCCCAAAGGGATGGAGCAGGCAAGTACACTAGATAGGAGAGTTCTCACAAAGGAACTGGTATACCAATGGACTCTGGAGGCCTTCATGTATTTTTGCATCCTAGATCTTAGATTGTGGGGTGCAGAGTAAACAGACAAGAGTCAAAAAGAGACCAATATTTGACCTCACATATGAGAAAGTGTTTATCAGCACACAAAGTGAAGAGAATGGATCTTCTCATGAGATGGAGGTTCTGCACAGATTAAAAGCTGGCTGGGACTTCCTATAGGGTTGACTAAGGGCTTGGGAATGAGAGAGTAGGTACTACAGTAGAGAATACAAGAGTCTTTTCCTGAAACTGCTTGCTCAAACAACACAGCCTATCTCAGCAAATATTTCTCTCTAGGATGTAGTTGCTGAAGTAAAAATTGACTTAGTTCTTTTCTTGTGGAGACCAATAGCAATGATTCAAATATATATCATTGTAGAGGACTCTAGGATATTTCGTATAGCCTCTCCTAAGGATGTGTCCCACAGCAGACAATTGGATATCTTTGCTTTTATGTGACACCAACTGATTTAAAAAACTGAAAGAATAAGTTGACCCAGAAGCATGATTATATCATAGTCCAGTACTTCATTTGCAAGATTTAGGTAGCAATTAATTGATAAGAAAAAAAGCAAACACCAAAGAAAAATATGTATCTGTAATCTAAGAAAGGAAGGAATTAAATTGTAAGTGTGGTATTTACTTGCCTCATTTTTATTACTTATTTTAAAATAACACAAATCATTTTTATTAAAGAAAGGGTGACTGAATGACTAAAAGAATATGGAAATAAGTTTAGTTGAGCCTTGCAACTCTTGTTAAGCTGCTAAATGACTTATAATAATAGCATCTTGTCCTTTCTTTCAATTGTCAATAAATCTGAAAAGTATTTTGGTAGTTTTCCTCTTTTTAATCTAATAAAACTGATGGCAAGAATACCAATAATTCCTACTTCTCTATCTCAAACATCTAGTATCTAAACCTGCTCATCTGGATATTCTCTGAGAAATTCATGCTCACAAAGAAGCTTGTGTTTTAAGCAAGCTTTTTCAAATGGATGCTAAACTAACAGAAGCTGGCATTTTGACATTTACATAATTCAACTTTTGCTGTACAGTCTGGTCTTTGGGCTTCTGTGATCAGATCTCTTAGACTCAGACCTCATTTTGCTAATCCATGAGGTCGTAGAATAACACACTTCTCAATTCTTTCTGAATGTGATTAACTTCCTTTCTGGTTCAAATTTCTTTAGTTAAAGCAATTTTTTAAAGCATGAAAGCTAAAAATGCATTCCCATTAGTCAGTGTGACCTAAGCACATAGCCGTCGTGAAGGTCACTGTTATGACACTGGGCATGTCATTTAAGAAGACCTTTTGTTTTAGTGTGAAGAGTCCTAGTTCACTTGGTTTGATTGTGTCAATCCATTTTGGCTAAATATTGATAACTTTGTAAAATAGAATTCACACAGCTCATTTTAAGAGTAGATAGTGGAAACTGGAAAATGAAGCTTTTTATATTTTGCAGAAATACAGAAGTCACATACCAAAGAAATATAACAAATCCTATCATATAGAGGCATGTAGAATATAAATGACATTCCACTTATAACTTCATAAGATTAAATAAAAGAATTAGAATAATTAAGAAAATGAAAAAAATTTATCCTAAAAATAAATTTAAGGTGTCTTCAAGGCCTAAAAAACATAGTGCTAGGAAGCATAATTAACTTTCCTAAGAGTAATTATAGGAAATCAAAGGAGGCAACATTAGTACTTTTTACTAGCTGTCAGAATCTAAAGATATAATATTAATAATAAACAAAATTCTCAATGTTGTGGATAATGTCTTATTTAGAATTTAATTCTTTTATCTTTTTATCCTTTATTAATTTATTTTTTCAAGTTACAACTTGATCACGTCCCCCTCCCTCCTCCCTTCCCAGTTCCATCCATCCTCCCTTTTTCCCATATCCATCTTCTCCTGCACTTAGGCTCAGGAGAGCACTCCTCACTCCTCTCTCCCCCGGTATTAGTCATATGAGGTTGTAGAAAAAAATAATGGGTAATTAAACTATTTACTCAGTATTTCTATTATCTTTGATTGGTTCGGCAGCTAAATCTTTAACCCACCATTATAACTGAATACACACAGACACCAGGTGGATCTTAACAAGCCTAGGCCTGGGTTGTGCAATCCTAGTCCATCTTAGCTAGCTCATAATTCTATAACTCAAATATAACCCCCTATATACGTACGTCCCTTTGGACCATTGTTCTCCATGCTAAACCGATGTTCCAGGCCATGTGGAAGGATCTTCTTTAATCTACCCCATGGCATGTCTTCCTTGTTTACTCCTGGCTTCTTCTCCGTCCTTCCTCTTCACAAGATGCTCTGTATCTCTCTTAAAGCCTGCGAACCTTAGTCCTGCCTACCTCTGTCTTTGCCCAATCTCCAGGCCTCAGCATTTATTTAACCAATGAGTCAATTAAGTAACAGACAACAAACAGGACCAATTAACATTTAGAATGCTTAACACCACCCCATCATGAGGTCTAAGATTTTCTTTTTGTATTGGGAACTGATATGGCAATCCAGCTAGGGTAAGGTGTTCCACTAACAGGCAATAAGATCCATGACCCAATGCTGGGTGGAGATTTTTATAGGATAGTTATGCGAGTTCCTGTCTCTTCGGGTCTGTGGATTGTAGGATGGTTGTCCTGTACTATATGGCTAATATCTCCTTATAAAAGAATGCATACCATATATGTCTTACTGGGTCTGGGTTATCTCACTCATGATGATCTTTTCTAGTTCCATCCATTTGGTTGCATATTGAATGATTTCTTGTTTCTGATAACTGTATTACATTGTATAAACATACCACTGGTTTTGTTTGTTTGTTGTTTGTTTTATTTTGTTTTTTTATCCATTCATCAGTTGAAGGACACCTGAGTTGTTTCCAGTTTCTGACTATTATGAACATAACTGAGGTGATGTTATTGTGATTTGTGGAGAATCTTTTGTATATTTGCCCAGGAGCCTTATGGCCGGATCTTGAGGTAGAAATAATCCCATTTTTCTGAGGTATCATAAGATTGATTTACATACATTGATTACATTGTCAGACATTTATGATCCTTATTATCAGTGTCACCTCATGGGGACACTCTACTCGGGGTAATAGAGCCTAAGGAGGATTCATCCCACTTCCCTCTGCTTAACCCTAGGGAATACCAAACTACCACTGAATAGTTGCAAAATTTTATTTTGTAAAAATAAAATTACATCCTATAGAAAAATAAGAAAACTAATTTTTGAAATAGTCATAGAGATATATTTCCTTTAGTTCATTTTTGTTTCTGAAATACTGTTAAATATTTTAGTGAATATTTTAATTGTATTTAGCTATTATTTAGTTTTAGAATCTATAATCATGAATGACATATTATTCATAAATTTATTATATGTATTAATATATTCTATAGTTAATACTACCAAACAGTAAAGGTGAACAGTGCAGACCTTAATTTCACTGACATATGCTACCATAGAGGAAAAAAATAAACATAATAATTTACTGAATAAGCAATCCTTTGATCCTCTTTTCTATACAATATTTCCTCCTCCAGTCTGTGCTATTGTAAACTACCTATTGCAATAACAGCAGCTTTATCTGTTAAAAATCCTTTAATTATTAAACACTTATTTATTAATAACTATATTCACTTATAAACATTCACTTAACTACTAATCCTACTAATTACTACAACCACTAAGACCTAACCACTAAACCTATTGATAACTATTACAACTATTTTCTTAACCTTTTAGAAGGATACAGTCTCTGGGGCAGGTCCTCAGTCATCAGGAACACAGTCTCTGTGGTAGACCCTTTAATGCACTTAGCAGTTTTTTTCTTCTGGAATATCTCAGACATAAATCCATCAGGGTAAATTGGCTATGGTGACTTCACCTTAAATAAGGCTTGAGGTTTTCTTCTTTCTGGGAGACCCCAGCCATCTGTAGGCTAATTTATTTCCTTTGTATCAGCAACTCTGCTGCTCTGCCTCAGTCTTTAAAGCTGGCCACAGTTTCGTTCAGGGCACTGTTCGGACAGGTCAAACCCCTCTAGACAAAAGCTGAGCCACAGGGTTTAGTCCTTGGCCTTTTGCTGTCTTGCTGAGGGTTTCTCTGTTCACCAGCTTCTTTTTGCCTCAGGGAGATCTGGCCATCAGTCCACCAGAACTTTCTCCATCATCACTTTCTCCATCAGAGGATACAAACCACTCGTTGTCCTTTCTAGTGTGAGGACTCGCTAGCATCAGAGCTCTCTAGCATGGGGCCCCTTGGGCTCCACCCACTTGTCTTTAAATAGGATCTCTCCTTTTTCCACCTGGCTTCAACTTAATCTGGGTTCTGCCCACTTAGCAACTGAAAACAATGCCAGGCCATAAACCTTGTTTTTAGTCCATGGAATCTCTTCTTGTTTCACCTGGCTTCCTTCTTGTTTAGTCCATAGAGACTCTCCTCATTTCATCTGACTTCATCCTTGTTTTTAGTCCATAAACTGATAAGCTAATTGCCCACAGTCAAGTTAGTTGATCTTCATGCCCCAAATTAAGAGACTGTATCAGAAACGCCTAGATATTTACTAAATTTAATTTATATTAATCTATCTTCCCTTACATTTATCTATGTCTTTATAGGCTTTAAAAAACAACCCAGAGTAAGCAAGGTGATTGTCCCACAGTGACAGCATCCATCCTGATGTCCTTATTGTCTCAGGCACACAAATTCATGGCTTCTTATGTGTGGAAAACTCACGTGAATGGGGCATGAGTGCAGTGAGCAAAAGCAGGTGACACTTGACAACTGGGGGCTGGAGGCTAATGAGTAATTGACATCCTTTAATGCACCTCCAACCTGTTTCACTTATTATTTTTGAGGGTATTTGAGGGTAAATTGTTCTCATGTAATTATTTACCAAAGTTAATAGGCAGGGACGGTTATAGGTTAAGCTAGCAAGAATACATTAACACAATCATGTATACTTTCATTTGCCTCTAATTGGGGTCAAAAGAGATAGCATAGGAGGTTGTTTTTACAGGGGTTAGGAAGTTTCATAAACACGAAGAAATGTAAAATCAATCATAAATACTGATACATTGTGTGCCTTTTGTAAACTGATCTGAAAACTCTGAATAGAGGAAAAATACACAATACTCTGACTTTATGAAGTATATGATCATACAGAATGGATAGTCTGACTTATCAACAAAATAATAAGAAGCCATAATTAAAAGTCAGTTTTATGATACTTCTTAGAGGTAATCAACTATCCTATGGACTGGAAAGTAAATATTGATTTGATAGACAATGTTTGAAGTTATGATTAAAACATAGTAATGAAGCAACAATGTTAACTGAGGAAAATCACTGATAAATCTATGATGAGTACTATAGAGTTATATGTGTCCAAACAGCAGGGTTATACTCTGATGAAAATGATATAAAATGTGTTTACAATTATGAAATTGTACAAACACAAATTAATATGGTTATTCCCTTGGTTAGCCACAGAATCCCATGGGACACTATTATATCTGTGGGTTGTCATTCATGAAATAACATAACAACTCTATATGTATAATTTACACATATAGCTAATAATGTATATGGATATATGTATATAAATTAGAAATACATAATGCTTATACCTTGTAGTTAAACCCTTGAAAGTTATTGAAAAAAATAAGCAAATATATACCAAGATATGGAGAGATGTCTCAGAAGTTAAAAGTTCATACTGCTATTGCAGCCGACCCAAGTTCAATTTCTATCACCCTTGTCAGTAGCACATAGTTACCTGGGACTCCAACATTACAGGATCTGAGACTCCATTTTTGTCTTGATAGATTCCACTAGTATTTGCATCAACCAACACTCAGACACACAAATAAACATAATAAAACATTTTTTAAAAAATCTTCAAAACCCAAAGAATAAGGAGTTTATTAATCCAATTAGATTGAATACACACAAAAAAGCAAAACACACATTTGAACAAAAAAATCTATTGGATTCATAAGGCAGGGATTAACATGTTATCCCAAAAATCAATCTATAGTTTCAATGAGCTTACTGTGGATACTAAGGTGACGGGGTCAAATAAGTAAAATAAAATCTGCATGTTCTTTGGTAATAATATTTATAGAATGATTACCATGTGGCTGACACTGGTTTAGATGTCGCAGAATCAGCAGAGAATAAAATCCATGAAAATATTTACTCAAAAATAAAAAAGAATAGAAAAGAAACATCAAATAAGTATTCAATAGGTATACTAGAAGGTAGTAAGTGCAGTGGTTTAAACAATAATATTGGAGTGGGATAAATTATTCTTGAAATTAAAACAGTCATTTCTGACAAGCAAACTAAATTTAAAATGCTGGAAATAATGAGATTGGAATTTTTCTCCAGTGTGTGATTCCTTTAATGAAATCAGCTTCCAATGATATTTCAATAAGTGGCAGGAAATCTAGGAATCATTAAAGAAATCTTTTGTTTAATACTTGACTGAGGAAATTTGAGCTGATAGTAAACAAAAGAAGTCCAGGCAGCAGTTGAGGAAGTAGGAAGTTCAATGTGTGGAGAAGAAATTTTCTATCTTATCATTAGATAGATATTACAAAAACAATTCACTCAGTTATTGTTAACATATTTTGAATTTTATCAATAAAATAATCTTCAGTCGCTTACTTATCTATAAATTTTACTGTCTATATCTCCAAGTTTAAAGTATTTATTAACCTACAAACAATATGTTAAAAATATAGACAAACACATTTGTAAATTAGGCAAAATGATAATGCAATACTTTAATAAAATATAAAAACTATATGAGGCTTTAGGAAAACATTTATATTCCTCTGAAAAAAGCCAATAAATTAACCCAGCTAAAATAAATGATTATTCATACCTAAGTATATACAATGGGATTGAGCATAGGGCATGAACTAAAGTTGTTTTGTGAAGGTAAAGGAAAGAAAATTTGATGATGGATTAGATGTAGAATCTGAGACAAAGAAAATAGGAATGATATCAAGATATTTAGTATAAGTAACTGAAGAATGAAATCATCTCTGAATTAGAGAGAGCTGTAAAGTGCAGGATTGAAAGCTAAAATTGATAACTCACTTGTAAGACACTGAGATAAATTTGTCTGTTAAATATGTAAATGAAATGTATGAATATGCAATTAAGTATACGTCAGTCTCCTGTTGACAAGAGTTGTTCAAGGATGGTAAAAGGATGAAAGCTTGAATGTAGATGCCTGCTTGGGGAACTTTTGCTTTGAAAAGTCCTCAGTTATGGAAATAGAAGTGTATGAATGAAAAGCCCTCCAACTTTAATTTAATTTATGGAGAAAATTATATCACACAAACTGCTAATGGGGTAGAGCCAAACGTTTGGAGATATTCAAGAGAGATGTTTCAACTAGTGATGAACACTCAAAGCTGTGATACATTTGCTCACATAGCATGATTTAAAGACAATAATATAAACACACCTTTACTAGGAACACTCTTTGCATACTTAGAATGTATTCACTGAGCTAATTTATCTTACACTTTGGATGAAAGTTTAGATAAATTTCATTATTTCTTGTCATTATTATGAAGGAGACAATCCAAAATATATATTAATTTTCCAATAGTGTGAACTTAATTAGATTTTTTTTCAACACAAAGGAAAGGTTGTAAAGTTAATTAAATGTTAATTATTGGCATTTTCTTGCCTGGAGACTAAGTTTTGTTCAGGAACAATGGTTAAATATGGTAAGTCAAAAGACAGAACCTCCTCTGTGGGGATAGTGTTGTTAAATGATAACTATTGTTTTCAAAGAAACTTCAATCTAAGAGTAATACAGAACCATTGATTTCACAGCAGCAGCCTCTTAAGCTACAGACTCCCAGTTTCTGCATACATATAGCCATTGGTGCATTTCATTTATTTTTGTTTATATTCTTTGAATACTTGAAAAACACTGGACTTGGAAAGGGATTTGTTTATTTGTTTGAGGACAAAGAAATTTTAATTTAATTCAGAAAATAAATGTGTTTGAAAGTTTTAGCCCATGTAAAAACTAGAACTATTATATTCCAAAACCACTAGACTCAGCTGTACATTGTAGATTTTATTTACTCAGAAGAGGGAATGAGATGAGAAAACATATTCATGTTTTATGAATACATGGCTTGGGCTGAACATTTCTATCAGACTAGCCCTAGGCCTAAGCCTGGAAGGTTCTAGACTCCCTACAAACTAATCTGTAACATGGACTATGAAGGCTTCACTTTCCAGGCTCCATCTGCTAACCTATGCCTAGGATGTTTTAATCCTTCAAGACTTACTGCTCAGGAAAGTTACCCTATCTATCTCTTTCTGAACATGGTAGGCTGGTTCAAATCAGATATTCTGGCCCAAAACTCCTCACAAGGCAGAGTGATTCTAACTGACTTCTCTCTGCTTCTTACAATTCAATAATTACTCTGCTTGGAAAAATGCCACTTAACCTGAAGACCTGAACTGTATGAACTCAACTGCACTCAAATGAACTGCACAGAACTGTACTGTATTCCTGAACTCTACTGTGTTGTCTGCACAAACTCCCTTACTCTCTCTCTCTGTACTATTCTTTATTTTTTTTTTTACTTTATTTTTTATTTCTTCAAGTTACTTCTCAATCGCAATCCCCTCCCTACTCCCCCCTCCGGTCCCACCCTCCCACCCTCTTCCACCTCAACCCACCCATCCCCTTCCTTTTTTTTTTTTTTAAGTTTAAGGTATATCATTTTCCCCCAACAGCTTCCCCTTTCAGTCCAACAAATGTCTCTTTCTCTTATAATAATAAATACAATACAACACAACAGAGGTAATTAGACCACAATTATGAGAGTTATATGGCTTAGCATACAATCTCAATGTCCAGTCTATACATATTTGGCACCTGACTTTAACATTCTACTATCTACCCATCTCCATGAGTTTAAAGTTCTATATCCAACTCAACTTTCATCACACTTTTAAAAACATCTTCTTTGATCCAGAACACCCTCTTGATTCCTAAAAACACAAAATTTAACTATGAGACTCTATCTATTATTCAACCACCTCAGAAGGATAAATATATCTAATTATATAGGAAGTGCAGGGCCTGCAGCTTCTAAAACTAAGAAATGACATCCCAGTGGCTGCCTGGACAGTTCCCATTTTCTCTCCATACATTACAGCATCTATCTTCAGTCGTTTGGCTCCATTTCTCTGGAAGACATTGATTGTAGAGCAGGAATTATGAAGGACTTGCCTACCCTGTCTTGGTAGAGCTAGGCTGTCGACTTACCTGCTTCCAAGTTTTGTCCTTTTTGGACAGCATTCTGTCTACAGTTGGAGCAAGGAGTTGTTCTTGCCAAGAGATAGGCTTGCCACTAATTCAATCATCTCCCACTTGAGATTCTTCGATGCTCATCTTCTACTTGGAGTAGAATAGGGGGCGCTGTCAGGAGTTGACATGTCTCGGTATCAAAAAATCTAAAGTTACAAAAACATCTTTGAATGCCATATTCTGCAGATCTCTTGAGGTTTTTGACGATGCCCTATCTATCTCTTATATTAGGATAAGCAAATGTTGCTTGTCTCAAGACGACTCTGAGATTCTATCTTACACTTGTCAGAATGGCTAAGATCAAAAGTTCAAATGACAGCACATGCTGGCGAGGGTATGGAGAAAGGGGAACCCTCCACCATTGCTGGTGAGAGTGCAGGCTTGTGCAACCACTATGGAGGTCAGTTTGGCGATATCTCAGGAAACTTGGAATAGCTTTGCCTCAGGACCCAGCCATACCACTTCTGTGTATACACCCAAATGTCTCCTCACAGAATCATAAGTTTCCTGATCTGTGTTCATAGCAGCCTTATTTGTAATAGCTAGAAACTGGAAACAACC
This sequence comes from Lophiomys imhausi, assembly GCA_907164525.1. Lineage (NCBI taxonomy): Eukaryota > Metazoa > Chordata > Mammalia > Rodentia > Muridae > Lophiomys > Lophiomys imhausi. Next base: position 13,519,904 of record CAJQZJ010018033.1, on the reverse strand, counting down.
CAGTTGTCCCTCAACTGAACAATGGATTAAAAAACTGTGGTACATCTACACAATGGAATATTATTCAGCTATCAGGAACAATGAAATTATGCAATTTGCAGCCAAATGGATGGAACAAGAGAAGCTCATCCTAAGTGAGCTAACCCAGACTCAGAAGGATGCATATGGCATTTATTCACTTATAGTAGGATTTTAGGTATATAGTACAGGATATTGATACTACAACCAACACATCAAAAGGAACATGGACATAGACCTTTTCTTTTTATTTATTTATTTTATCTGTTTGTCTGTTTTTTAGTTCTCTCTCCCTGGCAAAGAGACACTTTTCACTGGTGGTACTGCCTTGTAGACCCCCAATGTGTGAGGAGGCTCTTGGCCCTCATATGACCTCTGAACTGGGGTGAGGGACTGTTACGTAGGGACACTCCACTCCAGAAGAGTGGGATGGAAGGGTTAGGGGGTAAAAAAAAATGTTGTATGAAATGTGAAGTTTCTCCCTTTTGCTACTAATTCTCATAAAAAGTTTAGGATAATTAAGAAATGCAAACTAATAGTCATGCAAGCCTGTCACTTTGTTAGGTACTATGACCGTCTGTTAAAGTTATTTTCTAAGCTAATCTCTGTACTACTCTTAAATAGCTTCATTATCCTGTCTGTTCTCATGAGAGTTGAGTGTATTCTATTTCTGATTCATTTTGTTAAATCTTTCTGATTCATTACTTTGTCTGTCCCTCAATTAGATGTCATTGATTGGGATGAAACATGTGTAGTAAATTCTAGCCCGAGGGATTAAAAGAATAGATTAAAGGTATGTCCGTATTCCAGCCCAATCACATAGACCTAGATCTTTTTATGTGATCCCTTGTGAGTACAGCCAAGTTGCTGGATTAAAATTCTTCTGCACTCAGCTCTGCTATTCTGACTACTCACTGCGCTCCTTCAATATCTGTGCCCCTTCAGATTTGCTAGGGCAGGTTTGACATTGATCTCTGTCTCCTCCAAATTCAAGAATGCCATTTATGTTTCTCTTTGTCTACCATAAACTTGTACTCCCTGCCCATGGAAGGAAGGGATCACAGATACCATATTCATAGCCAATCTTTAATTTGCCATATGTTGGAGAAAGGTCTTGTACTGTCCTTTTTGAGGCATTCTCTAATTGGATAGTAAAAGTTGCTTATGGCCATTTAGCTGGGCAGAGGAAGGTAGGACTTCCTGGGACTAATAAAGAATCTTGGGAAAACACAGAGGAAGCTCCCTCTTTTCTGCCAGTAGACTCAGAAGCAGAAGGATATCTCAGTGAGAGCTCTGAAAGAATAGCTAGACCTGGCAGATTGAGAATAGTTAGTCAGGTTTATTTAGATGAGCTAGTTGAGAGTCAGCTAAGGCCTAAACATTTAAACATTAAAAGATCTTAGTGTATTTAATTATTGGGGAAAAGGCTGACCCGGTTTAGGCCTCCAGCTAAGGTGAACCAGTCCTGCCAGGCCTACAGTCCTCCTACCATGCCCTGCTGGCTGCTCTATTGGCCTAATAGAGCAGTTTATAGTTATTAATAAATATATTTGTTAACAAAGTTTCAATTTAAGGTGGCAAAAGGCCACACCTTGGTCTCAGGCCTTGTCACCAGGAAAGGTCAGGCCTCCAGCTAAGGTGAGCCAGGCCTGCCAGGCCTACAGGCCTCCTGCCAGGCCACCCGACTACTCTGCTGGTGTAATATAAGTGATTTATTTAGAGTTATTAATAAATATATTTGTTAATAAAGCTTTGGTTTCAATCATATTCCTGAAGGACATTTTCCTGAGCTAGATTAACAGGTCTACCATCTTACAAATGGAGTAGATGAAGCCCTAAGTATAAACATTCCTCAGTGAGTATGTTGTAAGCATGGCTATAGTTATGTAGATGACTCCATGACCTTGGATCTTAAAAATATACAATGGAAAATAGAAAGCCTCTTCAGCAAATTGTGCTGGTCTAACTGGATGTCTACATGTAGAAGAATGCAAATAGATCCATATGTATAGTCCTGCACAAAATTAATATTTTGAAAAACACATCCTGAGTTGGGTATATAATATTCTTAACTGCATATTTAAAAATTCTGCTAATATTATATTCAATATTACACATGTCTAAATGTATTTTTTATTTTATTTCCATTCATTAGGTATACAGGAATTTTAATCCAACAACATAGCTACTCCGCCATGGGATCACATACAAAGACTTTCTAGGTCTGTGTGATCTGGCTGGATTGACACAACTTTAGTCCCTCTAGCTGCAATGCAGATATGCCCTTAGTATACAGTACAGTTGAGTTCAGTTCAATCAGTTGAGTTCAGTCAGTGTAGTTTAATTCATGGAGTTCAGAAGCAGAGCAATTCAGAAGAAGACAAGAGAAGCCAGATTGAATCAGTCAGATTGCAGAAGAGATTGGGCCAAAAGACATGAGTTGAAACATCCAGTCAACATTCAGAAAGAAATATAAAGTACAAGCTTATTCAGCAACAAGTCTCAGAGGCTGAAACATTCTAGATGAAGGTTAGCAGACAGAAGCTGAAAGGACTGTAGAAGGTTTCAGACTTAGGACTAGGCATAGTTAGAACAAAGAAAGAAACTCTGGATTCAGCCTAAGTCATGTATTCACACTGCTTTGATAAGGCTCTCATCCCATACCTTCTTCTGAGGAATAAAAGTTACTTTCACAATTAGGTCATAAGAATCTAGATTTTTTTTTAGATTTCCTGGCTGTAGTTAATATAGCAGTAATAAATACAGATAGCAGGTATTTCTATAGTAGGATATGGAATAGTTCAGGTGTGTGCTCAAGAGTGTTATAGCTAGAAAAAAATGATAGATCTATTTCTAGTCTTTTGAGATTATCACATTACACTGATTTCCATATTAGTTGCACATATATATATATATATATATATATATTCCCACTATCACAGAATAAATGTTCCTCTTTCATAATATCTATTCTAGCATTTTTTTAACTTTTCATAAAATCTTAGTAACTGCTTGTAGTAAAATGAAATGTCAAAGTAGCATTAATTTGAATATATATAATAAATAGGGATACTGGACATTTTAAACTGTTTTTGAACCATTTATATTTAATAATGGTTCAAATTATAAGTGAGAACTCTCTTGTACATCATACCCCATTTTTTAATCAGATCATTTGTTTTTTTGTTGTTGTTGTTGCTTTTTATATTTTTGTTGTTGAGTTTTTATTTATTTATTTATTTTGTATAATCTAGATACGAATCCATTGTCAGTTGTATGTAAGGTACCAAAGGTGGATTTCAAGGAATGGAGATATTAAGCATGTATAAAAAGAGTAATGATAATTTTAAATGGGGTAAGAGTTGGAAGGGCAGGTTAGGAGAGGGAATATGTGGAAGAATAACTATCACTGATGGTATTTTAAAAGTCGCATGGAAATACATAAAATATATGCATATATAAAATGAGTAGAAGTGAAGATACCCTAAAATGGAACAATGCCGTCATTACTAAACGCCAAAGCCTAAAAAAAATGATCCAGTGACAGGAAGGGGTTACATATTCTGGAATTATCAATGCTTTGATTAACTCCAGAACATGATTATACATAAAATAAATAAGAGACATAATAATCAACTTTATACAGTTATAAATCTACATAGCAACCTGTATGGAAAAAGAAAATATGTTCCCTGGTGCAATAGTGGCATGAAAGTCATGGGAATAACTAATTAATTTCTGATTGTATTTAAGACCAGCTTAACAATTTTTAATCCCATAAATAATATACTAGGTATTGTTATTGGGTCCAAAATCCACTGGATAGAATGAACATAGTAGATAACTTATTGAGTGGACATAGCATTAAACTAACACCTAAACACTTATTATTATACCTATAGAAAATTATAACTCTTCAGCCATGCCAAATGGCTGAAGATCGATGCTGTAATGTATGGAGAGAAAATGGGAACTGTCCAGGCAGCCACTTATATGTCATTTTTTAGTTTTGGAAGCTGCAGGCCCTGCACTTCCTATATAATCAGATATATTTATCCCTCTCAGGTCTCTGAGGTGGTTGAAGAATAGATAGCTAGAGTCTCATAGTTAAATTTTGAGTTGTTTAGGAATCAAGAGGGTGTTCTGGATCTAAGAAGATATTTTTAAAATTATGAGGCAAGTTAGTATGAAAGCTGAGTTAGATATAGAACTTTAAACTCATGGAGATGGTTAGATAGTAGAATGTTAAAGTCAGGTGCCACATACATATGGACTGGACATTGGGAATGTATGCTAAGCCATATAACTCTTATAATTGTGGCCTATTTATTTCTGTAGTTTTGTATTGTATTTATAGTTATAAGAAAAAGAACCATTTTTTTGGACTGAAAGGGAGAGCTGTTGGGGGGGAAAAACGAAATACCTTAAACTAAAAAAAAAAAAAAAGAAGGGAAGAGGTAGGGGGGTTGAGGGGGAGGAGGGTGGAAGGGTGGGACTGGAGGGGGGAGTAGGGAGGGGATTGTGATTGAGATGTAACTTGAAGAAATAAAAAATAAATTATTTAAAAAAAAGAAAATTATAACTTTCAACTACCATCAAAGAAATTTCTTTCTACTCAAAGACCACACCAGCCTAGAGCCATTGGATATGAGAATGAGTGACTAAGGCATATTCCTCCCTATATTAACCATTTATATCCTAGCCCTCCTCCTGATACTCACAAATAATTTCAGAAGAAGGTTGGAAAGATTCTAATATCCAAATGTAATAAATAGTCAAGGAAACGGTATTTTCCAGACATAAGAGAGTACCTGCACACATGAACTCATGGCAGTTGTTATAGCATACATGAGACCTATGTAGGATAAATTCAGACAAAATACCAAATGAAGTAGAGTGCTGGTTATGAAATTCTCACTGTTGCTGAGGAGGGTTATCACTCTAGAGGTGGTGGGACCTGGGAAAAAGGAGTGGATAAATGAGACAGACTAAAATTTCATGAAATAGTTAACTTTATTCAGAGCCTCAGACAATTTATACTCCAAGGACTAAAAAGTGTCACTTGAGTAAAATTCTCGTGAGTTCAAACTGTATGCAATTACAAGAACGAGTTTCATGTGACAAAAACATGCTTTTCCATAGAGGTGTATAAAGGATAGTTTAAATTTTTAATTGAATAACAAAGCAAGCAATAATGAGTAATGTGAAGTAAACTCACTCTTATTTACAACACCTGGGAGGAGCATGAAAATACACTTCAAAAACAATTCTGTGTTTTGAAAAAGCTGAAGTTACAAGACTCTTTTCTTGTTTCTTGGAGTATTCTCACAATCACTCAGAATACTCCTCACAAGACTCCATTCCTGGACTGTGTTCTGACAGAGGAGCTATTAACAGTTGATCATTACTGGAAGAGCTGTAGTCATTCTTAGAGAAGTGTTTCAGTTATGTTAATCATACTCCATTGGAAGGCCACATATCCAAGACTGAATGGGCAGCATTAACTGTACTCAATAGATTTTTAAATAAAGTAGAAAAAATAAGACATAAAAATAAGAAAGAAAGATTAATTGGAAAAGAATTGCAGGTGAATATGATCTAAATACAATGAATAATATTCTCAAATAACTAATAAAATAAGTACAAAGTTCAAGGTGATATAATATATTACTATTTCATCTAGAAAAACTGTGTCCCTTTAGATTTAGAGACATCATGTTTAGAGATGTTTAGATTATACAGATGTAACCTACTGTTGCAAGAGAGGCAGTTAAATAGTGAGAAACTTTGCATCATGCTGACTGCAATTACTGAAAAAAAAAGTCATCTAAAACTTGTTAAATGATAAATCCTGTAATAGAAACTGATGACAAGGATCCCATCCTCATAGTCTCCTGCATCTCATATGATATATTAAAAATCTATTCAAAAACATTAGCATGTAGCTTGACTGGTGGAGTGATTTCCTAGCATACACAAAGTCCTGAGAAAAATTCCCAGAATCCGATATTACCTGTAATTTTGATGTAGACCTTGAACCACAGAACTTGAGAGGCCAGAGCAGAATGGTCAGAAGTTAAAACAAAGTGAGTTCAGTGACAGTCTGAGAATCTTGTGATTTTGTTCCCGAAATAACAAATCAAAACAACATCAGAACAAGCCAATTCCTCTGGTTTTTCATGCTCATGGTACCTGACATTAGAGTATTTAATATCAAGTGAATCCTGCTTACCTGCCCTTTGCCAGATATTTCTTGTATTTTCTTTCCTTTTTATCTGAGGAAATATGCATTATCACTATGGTGACTATAATATTTTGTTGTCCCTAAGAAATGGTATTTATAAAATTAGCAAAATGAATGAAAAAAATCAAGATTATTCATTTGTTCAATGCAAAATGAATTTTAACCTGCTCTAGGAATAAACATTAGTATAAATTGCCTAATTGCTTCCTAATAGCAAGAGGTTATCAATTGTAGTTTGAAGAATGTTGAGAAGTTTAAGAGTTACCTAAAATCACGTCAATCTTCTCTAACAAAAGCACATATACCACGGTAGAAGTATTGGGAAAAAAAAGTCTCAATAAAGATGAATTTGAACTAGTAAATTAATTCCTTGCATTGATCTACTTGTTTATTTCATAAGACCAGTCTCATGAATTAAATAGTGTTATAATGAAGACAATCACACCTAATCTAAACCTGTGAGGCACTACTTCCTCCTGAATCTGAAACCAGTTTATCTCTTATGTGGCAAATAGGGACAGATTCAGAGTATTTCTTTCCACATTCCCCTTGATGAGAGTTACGTAATTTGTCTGTTAACTACTTGTCAAGAAGTATGAATGGTGTGAGAGTTTACCATAGTTAAAATCTTACAAAATAGTATGACAAAGAAGCTACAATGCTTTTAACCAGGAAAAAATAATGTTTTTCACAGAGGTGTTTGAACAGCATGAGTTTTGTGGTCATATAGGTATGTAATTCTCTCTATGCTTTACAAGAAACATGGCTAGTGTACCAAGTGGTGTAATCTAGTAACATGTGATGTTTCACCTTGAAATTTTATAATGCTTAAATAACATAGTTTTTGATGTAGACAATGTTTATGTCCTTTGCTTTCCTGGGTGTGGAGGCATTTTCACCATTATACTGAACAGTATGCAATCTCATCCTCTTCTTCAACGTGAAGTACCATCTCATTCAGCCTGGGCTATTTTTATCCTTGAAAAGACTTCTCAGAGCAAAAATCAATCACCTCTGAGCCAATTTAACCAGACATGAGGGAGATTGTTACAGCATTATCTTTCTAAACTACTGTTGTATGACTATTCCTCAGGAGAGTTGAACATGTCTACTTAATCCAGATAGAGCATTAGCAATAGACCAAGGAAACAATTCCACCAAATCTTCCTTGATTTAACAATACATTTATTGGAGTTTCTTGCAGGAGTATCTGTGAAGGGTTATTTAGTGAAACAGGGGTCTCTCAAAAGCAGCTATATCACCTAAAACTCACACCAAAACAAGTGCAATAGAACTGCATTTCTGGAACTTCATGCCCTATTTTCAAAGAGTTCCACTAAGAGGTCCCTTTTCTCTAGTAATTGTTTACAGTTTATGTAGCTTTTGGTAGTGGCCTTGAACGTCTTTGCTTCATGAACCTTTCAGGGCTTTTGAATTTGCTAATCCTCATTAGTTTCCTTAATTTCATGAGTCTCAAAAACCTCTCCACTCCCTCAGAAATGAAGGTTTCACTTCAGAAGAAATAACTACAAAACAAAAAAACTACCAGGAGGCTATATTATAATAATTAAATTGTAGAACAAAAAATGCCAATGTTTGGTAATATAGAAACAGTTGTCCCCATGAAAACGATCTAAGTCAAGATTGTCAAGACTGTGCCCTTTGTTTTCAATGTACCAACAGTTCTAAGGACACAGAAATATGTCCTTGATGGATCTCCCAATATAAAGAAAGTGGAACTAGGTGTTTTAGAGGACTTCACTATTGAACAGAATACTTCACTTACCCAGGAAAGTGAAGCACAGAAGCCAAATACTAAATTAAAACTAAGAGACATGGAAAAAATATTACAGGAAACAAAGAGCTTGAAAGGCAAGAGCTTAACAACACATGAATCACAGGGAGGGAACTCAGCTCAAAGAAGCATGGACCTAACTCTGGTTTCAAATTCTAGTACCACACCAATAACTATTAAATAAACAAAAAAGAAAGAAAGAAGAATAGAAAAGTCTACAGAAAAATGAAGTGAAGTAATAATGGAGGAAAGAAAAGAGAAGCAAAGAAGGAAAATAGACATGAAACAAAGACTAGAGAAAGAAAATAAAGAATGAGGAATAGAATAAGTAAAAGAAATACAAAATATAATTTCTTTAATTATTTATGACTTTTCAAAAAAATCTTTTACATAATAAGGCACAAGTACAACTCTATCAACTGATTTAATTTTTGTATCCATAGATGTCAATATTTTCTATGTATTTTACCAGAAATAATTTTATACCATATTTTGAATTTCTCATTCATTCTCCTTTATTTCATTTATTTGTGAATATGAGGGGGAAAGAAAAAAAAGTAGAGAAAGAGGTGGGGTTGGGGAATCACCTAACTTTCTAATATGAAGGTCAGCTTGTCTTTTCTTAGAGTATTTAGCACAGGTTGTTTGGTGTTCTTATGGACATGCTGGCATCAGACACTATCTATTACCATTAATGATGACTGTAGAGCTTTGGGTCCTGCAGTGAAGAACTCTATTACTGCCATTTTCTTTAGATGGCTGTCCCATTTGGCAAATATTCTGCATGACTGCTATTGAGCTTCCATCTGTCACAGCTTAATGTTACAGCTAGGACAGACACTTCAAAGGGGCAATTGTGCCACTGTCTAGTGGGCTTAAAGGTAACAAGAAAGAAAATACCACTGTGGGTGTTTACATTAAATAACAGCAGAAACTCATCTAGCAAGTATTTCATACAAGCCAAGCACTCTATATAGGCTTCCATTTAGTTAATACAAAATATTCTAATCTATCCGTTAATTGGGAGGTAAATAAGTCTAGCAAAGTAATACATTTCAACAACAAATATGAAAGTTATATTTAAATTTAACTTTATATTTGCTACACTATTTTAAACACGTAGATCAGTTTCTAATAAAATAGCATATCATAGGTAGATTTCATTCCTTCTGTTCTCATTTTACCTGTTTTTCAGATCCTAAGTAGAAAAAATTGCACAATAATTTCCCATAACGTGGGTGATCTATGAGAATTCCTTCTGCTCTGATCTTTTACCTCACATTGCAAGCCACCATTTTACCCATATACAGAAATATATATGCAGCAATCACAGGTTCCCTACATCTCAGACTGCACATTGGGTATACAGTGCTTCATGTTCTTCTTTAGTGCTTCATTTATTTTTTAAAAATTGACTAATCATTGTCAAAAGAGTCATAATATATATCCCCAAACATTACAGGCTATTGACAACGCTATTTGTTACTCTCCCCAACATGAGTTAAGGCCTTATTTCTGAAAACTTGAACAACTCATTGAACAAGTAGAAGTCAAGCTGGTGTCTAACTAAAAGCTTCATTCATACTGATTAGTTATCATGGCCCTGAAAAAAACATTCCACGCTACCATAAAAAGAAAAGTAATGACCAATATCCATTAGATATATGTTCTGTGCCCTACAACAGACACCTGCCAGCTGGATATAGTGGTACAATAGTGGCACAGATGTTATGAGAGAAATAAAGTTCTTTCGGATTTGAGGACGACTCTGTGAGATAGAACTCAGAACTGACCCTGCTAAATTGGCCAACAACTGGAGACTAGATAGAAAACAGACCTATGGTATAATCAAATACTATTATTCTGCTAAAGGAACATACCAATAAAATGACCCCTAATAATACTGTTGTATAATCATAGACCTGTTCTTTACTCAACTATCATCACAGAATCTTCTTATGAAGTACATGGGAACTAACAAAGAGATCTACAATTGGACTATGAGCAAAATTGCAAGAATTTGGAATATCTAGTCATAAATGGGATGTCTTCATCAAACCCCTGTCATCAAGACTCAGGAATCGATACAGAAGAGAAGGTTGAAAAATGTTAAGACCAAGAAGAGAAACAAGGCTCCAAGTAAGCACTGTCTCCTAAACACTGTAGCACAGATGGACATATTGACTCACAGAGAGTCATGTAGCATGCACATTGAATGCACAGGTTTAAGCCAGACAGGGGCTCAGCACTGAGAGGGGAAATGAACATGGACTCATAGCCACAACCAAGATGCTATCTGCAGTTGATAATCTCTGGAAAGAAAAAAATATTCTTCTCTGGTAGAGTCTGATTGGATATATTAGCCACACCTCATGGAAGGTGGGATATCCAGGAACAGCACATTAACCTGAAATGAATTCAATGATATTTTTGTAGATCGTTTTTGTCTCATTTTGCTTTGTTGGCACTTTTTGTTGCTATTATTTTTATGGGACTTTTGCTTGTACATGTTGATTTCTAGTTTCATGTTTTTCTTTGGGAATTTTTAAATATGTGTTTCTGTCTTTTGTTGTTCTATTTAGTTTTGATTTCTGTTGGTTATGTTTTAAACAGAGAGAACAGAAGATCATGAGGTTGGGTTGTAGGGAGGTGAGGAGCATCTGGGAATAATTTGGTGAAAGCAAAAACTTAACCAAAATATATTAGATGACAAAATTCAATGAAAATGTGTGTGTGTGTGTGTGTGTGTGTGTGTGTGTGTGTGTGTGTGTGTGGGTGTGGGTGTGCATGTGCGTGTGTGTGTGGGTGGGTGTGGGTGTGCATGTGCGTGTGTGTGTGTGTGTGGGTGGGTGTGGGTGTGCGTGTGTGTGCGTGGGTGTGGGTGTGTGTGTGTGAGAGAGAGATAGAGAGAGAGACAGAGACAGAGACAGAGAGAGATAGAGAGATAGACAGAGAGAGAGACAGAGACAGAGAGATAGACAGAGA
>CAJQZJ010018033.1:13473919-13499244 GCA_907164525.1 Lophiomys imhausi | reverse complement strand
TTCTCCACACTAAGCTGATGTTCCAGGCTATGTGGAAGAATATTCTTTAATCTACCCCATGGCATGTCCTCCTTGTTTGCTCCTTGATTTTTCCCCCAAGCTTCTTCTTCTCAAGATTCTCTCTCTCTCTCTCTCTCTCTCTCTCTCTCTCTCTCTCTCTCTCTCAAAAAGCTTGTGAACCTTAGTCCCACCTATCTCTGTCTTTGCCAAATCTCCCAGCCTCAGCATTTATTTACCAATCAGAGTCAATTAAGTAACAGAAAACAGGATCAATCAATATTTAGAATGCTTAACACCACCCCATCACCACAGTGAGTATAAAATTTGGAAAACTATATAAGGTCATGTCTGTAGATAAAACAAAATCTGGCTTTTATTTGACCTAGACTTGACCTAGACTGATTATATCCTTAAATACTGAACCGTTCTATATACCTTTGAACAAATATGAGAGAAAAACTAATATTCACTTGGGATAAATACATTGTAGTCAGTAAAAAAAAGAGGTCTGCATATACAGAATAGTGAAAATGATCAATTATACATATGTCATATCAGATATGTCTATGGATACACATGTATATTAGCTTAAAAATTCTAAGGGAGTAGACTTGAAAATTATATGTGTAAGCAAGAAATGAAAATCTATGGCCTAAGTGTACTTGGTACCTTGCATATTTAGAAATCTATGCACTTTGAAATAGTACAGATTCAGAGTCAGTAGTTTGATAATTCTTTTTAATGTTGTCTCCAGCTTCACTATTCCTATGAACATCATTTGTATTCTCTTGTTCTTGTCCTGCTAATAACTCATAAGCTGATCACAATCATCTGGCCAGGTTCAAACACCACATAAGAAATCCAGAAATTTAAATTTAATGATGACTGTCTTTTAGAATATTTTGTTAGAGGGTATACTGATCATCCTCTTCTTGGTGGCATAAAAGACAATAAAACTTTCTGAGTCTCTGTTAGGTTAATCAGGATGAGCTTTTCTACTTCCATCCATTTGGCTGCTAATTGCCTGATTTTCTTATTTCAGATAGCTGAGTAGTATTCCATTGTGTAAATGTAACACAGTTTTTTAATTGTTATTGTTTTGTTTTAAATCCATTATTCAGTTGAAGGACATCTTGGCTGTTTCTGGGTTATAACATTACAAATAAAGCTGCTATGAACATAGTTGAGAACATGTCTTTGTGGTTTGGTAAGGAATCTTTTGGATGTATGCCCAGGAGTGGTATGTCTGCCCTATTGGAGCTACCAGGTAGGCCGCCAGTATAAGAGGAAGCATTTAGCCCTCATATGACTGATGAACTGAGGGGTTGATATATGTGGCACTCCAAACCAGAGCAGTAGGATAGGTGGTATCATGGGTTCAGGGTGGGAGAGTGGGATCAGGAGGGGTGGGGGAAGGGGGCTGTGATGGTATGCAACTTGAGGTAATAAAAAAACTTATAAAAAGAAGACAATAAAAATGTTGAAACTCTTTGCTGGTCTAACTCAGCAGACGATGTCCTCACATGTCTAACTATCCACATTAATCACCTTGGGGAATAAATTAGATGATTCTGTTAGAGCTGTGTACTTTATAGTATCCTTGCATGCATACTCTCATGAAAGAAAATGTGTTCTTAATATTTTTCTACAGTGAGAACCATTCCATTAAGGCATTATAGTGAAGTAACAATGGTAGTTACCTTCACTGGAAGATTGCAGACAATGGTGATAAACTCCTCTGACAAATTACCACTAACGATTTCTCATTGGTCCAAAATCTATGACACTTCAGTGTCATACTAAAGAAACCTATAACTTGAAACTATGTAAAGTTCAATTAATCAACATTTGTCTTTATCAAATGATTAATTAACATCAATCATCATCCTTTCAGAAAACAAAGAAAATGATGTACATTGTTTGGCTTTAGCCTTCATCAAATTTCAAATTGAGAAATAGTATAATATTTGTGTTATAAATATTTGTGTCACTGCTCTCTATAAATTTTCATCATTCAGTTAAATATTTTCTAATCAGAATTCCTGTTTTTTAATTTGTCTATGTCACAATAGGTTATGTTCAAAATGTACATTAGTTCTTGCATCATAATGACATTAAAATTTTTCAGTCATTATGGAACCAAATGCATGATTCCTTTATATTTAAGTACTTCCACAATAACAACTAAACTCTGCATCTGAAAGGTTTTCTATGAAACACTACTATTTGTATGAATTATTCTGAAATTTAAATACAAACGTACTTTAAGATCATTTCATTTAAAATGTTTTCCTTAATACTTAGAATTTTGTTCACGAAGAAAAAAAATTACCTATATATGTATATTTTCTTATTCACAAAGAATAGCATGGATTCCATAGCATCAATTGTTTTGTGTAAAATACAACTTTTCTCACTTCTTTTTTACTTTTAAGGTATATAGGCAATTTATAATTCTCTGAGAAACTTTTTTCTTAGACTACTGGGCACATTAATTTTGCTTTCCTTTCTTGATACAAGAACAATTTTTCTGTTAGGAGCAAATGCTTCCTTGATATGAATGCAGACTGGTAGAAGTAACTCAGCTTCATCTTTACAAATCTTTTGATCTCAGTTTGAACTTTTGTAGCAAGATGATGGCTAAAAAAATGAGTATGTGACAGAATGCTGTGTTACTTATTGAAGAAAATATGTGGAAGAATCATTTCAAAAATTTCTCTTCAATCTTCTCTGAGACTGTGTGTGCACATATAAGTGCATATAAGAGAAAAGAGAGGGAGGGAGAAAGAGAGAGTTTTAGGAATTGTTTTCTATATATTTGAATAAATATAGGTTGAGCGTCAACTCTTCCCTTTAAAGTGGGTCTGATATACTAGATAATAATTTCTTTACATCAGATTTAAGAATTGTTTATTTTTGTCTTTTGAGATATTTAAATGTATTTTCTAAATTAAGGAGTAATGTGTACTATTCTCTGATATGTACAAGAAAACAACAAAACATCTATGGCATAAATAATCACTGAAATGGAAAGTGTACAGTATGATATGGGTTCTTTGAAAAACAATCCAGAAACACAGTGATTCACTACCTCTTTGATAGGGTTCTCACACAATCTGGACATTGTTGGGATAGACACAGTTTGTGTCCAAACAGAAGAGGTCATCTTGGTGGGCTAAAGCTACTGCATGAAATTAACCCCCAAATCATGGAGGATTTATAGAGTAATTTTAACCACCAACATAGCTACACTGGCAAGGAATCACATTCAATGACCTAGGATGGTGAGATCTGGCTATAACATAGACATACCCTCACATCCTTAGTACATACCTTTAATTGCTCTCTCTGGAATCCATACATGTCTTTAGTATACATCTTTAATCCAAAACAATGATATCTAATTAAGGAGCATACAAGGTAATGAATTAGAGATAGATTTGACAGAATTAGTCAGAGACAGGACACACCCAACTCTTATGACAACAGATAGGAAAGACAGGGTACATAAGACTACAGGAGGGTTTGTGGAAATAGTACATTACAGTTTGTGGAGACAGTACAATTGAATTTTTTTCAGTTAAATTGGTTGTAGTTGAGTTCAATTGAATTTGTGCAGTTATATTCAGTCCTGTTCAGTTTATGTAATAAGGACAGTAAGTGTATTTCCGTTCATGGAGTTCAGAGGTAATTTTTCAAAGAAGAGAAATTCAATCAGAAACTGAGAAAAAACAATTTGAATCAGACAGCTTGGAGAGGAGTTTGAGCCAAAACAACAGAGTTGAATCATCCAGCCAGAGTTCAGAAAGAACTAGAAAGTGTGTTTATTCAACAATTGTGGGTCTCCTCTTTCCTTGGAGATTGTTGTCCACTGGTCCATGATGGTGAGGGGTGCAGAGTCAGTGTACAGAGGCAGGATTCAAATGTCTGTGGGTACAATGGAATGACTTCTGGGAACTACTTCAGTGAGACAGCTCAACTTTATTCGAGGTGAACAAGGGATACATAAAGGTTTGGGAGTGGGTGTGGTTCCAAGGTTGTACATTATTGGTTGGGACTTAAGGTGCTGTGAATACCTCATTTACATAAAAAGGCATTTCAGAAATCCTAGGTACTTGCTGGACAGGTTCTTATCTATAGAAAGGAAGGTGAGCCTACAATTTGGCCAAGGACCATGTGACTTTCCACAGGTGCAGGGTGTGAGGAAAGTCCAATCTAAATAAGAAGTCTTTCATTTTGCACCAGACTCAGAAAGCTTTCCTGACATGGTAGACTGTGACCTCAATATCAGTGTTTTCCATAAAGCAGTTAGTCTTGGGACTGAAAACATTATAGACCTTGTTAGCAGAGAGAAGCTGGAAGTTTAAGACTTCAAAATCCAGGCTTATAGAATATTATATTGCATGTAGATTAGAAGGTTCCAGGGCTATGAACTGGAACAGCTAGAACAGAGAAAGAAATGCACTGAGCTCAGCACAAACTGTGTACTCATACAGCTTAGCTATGGCTCTCCTCATATCCCTTCCTCTGAGGAAATGGAAACAACATTTATATCTGGTGCCAATTGTGATTGGAAAAGGTAAAAGCCCCCCAATGTGGAAAATAAAGGAACATCTCAGAGGACAAGAGGCATCTGAAAATGTCAGAGAAGAAGTTTGTCTAAAATATTTTCCAGAGGAAGTATAAATTTTTGAAGTCTCTCTGGATACCCAGAGATGTTCAGGAGACTCTGAAGCTACAGGAGCCTTGAGTCCACGACAAGGACCAACAAAGAAGCTGCTAGGGCAGTGAATATGAGAAATAAAAGAAGCAAGGAGCAACACAGGAGGCTCTGATACATCAATCATAGTAAGCTCCCCCCCAAAAAAAATTTAACTATATAGTTAGACTTTTTTCCTGTATTAAAAGATGGGAAACTCCACTTCAGGTCCCCTAAGGCCAAAGGTAGGAGCTGAGGGGATAAAAGCATTATTTGAAAAAGCCATTTCAGTAATTATTGCAATTGTAAGCATTGGACTAAAACCCACCTTACTTTCAAGTAGCAGTATTTATATATTTCCTCTCAAAAAAGGTTGAAAGATAACTTTATCACAAGAAAAAAATCTCAAAAAAGGTTCAAAATAGATGTACCAAAAAAAATAGTTGTAGAAGAAAAAAAAAAGTAGCTGTGACAATACAAAGGCCTCACAGACAAATAACAAAGAAAAAAAAAAAACAGAAAGTGCCTAATTGTGAACCTATCATACATAATGAAGTTAAGACAAGATAGACAGTTCATTAAACCTACAGCACCAACATTTAATGAAACTGAGGAAAAGTGACCATCCATACTATTGTTCCCAGTTACCAGGCAATAAATGCCATAAAATTGTAAAAATTCACAAAATTAACAAGTAGCCTGGTGTCCTATTAAAATACAAGCTCTTATTCATTTTACAAAGACAATAGTAATGTATGAAATGTACTCACTTGAAGTGAGAAAGATGTTAAATAACTAGGGTACCTGAAGCAGGAATATCCTCCAAGACTGGAAAGATATAGGAGCAGCTGTACTGGAAGCTGGGCCTCAATTAAAGTGGCTGACATGGTGTTGATAAGAAGCTGCAATTATGGAAAGTAATAATAAGTCAAAGGTGTTAGCATCATGAAAAACCAAATGTTAGGAGAATGTCAACATGCTGATTTATGAAAGCAGATACAACTCAATGACTCTTTTTTTACACAATGTAATTTAGTAGTTTTAAGATCCTGATGCAAGGTGGAGAAACAAGGAGAAAGGTCTATATTATGCAAATCCCCTGTAAAAAAAATATAGCTAATAAGTTATTTAACAGTATTTAGATTATTGTTGCTTGTTTTGGAGGTTGTTAATTCTCATTCAGACATTATAAATGAGTACACAGAGTCACCACATGGATTTTAACAAACCTTGGCCTGAATTGTGCAATCCTAGCCCATCTAAGCTAGCTCTTAATTCTATTACCCAAATATGACCCCATATATACATACGTCCCCTTGGACTGCCATTCTCCACAATATGCCGATGTTCCTGGCCATGTGGAATGAGGTTCTTTTCTCTAACCCATGGTGTGTGTCTCCTTCCTGCTGCTCCTGGCTGGAATGCTCTTGTTCCTCCTGCTGCTCTAAACCCAGAAAGTCCCACTTTTCTCTGTCTTTGCCCAATCTCAGGCCTCGGCATTTTATTTAACCAATCAGAGTCAATGTAAGTAACAGACAGCAAGCAGGACCAATTAATTAACATTTAAAATGGTTAACACTACCCCAACAATTCCCTCCTTTTGTCTAATAAAAAGGCTAAATTTTTTTAACTCATATAGTAAAAACAATAAGAACAAATATGAAACAATCAAGAAAACCATATATAAAAGTTATACACATAATGTTTAGCCTATTTGTATCAGGCAATCTTGAAGAAGAAAAAAATCAGCTATCATTATGTGTCTAAAGTTCTGAACCAATATAATTTCTATCATATCCTATATTTATAAACCTAAAGATTTTATTTCGACTTGAAGATATCCTTTTAAATCCTAAACAACTCAAGTTCTATTGAAATTTTATAACTACTATGCCTTCAACCCCATCAGAGACATAAGAAGGGCTACACTTATTACTTGAATGAGTAAGAAGCATAGAAAGCAGCTTCCAAAAATAAATATGACAGTTTGTTGCCTAGACAATCCCAAATATCTCTTGATATCTTTGGAACATCATCTTCTGCCTTCTAGCCAAGCATTTTTCACAGACTAAATTGTGCAGGAGGAAATAAGGATTTTCCTATTCTGTCTCTGCAGAATCAGGACATCAACTTACCTGCATTTAAGCTATGGTCCGTCTTTGGACTGTATATAGTCTGTTGAGAGAGCAGGGGCATTTTTGCCCAATAGGAATTATCTCCTGATGGGAGATTTCTTTTTGAGGAATTATCACCTGATGGGAGATTTCTTTTTGATGCTCATTGTCTTCTTCCAAGTCAAATGGGTTCTGTCAGGAACTGACTGTCTTAAGTCAAACAATTCTTAAAAATAAAAACATCTTTAAATGCCATTTTCTGTATGCCTCTGAGGGTTTTGAAGACATCTACTATTTTATTTATAAATCTATCTATCATCTATCTTCTATCTATCTATGAGCAAACAAACTGTATATTTTAACCATTTACTATCTGTTTATCCTATTAAGTCGTTTTTGTGATAAATTAAGACTAGTATTTGACATGACCAGAAGCTCAACTGGCCAGTCAGCTTGTATTTCCAGACTACTAAATAGATTGAACTAACAACCCATAAAAGGATTGGAAGTAAACCTGTACTTTTAAATGATTTGTATAGGCAGAATACCTTATATAATTTGAAATATAAAATTCTATACCAATGAATCAAAATTTAACCTTATTTTTGTATCAGTATACAAAATTCTACACCAATGTATCAAAATATAACCTTATTTTAAGAATAACCATAATTTTAAGTTTCAGAGCAGATTCAATAATCTATCCTTATATCGTATCATTTCTATATTATATACATATATTCCCCCTTTTTTTCTTTTCAAGTCTTTCCTCCCTATATAAGAGAGAAAGAAGGATAAAGAAAAGAAAAAAATAGAAAAGTCCTTGAATCTAATTTTCTATAACTTGCTTAACAAGACCATTTAATAATTTGTAACCATTTCCCCTAAACAACATCTATCATCCACCCCACTTTTGGGAATGGGACATCGCTCTCTTAAAACTGCTTCCTGCTGAATTGGGATGCAGAAAACCTGTTTGGGGGCCCAAATAAAATGGAAAAAATGGTTAATCAAGTTAATTGTAACATTTGCTGTCCATTCTCTATATGCTCAATAATTTGAATGTCCTGAGAAGTTTGTAGTTCAAAGCTGGACTTTGGGTATGAAAGTTCAGGTATTTATTGAAGTCCTGTCTGGAAAAGTCTTTGAGGCTGGGCCATCTCAGCAAGCTGTTTGAAGTTGTTCTAGATGCAGATTTTTGAGGAAACAGCTATTGAGGTTGGATCACTTGGGTTACTTGTTGTAGGTCCTGTTGTTCTAAAAATATATAATTTCTCACAAGTAACATATAGTTCTGCAATTACCAAAATGCCTTGGATGTGCAGGATACACAAATCAATTAAGAAATATTTTCTTTTCTTTGAAAAGAAGAAAGACATTTGTAAGTCTCCTTTCATGCCATATTCAACATGACATGTAATACTATTACATTTATATGCTATATATAATCTATTTTAAATTGAAAATACAGCATAAGACTGTATGGAGTTTAAGTATTCTCCTCTACAGTTGACATACATTTATTAATTGATTAGAACAGGTTTATTCTGTGTTGTTCTGGTTTTTGTAGATTAGGTTGCCCTCAAACTCAAAAGAAACCAATCTGTCTCTGTCTTTATCTCCCATGTTTTGAGAACAAAGGTATGCATTTATACATTTTTTCTTTCCTTTTCTCCTTTCTTTGGAGATTTAATTTCTATGTGGATATATCTATCCTTATTGAGACAGGGTTTCTCGGGCTGGAAAGATGGCTCAGCCGTTAAAGGCTAGGCTCACAACCAAATATATAAGAGACAGGGTTTCTCTTTGTAGCTTGGGCTGTCTTGATTTGCTCTGTAGAGCTCTTTAGATTAGATTTGCCTCAAACACACAAGGAACCTGTTTTTTCCTTGTCTACCAAGTTTTGGGATCAAGGTATGAATTTAAATAATTGAATTACCCTTAATAAACAATAGCATTAATTAAACCATTTTTTATTAGTTTGAGTTCCAATTCTCCCATGGAAGCACCATCATTAAAGAGACATAGCATGATGTGCTATTTCATGTTAGCTTTTCTTAACTGTTGGCTATGGGAGGCATGCTGTTTGCATGTTCTTCCCAAGCCTAACTCTGGGTTCTTACATTGCTTAACAGAATATATCTCTTTCTCTCTCTACATTTTTTTTCTTTTTTGGAGACAGGATTTCTGTGTATCCTTGTCCTGGACTCACTTTGCACACCAGGTAAGCCTTGAACTCACAGAGATTAGCCTGCTTCTGCCTCCAAAATTCTGGGATTAAAGGAGTGCACTGTCACACCCAGCAATTAACAGATCTCTTTTAGGGGCAAAATACCTCTTGAAACCAGTTCTCCAGTGGGAGTCCCACACCTAAGAAGACTGGCTTGTAACTTCTTTCTCTTTATGTACATTTAAGATTATGTGTATTTACCCATTAGATCAGTAAGGATATTATACTTAACATCAAGGGAAAGAATGTGTCTTTTTTGAATTCTAGACTGTCTTTAGAAAGCAGTCTTATCTTTTCAGCAGGTTTCCTGCCCTGCCTTCATTGTTTAAACCAGGCTGGTCTGGAATCCAGAGATTTAAGTGTGATGGGATTAAGGGATTAAGGATGTGTGCCAGTACCACCCTGCTCAAATATTTCACTTTTAAATCCCAGATTTTGTATCTCTGTAACCCAGAGAGCAACCTTGAACTGTAATGACAATTAGAAATCTGCCCAAAATCTTCAAAAATCTCTATGTTTTAGGAATGTCAAACCAGAAAAATATCCCTTTTACCTCCCGATATAGGGAAATCAAAGACATCTAGACAAAAATCAAGCAAAGAAACAACATTCCAAAAGCCTTGGCATGTCTAACCATGCCATCCCATGCTGCAACTAAAGCTCTGTTCATTATTCCTTGAAATCTAGTTGCAACTGTATTTCATTGGTGGACCAATACCAGAAAATCCTGACAGGCACCTAGTACCCAGGGAGCTCTTAGCTCCAGCTGCCATCAATTTTGTCTTATTTATCAGGAAAGGCCTCCCTTTTTCCTTCATTATCATTGTTGACAATTTAACATTCCATCTGTAAATTTTTTCCTTTAAGACTATCCTAGTCTGAACTTTCTGAAAAAAGATACACAGAACCACAGTTGTCAGGGTAAAAATCATTTGCATGCTAAGAGGAACAAACTCAATTGGAATTGAAATGTATTGGGACATTATGAATTCTTCCATTTTTAATTCTGTCCAGAAACTTTGTTTAGAAGGCTGCCAGTTTTTTAGTATGTAAGGAGAATTAAGCCTTAGCTCTCTGCCTTTGCTGCAAGGCAACAGCTTTTGTTAAGTTAGCTGCAGCGTTGAAATGCATTTGGTTTCAGTTCCCCGCTCTTTGGCTAGGAAACTGGCTTTCACCCAGGCCTTCTCAGGCTGGATTCTAATTGCCATAGTTGGACGCCATATGTAAAAAAAAAAAAGTATGGCTAATAAATTATTTAACAGTATTTAGATTATTGTTGCTTGTTTTGGCGGTTGTTAATTCTCATTCAGATATTATAAATGAGTACACAGAGTCACCACATGGATTTTAACAAACCTTGGCCTGAGTTGTACAATCATGGCCCATCTAAGCTAGCTCTTAATTCTATTACCCAAATATGACCCCATATATACATACGTCCCCTTGGACTGCCATTCTCCACAATATGCCGATGTTCCTGCCCGTGTGGAATGAGGTTCTTTTCTCTAACCCATGGTGTGTGTCTCCTTCCTGCTGCTCCTGGCTGAAATGCTCTTGTTCCTCCTGCTGCTCTAATCCCAGGAAGTCCCACTTTTCTCTGTCTTTGCCCAATCTCAGGCCTCTGCATTTTATTTAACCAATCAGAGTCAATGTAAGTAACAGACAGCAATCAGGACCATTTAATTAACTTAGAATGCTTAACACTACCCCAAGAAGCCCCAGAGACACTTTTACTGATTTCTAATATAAATTAACATCTGCTGCAGACAGGGCAGTGTAAGATCCAGATGCAACATATCTTTAGCTTTCAAAAATGTACATGCAGAATGTAAAAATATTCTTAGACCTTTTAAAGCACAATCTCCATTCAGTGATGAAAGGATTAGAACTATTGCTGATATAGACCCAAATGACTATGCAACAGGATAAGCAATAGCCAATAATCCTACATTTCAAAATGTCCATCCTTTTAACTGTGGGAGACAAGGTCTTAGGTAAAGGATTTGTAAGCAGGGCAGGATTTGTAGAATGTATGGTAAGAGTAGGCATTGGACTAAATTAGTGCAGATCAGTAACAGTGAAATATTCCCTTAATGATGTGAAACTCTCTAAGGGGCTTATCTGGTACCCTGGTAATAATCAACATGAGCCAGGCATTTCCTATCAGCAGCTGAGTAACTCAAACAAACTTGGTAGAGGAGGCAGAATGCATGCTAGAGAAGGCAACACTGTTCTGCACTTAGCCAACAGTAGCCTGTCAATCCAGGACAGAGCAGTTTTACTAGACAGAAGAAGAAATTCCTGAGGCATCTGGAAACCAACAGCCCTAACCTTTAAACTGGTTAACTAAGAAACCTGTGTGAAGAGAGCAATGACCCTTGAATTAAAAAAATAAATATATATGGGCACTGAGCAGATATTATAAGAGCAGCTGGAAGCTCAACACATAGGACAGTTTACAAGTCTTTAGAATTCTACATTATTTGTTACTAAAAAGAAATCTGGAAATGGAAGGATGTTGACTGACAAAGACTATAAATAAACTGATCCAATCTATATATCCATTACAGACTGGAAACCAAATTTTTTTCTCTATTACCATAAGTATTATCAAACAGATTGCCTTTAATAACAATTGACTTAAAATACTGCTTCTTTACTATTACAATACAAGAGCAAGGTAGAGAACATTTTGCTTTTAAAGTACCTAATTATAACAATGTTCAAACATGTGAAACATATCAATGGAAAGTCCTTCCTCAAGTTATGATAAATAGTCCAATTCTGTGCTAATATTTTGTACAACAGCCATTAAAAATAATTCATAAACAATTTCATCAATCCATAATTTGACATTATATGATGATATTTTCTTCACTGATTTTGATGCAAATAAACTAGAGAAAATATTTAATGAAGCAAAAACGATTAAATATAGTTGGGTTTTATAGATTACTCCTGAAAAAAATAACTAATTGGATTTTCCCCCATGTAGTATAAGGGATACCAGTTTCTAAAGCTCCTACATTTTATACCAATTCAACAAAATCAGCAATGGAAGGTTATAAGTCCAGAAATGTGAGTAAAGTAATTCAAAGCCTTCTGCTTCAGTTAAAAAATCAGAGCTATATGCAATTTTTATACTTTTGTTAGATTTTTCTGAACCTATCATTATGATTACTGGCTTACAATATGCAGAGAAGATTGAGTTACATATAGAAAATTCTGTGCTTATTCCTGATAATTCAGAATTAACGTCATTATTTACACAACTGCAACAGATAATTTGAAACAAAAATTACCCTTTATGTAGCACCCATATTCAATGTTATGTAGGATTGTCTATTCCAATGGCACAAAGAAATGAAAAGATTCACCAATTATTAATAGGGAATATGTAAGAAGTCTCAGAACTTCATAAAAAATATCATGTTAATGGCAAAGTTTTAAAGAGAAAATTTTCTATTACTTGTCAACAAACCAAAGAAATTAAAAAAAAAAATCCTAGTTGTTTTTTGCATAATCAAGTTCCATTGCCTGCTGGAAGTAATACTAAGAGTACCAAGAGAAATGAAATTTGGCAGATAAATATGTTTCACTTTGCAGAATTTGGGAAACTAAAATTTGTATATCATACAATTGACACACAATCAGGTTTTCAATGGGCTTCTGTTTTGAGTTCTAAAAAGACTGATTCTGTAATGGCACATTGGCTGAAAGTGATGGCTATCAAGGGACAGTTCAACAAACCAACTAAAGAAGGACAGATCTGTCATCAGACTGGCAGACTGGAAAACCTTGATACTGAAATCACATTTGTTGAAGGCATATGAAAAGGTTACAGTTATGAAGGATTATAGCACAAACAAATCTTAAGAATATTGGGACAGTTAAGACTATAGAATTGATAATTGTTTTTGTTGTAATAGTTGAACTATGTACAATGATAAACTTTAACAGACAGGGGAAGAAGTAGAGGAATTTTAATCCAGCAATATGGCTATTCTGGCAAGGTATCAAATCAAAAACCTAGATTATTATGATTCAGATAGAATGTAGACATGTCCATAGTATACACCTTCTATGCCTTTTGCTGAACTACAGCCACACCTTTAGTTTAATTAAGGTGCATACATAATTCCAAACAATGATATATAATTCGGGAGCAGACAAAGTGATGAATCAGAGAAAGATTTGTCAGAATTAGTAAGAGATTGGATATGCCCAATTCTCAATAATCAGACAGAAATATCGGCTACTTAGAAGAATATTGGAGATAGTACAGTTGAGTTAGGTGCAGTTCAGTTGAATGCAAATGAGTTCTATTGAATTTATGCAGATCTGTTCAGCCCATTCAGTTTGTCAGTACAGTGCAGTTCCTGGAGTTCAGAGGCGTTTTTTTCAAGCAGAATAATTCAGTCAGAAGCAAGTAAATCCAGTTTGGAACAGTCAGCTTATAGATAAGTTTGAGCATGAACATAAGAGTTGAGTCAGCCAGCCAAGTTCATAAAGAACAAGAATGTGTGAGTTAATTTAGCAGTAAGTCTCAGAGACTAAAAGATCATAAGCCTAGATTAGCAGAAGGAGTGAGAAAGTTGAAGCTTTCAAGGTTTAGGCTTACAGAATATTAGATTGTATGAATGTTAAGAAGCTAACAGAGCTAGGCCTAGGGATAGAATAGAGAAAGAAATGCTCTAGATTCATCCCAAGCCATGTATTCATGCAGCTTGGGTAGAGCTCTCATCTCATTCCTTCCTCCAGGAAATAAAAACCAAATTTACAAGGATTCATAGAAGGAATCATAACTATTTCCTACTGCTATAGTTAGGATTTATATAATGTAAGCTTTCTGACAGTTTATCAATAGCTCCCTGTTGGGGTATTGTTAAGCATTCTAAATGTTAATTAATAGGTCCTGCTTGCTATCTGTTACTTACATTGACTCTGATTGGTTAAAATAAAATGCTGAGGCCTGAGATTGGGCAAAGACAGAGAAAGGTGGGACTTCCTGAGATTGGAACAGGAATCCTGCACTTTAGACAGAGGATTAAGAATTCCAGCCAGCAGCAAGAAGAAGAAGGCATTCCAGCCAGGAGCAGCAGGAAGGAGGCACACACCATGGGTTAGAAAAAGGAACCTCATTCCACATAGCCAGGAACATCAGTATATCGTGGAGAATGGAAGTCCAAAGGGACATATGTATATATGGGGTCATATTTGGGTGATAGAATTAAGAGCTTAGATGGCCTACGATTGTACAATTCAGGCCCAGGCCAAGGCTTGTTAAAATACATGTGGTCTCTGTGTGATCATTTATCATGGTGAATTAAAGATTAACAGCTGCAAAAAATTTAACAGTAATACAAATACTGGTTAAATAGTTTAATTAGCCATATTTCTTTTTTTACAGCTCCCTTACACCATATTTTATAAACAGAATATACTGGAAAGGTAAATTTTTCTTTTGCTTTGTGTGCTTTCATTTTTCTCTTCTCTTATAAGTTTGTTTTTATTTTTATTTTTTCTGTTTTTCTTTTGCTCACATTCTTAAAATATTTGCTGTATACTTATCTTAAGAAAGATTAAGCTGGGTGGTGGTGGCACATGCCTTTAATCCCAGCAGCACTTGGGAAGCAAAGGCAGGCGGATCTCTGTGAGTTCAAGGCCAGCCTGGTCTACAAAGTGAGTCCAGGACAGCCCGAGCTACACAGAGAAACCCTATCTCAAAAAAACAAAACAAAACAAAACAAAAAAAACAACAAAAAAGAAAGATTAAAATCTGCCCTTTCTTCCAGATAGCATTGTAAGGCTCACCCTATTGGGCTCCTGCCTTATTACCGGGTGTGACTCTCAATGAGAGACAGAGTCAGGATAGCTGCAAAAGAAAGAAGTACTTTATTCTGTCATACGTGGGGGTCCCCTTCATCCATGGGAGAAGTGAACCCCAAACCTCTAGAACTCTACGTTCTTATAGGTTCTCGGATGGTATTGGATAATAGCTTCCTGGAGGAGGAGTCTTGCCCTGGGGATCAGGGAACTTTGATCTGATTGTCTGCTGAGGACACTTGCCCATAGGGGTTTCTTAATTATAGGGTTGCCCAGTTATTTGTTCATTCCAGGGGACCCTGGAGTCTTTCCTGGTATTTCTGGTCATGTCCTAGTAGTGACAATGGGGGGTTGATGGATGGTCAGGGCAGTGGAATTTTGCAGACTGGGCCTGGATATGAAAGGTCTCCTTTTCAGCACAAAGACATAATAGTATATATTCAAGATGAATAATTTTTAGTGAATTACTGATCTCAACAAATAGTTCAGATCCTACGTTCCTTTGTGTTTACATGTGGAAATGTGTAATTATCATAATCTAATTTCCATTAAAAAATATAGATCCATCAAAATTCTAAATTTTGGCACCAATTAAATTGGCAATATATTCATTCAATTTTCTACATGATGTCAATGTCATAGTTTATATATTGATTATAATATTTATTATTGTTATTATCCACTAACTGCATCATCACAGAGAGATTTCAGATTATATTAGTTTCAGATTATTCTAACAAAACAGAAATTTTTTCCTTTAAAAACTCTAATTGTTATTTTCAAAATAACAATAATAATAATGCTTCATGAATATTTTATAAATAATCGCTTTTAGATATTTTTCCTGTGAGTGAATTAAACTCTCCTATAAACTTTAATCTTTTAAAGGCTGCTTTTATATATTGACATTTTTTCATCTTCTTAAGGCATTTGTATTTAAATTTATTACTATTAATAAAAGATTATTAATAACATTTTTGTTATGTTTGTGCTGAGATCTATAAATCAAGTATTTTACTCTTTTCCAAATCAACTACATTATTTTATAAGTGAGCTCAAATCTATGATAAAATTATTTATAAATTGTCAAATTGTCAGGAAATCCTGCTCTTAAGTGGATGTCTGACATTACCTGAAAAACTGAGCTTGTTGCAAATGGTGGATTCCCTTTGTCATTGAGGCTTCCTCTTCTCTACCTGGGGTTTCCTGGAACTCCATACTCTCTACCTGAAGAATGTCAAATATGAAAGAGGTTACATGTTTATCTTCCTTTCTCCTGAATAGAACTCATTCAGCAAGCAGCTGGAATTCTTGGAATGCCTCTAACCATACCTGGAGTGTGAACTTTGACACAGTTCCCAGCTAACATTCTCCCCACCACTGCTCAAAGGATAATTAGGTACTGTGTTCCCTTTCTTAAAATAGAACAATGCTTCCAAATGCAAATGAAGTACCTCTAGCACTCCTAGTTCTGGCCAACGATTTATATTCACCCTGGAATCTCTCCACCCACCCCCCAAGGACTGTATAGCCTTTGTTATACAGAAATAAAGTTGATCTCTATCTGGCTGAAGTGGTTCCAGCAGATCATTCGGTCATGTTCAAGACCTTGTGAATCTTTTACTCCCTTTGTCCTCTGTGACTGATGGCCACTATCCCTGGGGGGCGGGGGAGAGCCACATTGAATTATGTTTATAACTATTGGAATGTTCAAAATTTGGATATATTTTTAAACATTTAATTAAAATGTCAAAACAATATATTAATGGGATAACAAATTATTGTTCAATATTTATATTATTTTAACCAAATATCAGCCCACAATATATATCATTTCTTTACGATTAACATATTCAGGGTCCTTTCTTCTAATTTATTGATCATATATCTTGGTGTTAGTTATTCTGTCCTATTCACCAGAAATGTATCCCTCAACTAGTGATAGCTGACTACCCAATGGCTAACATTATCCTTATTCTCCTTTCTTTCTTTTTTTTTTAATCTCTAAAGCTTCTAGTAATCATTTGTGTCCTCAAAGTCCATGAGTTTAAGACTATTTAAGACTTCATATATATTAATATTTTGTATAAATATATAAATATATATTTAAATATGTCAACATGAAATTGTGGGTGAATCCCCAAAATGCCGATTTTACTTCCAGTGAACATGAAATGAAGGCAGAGTTTACTATAGCATATGGTAGCTTTCTGTTAGTATTGTATTGTTTTAGATCCTCTCAAAGATAATAGTTCAAAATAGAGTTTGAACATTTTCTCAGGTTAGTGTAATAACTGTTTCTTTCACTGGTATCATCAAATTTACCTGTTTTGATAATACTCACTTTGTTTGGAGAATATAACCCAAAATGTCTTTACCAGTAAAATATCCTAAAGTGCTTCATACTGATTTTTCTCCCACAGAACATTATAGTTTAATATTATCATCAATATTTATGTCTTTAACCTGTGAGATATCTGGGTCTAATTTAGTTTTCTTAAATCTGCTTTTGTCAGAATAATAAATTGATACTTATTGATCTTAGCACATTTGTTAGTTCAATGGAAGTAGACAATTGAAGTAACTTCTATGTTCCCCGTTAAATTCTATTTTTCTATAAAATTCAATACCACACTAAATTAAATTTTGATGCTTTGAGTTAAGGAAATGTAATGCTTCTATTTAATAATTATCAGTGATTTTAAAACATGGTCTATTCAGGATTTAATTTGAGCATCTTAAGTCATATTGTTTTTAACAATATTGGTTATTATTTTTCATCTTCCACAATGTTTCCTACTTAAGTTGAAGTCAATATCTTACACACTACTGAAGTTTTCTATAATAAAATGTCAGTTAATAGTGATTTATGTGGAATCTGGCTGATAAAACTTGACTGTTTCTTTTTGCTTCACAACTTTTGTCTTTCAATCTTCATCCAGCAACTTGTATGAATTTGCATACAGTTTTTTCTTATTACAAATGAAAGGATTAAGTTATCACTGGTTCTTTTGATTATAAAAATTGGCCCAGTATCTCTGACAGACATTAACTGTAAAGCAGGACTTATGAAGGACTTCCCTATCCTGTCTTAGCAGAGCTAGACTGTCGACTTACTTGCTTCCAGGTTTTGTCCCTTTTGGACAGCATTCTGTCTACAGTTCAGGCAGTCAGTTGTCTGTCATTTCTTAGTTTTGGAAGCTGCTGGCTCTGCATTTTCTGGATATTCAGATATATTTATCCTTCTCAGGTCTCTGATATGGTTGAAGACTAGATAGTTATACTCTCACAGTTAAAATTTAAGTACTTTATGAATTTAAAGGGTTTTCTAGATCTAAGAAGATATTTTAAGTTGGTAATGTATGTTAGGATGGAAACCGAGTTAGGTATAGAACTTTGAACTCATTGGGATAGATAATACAATATTAATATCAGTTTCCAAATACTTATGGACTGGACATTGGGAATTTATGTTATATCTTAAAATTTTCATAATTGTGGCCTAATTATTGTTTTTGTTTTGTATTGTATTTATTATAATATGAAAAAACAACTTTTATTGGAGTAAAAGGGGTTGTTGTTGGGTGTAAAAGATCTACCTTAAATTAAAAAAAAAGCAGGTAGGAGGGTGAGGGGGAAGAAGGTAGGGAGTGGGGACAATGATTGAGATGTAAATTGAAGAAATAAATAAATATTAAAAAAGAAAAAAGATGAATAACATTACAAAGCATAAACTAAAAATCTACTGTAGTTTTTGAAACATATGCAGAAGTTAGTTACACTTTTTTTTTTGGCACATAGATATTTTTTAACCTCATGTACTGCTGACTTGTAACTCACCACTGCTTAGATTAGGGTTCACTTCTCCTTAGAAGATGAAACTACACTTTACTGTCCCAAATATATTCATGAGGTCTTTATCTTTATCATTGTAGAATTTTGCCTTTGTACTTATTTTAAGTGGATCTTTTATCTTCAAAAACTTCATTGCTGTGAATTTCTGTCCTTACACATTATTGACCTATTTATTAATTGCATAAGTTTCAAATATAAAACAATCATTCTTTATTCTTTTTTAATTAAATCCTTTACCAAGATTCTTCATGATTTATTCTAAGGAATTTCTATAACTAATAAGAATATTTGTTTATGTGGCAGGAAATTTATATCATTGACATGTATTTTTTTTAATAATCAAATGTAATTGTTAATGGTGACATTCTATACTTATTCACATTGTTGCAGTGAAGAAAAATCAGATTTAGGAACTGTCTTCTCTAAAAGCATTATACGCATGTAAATAATTTTGTGTGTCTTTGTGTGTGTGTGTGTATATATATATATATATATTATTGTGGAGAAATGCATATATGTGTGTATGTGTTTATACTACATATAAGATTTAACTTAGAAAAACTACTTCTTTTATTTTTATGAGTATACTGTAATTACACCATTTCTCCTTTTCTTTTTCTCCTTGCAAACCTTCCAAAATAAATCTTCTTGCTCTTTTTAGGGATTTTATTTTTCAGGAAAATCCTACAAGGCCTCAATTGTACACAAAGAACTACATGCAACTAAAGAATGCCTAGAGCCAGAGAAATAGTTTTCCCCAGAGAAGAACACACAAATTGATTATATTCAATGCTCAGCCACTTTGAACAGACACATACAAATAACAATATGACTATCTGCATGAAAGTGACTGAGAAAATTTATCAGAGTTTTAAAAATATTAGTTATTAGTTTATTGGACTGATGAATATATTTTATAAGCATTTTATAATACCACAGGAAGTCATTCCACAAAATAAGCATCACAAAACAAAATGCTTCATTAAAAAGAACATAACAGAACTTTTTTCTATCAGAATTTAAACTAATATAATCATTTGAAACCAGCTTTATTAAGATGGAGATTCTATGCACATACAAGAATAGATTCGGTTTTCAGTTGTAATAATGAATACTTGAAGAAATGACAAGATAGACAACCTGTCATGGTGGTAACTTCTCCAGTTTGTACAGAGACATGGAAAAGAGTGAGCAGTCTGTCTGTTTCCTATCTGCTCAGAGAGGGATGACTGCAGTAGAGATGATGACCTAAGGCATGTCTATATGTATGCCAATTATCTGGAAAGTGAATATGTGAATTTCCCTAAGTTAACAAAGAATTTCAAATGAGAATATTGTTATTGAACCTGCACATTTGCTTGATAAGCTACTTTTACTGATCATTTGGTTTAATTGATTCTATTGATAAAAATATTCCTTTGATAGAATCTGATTATTAATTTGAATAACAAATTTAAATATGTTAATTCATAACTAATTCCTACTGTTTTGGCTTTATTCATTAAACCAAGTTTAATGTAAGGGCAATAAAAAGTTACTGATTGATGTGGAATTTCAATGTGCAGATTCTAAAACATTCAATAGTTCATAGAAAAATGAGCAGTTATTCACCAAACCTAAATTACACTGTTTTTCAATGTGATTTTTTTCAGTCATCCTTAGGCTTTCCATAATACTTCTACTTGCTTGTGATGATGTACTTGCTGTGTATTTGATGTTAATGAGTTCTACTCTATGTCACTCACTTGGCAAAAGGTAGGTTAAATATAAGTTTTGCCTGTGTAACATTTTGGTTAAAATGGGTGCACTAAAAACAGCCACAAAAATGAGACGAATAAATTGAAATATATATAAATTCATATATGTGAATGACAGATGCAACAAACAGGAGATGCACTCTGAGATAAATCTCATAACATTTCTCTTGATAATAATGACTGGAACTTATAAGATATATGTTATTTGATTCACAACAAATAAACTTCTTATATAATATTACATAAAAATATCCTTAAAATTTTATCAAATGTTTCTAAGGTGAGACGTTTGAAATTAACAGCACCATTGTCTTTGTACAGATGTCACCACTGGACTTCATTTCAAATTCACAAAAATATATCGCATTCTCCATGATCATAACATATGAAACTAACAGTGATGCATCTCAAGACACATAAGTACATGTGCACTGTTATATCACTGAATCTTTACCAAGGAAGAGTAGAATATCCATTTAAAGGTGTAGATGATGCTATCATGTTTGTTGTTCAAGAATGAAATTGTCTTTCTTACTGAGATTCACTTAAAGATGTACTGAAAGGGAATTGTTGCCAAAAACAACAAGGATTACACACATGTAACTAGGACACAGGAAAGTGTACAAACATATTAGCAGATAATCACACATATAAGTATAGTTTTTAATTGTTTTAAAAATTATTTTTACATAAAAGCAGTAATTTTCATTTTAAATTTAATGTCAAATGACACAATAACAATTATACATTACCTGTTCCTTGAACTCACTGTGAATGACTAAGTGGTAAGACTCACATTTTATTTCTGTGTACCCAATTTTAGTTTGGCTGACACAATATCAGGCAGGGAATCTTTTTACAATTTGATACAGCTTTTCTGATATGCTCTCTCTTCAGCTGAAATAAGAGATCCATCTTAAGGTGGAAGAAATTATAGCTATATTTGATATTAACAAGATGCATTAGTAAATCTATCACCACATGTGAGATGTTCACCACAGTATACTCTATACCAAAACTCAGAGAAGAAAATAAATATTTGCAGGTTCTAAATATTACAAACATGTCATCTGTGACCATATCTTACCAAGAGCCATATAGAAAATATCTAAAACTTACAGCTTTAGTGTAGCTAATTGGTAGACTATAATGATACCATAAGTGGCAGGGGGCATTGTTAAATTTTCAGTTCCATATATAAAATACTCATAGAGAAAAGAAAGAATGATGGCAAGCTTAATTTTTAGTATTCGTTATAAATAACTGAGGTATTAACTTCACTATGAATAGTTGATACAGACCTGGCAAATGATAACCTTTCAATAACATTTATATTGTGTGATGAAACAACAACGAAAAAGGAAAGTCTAATGTTAACCTTTCTTTGATTCTATGGTGTACTTTGACCTGGTCTGCTAAAGCATATCTAACTTTGAGAAACTGGATTCTTTGAAATCTGAGCAAAATAAATATTTCCCCCTTTAACTTGTTTATGTCAGACATTTTGGTCAAAGTAATAAAACATTATAAAAAGAGTAATTTTATGACTACCATACACTCATACTGTGTACATGGACCCCAGGAGACTAATTTCACTTGCATTAAATTCCTACATTTGAAACTCTCTTGACTTAGTCATAGAAGCTATGGAATCTAGATTTGTTGGTTCTATTGGTCTTCATATGGAGTTCCTAACTTAATTATATTTACAGAATTTATTTCCCAGGTACTTCCTACTTCTTCCAGTAGAATGTAAACTATGCAATGCAGGATCTATATTTTATTTTGGTCACTGCACCTAGAACTTCCCCTGGATCATAAAGCATATTCATTCAATTTCTGTGTATGAATGAATGACTGAAAATACAAGGCCCTGGCCTCTGAAGTCAAATGGCCTACCTTGAATGATCCATGCTAATGTATATTAATGTGTGTTAAGGCCTCTTTCTTTGTGGTTCCAGTGTGTCTGTATAGGGAGTTGGTTGAATGCTGTTTATTAATGCTTTTATAGCTGTTCAGATTGTACTCAAACATTTTTAATTGTTTTTTTTTGTGAATTTCACACCATGTACCCTGTTCTCTCTCATCTCCCACCTCCCCCTCAGCACCACCCTCCACTGTTGAAACCTCTCCATATATATATATATAATATTGGAAACACAAAGAACTTGCAGTCAAGGGAAGAGTTCACCTTGTCCTAAGTAATTAATATTCCCACTAGTATCCTAACAACCTATTTTAAGTACTAGCTACCTGGCAAATAACTACAACACCCATAATAAAAGGAAAACAAAGTAACCTCTTATCAGAGAAACACTAGAGTAAATTGTATTACAGGTAAGCTTTTGTTTTTCTTTTTTCTATGTTTCATGTTCAAAAGTGGATTATAACATTCAACTTTGTATTTAATTTTCCAATTTAAAACGAAAAGAAATATTTTATGTATGTTTTATTATCATCCTTTATGATGATAATTTAAGTGCCAATTTAAAATGTAAATATGATACATGTAAATCTTATATACAATCTTTGAACATCTACATTTTTAATAATTTGTTGCATGAATTACAAATTCATTCTTACAAAATATGTTAAATTGTAACAAGACTCAATATCTTCTTACTGTTTTTATATTCTGCAGGTTGTTGCTTATCTAAAATATTTTATAAGAGTTTTTTGTGGATTTCATACATTTTAAAATTGTAAAATATTTAAATATTCATAATTGTAGGTGTTAGGGATGAGACTAGAGATGAAATGAAAAAAAAAGCATGCATATTTCATACATATGAAACACAAACATCTTGTGGTAAACTTTTGAGTAATACAGTTGTATTTGGTCTGAAACACGCTAGATGATGTCAGGTGTAGAATTTCAATCTGTCACTTAGATGCCCAGTTTCAGATTTTAAGCCTGAAATTTGGATTTTCAAATCAGTGCTGCTCATTCTGTTTTAGTATTCTATAACTTGATTTATTCATAAGTATGGAAGGACCGAACAGAAAAGGAAATGTGTTCTGACTTAGTATACTGATCCTTCCTATAAACTTGTCTATGTGTGGTTGTCTACAGTAAAAAAGAATTCAAGCAACAAATGAGTGGATTTCTCAATGCTGATACCTTATGACAGCAGTGGATATTTCCTCATGTGGAGCAAGTTTTTATTTGAATGAAAATACCATTTAATCAAAAGACTGTGTTCACAATATGAATCCCTTTCACTGTCTTTGTATCCCATTGAAAACACTCACATATTGTATCCAGTGAACATGTTGCATTGTTTTAATAGATACAAGGGACTTTTCTAAATTTCCTACATATTTCAAATATATTTATTCTTATTAAGTATTAACAAACATGTGAGTTACTTCATTAGTGAAAATATTGTTTGTTATAAATACTATTTTATATACTTTAATGAATTATCTATGAGTGACATTTCTACTGTTGTCTGGTTCACTCAGTTAATTAGTTTATATGTATACATACGTGAAAGTGAGTGCAGATCTCTTTCCCCTGCCCCCGTATATGTTTATTTTGGATATCTTTCTTTATTATCCCAAACCTTATTTTTTGAGACTCAGTTTCTTACCAAACATCAAGTCACTATTTTGAACAGAATGCCTGACCAGTGCCAACTGTTACCTTCTGTCTACAGTTCTGTGTTGAACATGTATACCACTATGCTGACCTTTTATGTAAGTATTGGGGATGAAAACTCAGGTCCTCATGCCCACAGCAAGGAGTATTTACCCATCAAACTATCTTTCAGTCATTTATGATTACGTGAATACAATCTACTTTGTACAAAATCAATTACATTTTGTATCAATAAAATAGCTTTTGATTTTTTAAACATCTCTACAATTTCTGTCAGTCTAATGGTGTTCTAGATTTAGCTTGATAATGGTATGTGAAAAGCAAACTTTCAGTTGAAAATTAAAGTGTAAAGTAGAAAGCAAACAAAGGTAAGAGAACAAATAGCAAGAAGTGATGATCAAATCAGGTACTTAGGATATACAGCAAATGTTACCTAAAGTAGGATCGAAGTAGGCACATTGAGTTTCCCATCGAAAGAGGCCAGGGAAAACAGACTGATACCTCAAACAAAGTTTTCACTGAAATAAAACAAACAAAACAGAAAGCAGCAGATAGGAAGATAGCATCAAAAGAAGACTCATATCATCCAGCATTTATTCACCAAAGAACTCATCTTTTGCAAACAGTCATGGGGCATTGTCTCCAGGGATGAGCCTCTGGATTCTCATTCCCACTTCAACCATTTTTATAATAAAGGCAAAGCTATAATAAACTCTGCTTGAAATAGCTTTTCTTTTGGAGGTTTTTTAAGATTCAATGTTTATATATCCTCAAGTATGTTCTTTGTATTACAGATACAAGTCCAGATTTACCCAGCACAGGGAGATTGGGAGGACATTACTTATAAACATGGTTATGTCACTTATTCACATGACAGCTTACCAGTACAATTTTTATTATAACCTGTCTTTTAGTCTTTCCTATTATTTACTTTATCACATACTTTTGAGATTTCTGGAAACAATCAATCTATAAAAAATTTTTCTGAGTTTTAAGACTATTAAAGTAAATTTGAAACTTAGAATTTTCTGTATTAAAGAAGTTAAATAGTTTACACATATTAGTTTTCTGAATTTACCTTAAAAATTTTTGCTCTTTGTTTAAAAAAATGCCATCTCTACATTTTTAATTTTGTGCAAACCATATTTAATTTGTATTATATGAGGATACACATTTCTGTAAAGTCTTTGTGTGTGTGTGTGTGTGTGTGTGTGTGTGTGTGTGTGTGTGTGTGTGTGTGTGT
>CAJQZJ010018033.1:13461117-13473909 GCA_907164525.1 Lophiomys imhausi | reverse complement strand
TGTGTGTGTGTGTGTGTGTGTGTGTGTGTGTGTGTGTGTGTGTGTGTTTGAGGTGGGAGTAATATTGGAGATTTAACTGAGGCTGCCAAATATACTAGGAAATGTCTGTACCTCAAATCTATTTACCAAGCTCACAGATATCCTTAAACTCTTACGTTAAGTATAGAGTTTATAAAATAATTGAGTAGGAATATTTCAAGAATAATGATAATGACTTTCAAGTCTTTCATTACCATCACTGTATTCTCCCATGAATGTACTTGGTTATCTCATTTTATTTCATTAACTTTGTGCTATTTAATTTCCAAAGCATATTTTTCTTCCTCTGTCTTGATTTATGTTTTTAGACCAAAATTCTATTATTAGATTAACCTTGAAAGGGGCAGAAAACAAAGAACATCTTTCCTTAGTGTAGGCACACATTCATCAATTTAGATGGAAATTTCATTGGAAATCAATAAACAGTGAACACAAAAATTTCAAGGCTTGTCAGCTAAATGGCCATGGAGCTAGGAACTTGAGAAAAAACACCCAATATGTGATTGCTGGCTTAAGTAAGTGAATTATATTATGATCAATTCCAAGTATAGCTTACATATGATATTGTCTAACAATCCATTCTGTTTTCTGCTGCTATTTTCCTCTACAACATCTCTAAAGTTTTCCATCAAGGAGGTAGTTCCCAATGTCTATAGAAACATAAATTGCATTATAAGTTTATCTGGTATAACTCTACTGCAAATTGAGAAAACTATTAAAGTATCCATTTTACAAATAAATCTTCAATATTTCAAAAGGTTCAGTATTACTAAAAATTGGAGGAATGACGGCAATAAAATAATAGACATGAACTTGCCCATTTTGTGCTAAGGGTAATATTAAAATGGAATTTAAATTAGATTGTAAACATAGTATATATTACTAATTTATGTGTTTATAGAACATGATCATTTTGAATTAATTAGAAAAATACTGGATAGGTCAGTATATTTTTTTAAGGAAGCAGAAGGAAATATGTCTTGATTTTAGGACATAAGAATCTGTACATGAAAATATTGACCAAATATGATTTATACTCACCAACAAATATAGTTTTATCTTGTAATCATTTCTTTTATTACTTTGTGATAGCAGTATAGTTATATAAAGTGATAATATAATTATATTATTATTACATTGTACAATCTCTTCCTTTATTTTCATTTCTTCAAATACTTCCATATACCCAATTTTGATCTCAATATCTTGCTCAGTCTATGTAGTGTTTTATCATGTTTAGTTTAACTATATACATTCATAAAGATTCCTGAAAAGAGATAAATAGTGACAATATGGCTCTTACACAGAAGTACTAACATGTCGGAATAATGAGCTTTTAAACTTCAACTCAGTGGGAGAGGAAAATATTTTCAAAATTAGTATGAACTAAAAATACAGACATTTGTGATCTCAAACATGTAGTGTTTCTTTGAAAGCCTCATGCAAATAAAATAACATGAAAATATCTCATTTGCTAGGAAATCTACAAATAAAAACATTGAATGTTTCTAGATATTCCCTAAGACTCAGTCCTGTCTTTGAATGAATTCTTTATATCTCCATGTTAGTTGTCATTTTTGAATTTCAAAGAAAGCTGAGAAATATAAATTTAGAAACAAGAATAGCAAAGTATTTATATTTAATTTTGGTTTCTCCACCTCCCATTTGTAATATTCCCATGGAAAGAGTACATTTGTATTTAGAAAACAGTAGATCACATGCATGCATGTGAAATTGAGTACATTTGTCTTTAGAATATAATAGATCACATGTATGCTTGCACACCACATATGAACTTGATTGTTGAGGAGTCCAGAAGAGAGTGTCAGATCCCTTAAAATTGGGACAAGGGGAGGAAAGATTGAAGGAAACCAGAGGGGTCAAGGACAGCAAGGAAACAAGACTCACAGAATCATCTAAGCAGAGTAAATAGACACTCTCAGGAACTGAAGCCACAACTGGCAATCATAGAGACTGCAAGGGTGTGAGCTAGGTCTTCTCCATACACGATGTGATTGTTTAGCTCATTGTGCTCTTTGTTCATGGGACTCCTAATGGTGGGAATGAGGGAGAGGGGTCTCTGACTTATTTTCCTGTTCTTGTGACACTTTCCCCCTAACTAGAGTGTCTTGTCCAGCTTTAATATGATGGTTTGTACCGATTGGATCTTGTTATGACATGTTTGGTTTATATCACTGTGAGGTCTGCTATTTTCTGAAGGAAAATGGAGTAGTAGTAGATCTGGGGCAAAGGAAATGTGAGAGGTAGGTTGGGAGGAGTGAAGGGAGGGGAGGCTATGGTTGATATATATTGTTATGCTAAAATAAATTCTAAAAAGCTGGAGCTATCAAAAATTGTGAGTCTCTATGTGACTACAGGGAGTCAAACCTGTGTCATCTTGAAGACGATTAAATGCTCTTGGTCGGAGAGTCATGTCCACAGCCCAAGGGATCTTATCTTAATAAAAGCATAGAAAGAGTTAACATATTAAATTATATTAATATTATTTTATTTAAAATGATTTTATAAGAAACTTTATTAATTATAATCACTGAAGTCAGCTAACTGTAGTCACGTAGGTAGATATGCCACTGAGTTTTGCCTGCTGTGAACACAAGTGGCAAAAATTTGAGAGTATAAGGTATAGTCAAATTTGATGTTTGTCATCTAATGTTCATATTTAAATGTCAATTAAAAATGACATGTTGAACTTTCTTCATACATTGGTGATAATCTTTAAAGATTTGACTTGGCATAACAGAGATATCTTATGCTTAAAGTGTTTAAAATACTTATTTTAAAAGAGAAGTGGAAGTTGTCCATGTTAAAATATATCATTTTGTCTGGTTTTTACAAATGTGTCATATTATTGAGGCTACATCTTATTTTGTATCAGAGAAATAGCTAATCTATGCTTGTTTATTTCACAACGTTGCTCTGATAAAATTCACTGCTTTAAAGAGGGCAAACAGAAGTAACAATCAGCTAAAAAATAGGGAACACTAAAATAAAATATTGATAAACACACTCATAAGTGATAGGCATACTAAATTGAAATCATTGCTAGTGTTATTTAAAGAACCAAGCTTATGAACCATAAGCAACAAAACAGCAAACAAAATGATTATGTGGAACAGAATTATGTATGGTAATCTAATAGATTTTCTAGCACATACCCTAATTTTAATATTATTTGGGAAACAGTTCATAGCTTTCTTGTGTTAAATTGTCAACATCAATTTAGAAGTTCATAAAGTAATTTCTTCAAAGAAAAAATAAATTCAAAATTGACATATCATTTGTTTTCAAATAAGTATTAGTCTCAGTGACTCCAGTCAAGCTATATGCTAATTTTTGGTAGGATCTACATTAAAATTATGAACAACATATAAATGAAGTACAATTAATTGGAGCTATTTGTTCATATCATTACAGTTAGTTGAATTTTAAATCTGAACATGTCATTGATTTATATCCCATTGTTTAATTCCTCTTCTTCCATAACCCATGTGACTACTTTGTCTCCTCATAGTAATACTTCTCTGGGAATTTATAAACAATTCAGTATATGATCTCTAGTTGGCAAACATGAGCTGTAGCAGCAGGCTTTGAAGGTTCCTGGCCTGATCTCATTCAAATCTACCTCTCTGCCTCCTGACTGAGTTTAAACAGTTCAGTCCCCTACAATCACTACACAGGTTGCTCTCCTCACAACTTTTCCCTGCCTTGTGAACGTTCCTATTTAAAGCCATGAACAAAAATTATTCATTGTTTCTTTCCATTCACCAAACATACTGTGATGGCCATGAGAAAAGCAACTTTGAATACTTACAAAACCACAAACTGTCCTTTTTATTCCTGATCTGGATCCAATGTTTTTATTGTTTTCCTAGTGGATTCATCACTTCCCCAAACTTACGTCTAACACAAGGTTTCTCATGGAAGTTTTATAAGTAATTTCTACTTGAGGTCTTGTAAATGATATATAACCAGTAGACATTTATTAAGGTACAATGGAAAAAATATGTAAAAAGATAATTGAGCTGTACTTATTTAAGTAGAGAATGTTTCAGAAGGAAGAAATTTTTTTTTTGGTTTTTTTTTTGGTTTTTCGAGAAGGAAGAAATTTTAAAAAAGGAATAAAGAAAGAAAGAAAGGACAGTTTCAGTAGAGAAAACCCATTTTCATAATACAATATCTACAAACAACTAATAGAACCAGCTTCA
Organism: Lophiomys imhausi; assembly: GCA_907164525.1. Classification (NCBI taxonomy): domain Eukaryota; kingdom Metazoa; phylum Chordata; class Mammalia; order Rodentia; family Muridae; genus Lophiomys; species Lophiomys imhausi. Next base: position 13,469,644 of record CAJQZJ010018033.1, on the reverse strand, counting down.
AAGAATTTTATGACATGGTGAGGGTAAGGATGACGATCAGTGCTGAGCAGGTTTAGGGATTAGATAAGAGATTGGAAGTCTTGTAAAGCCTTTGCAAAATAATTCTGTGTCAATATATACATATGATTTAAATGAAAAATATCATAAATATGAATCTGTATTTAGATCTAATACCTTTTTCTTAGCTTGTATAACTGAGAGATTAACACATATATTATACATGAAGAAAATATGAGTGGAATCTTAAGGACTATTTACACCAATTGGTTGATTAGTGCCAAATGGTTAACCCTGAAAACATACACAGAGACAGCATTATATGAACTGTGCACACTATATTTAGGAATATAAATGTATATACATATATACATACAATAATAATTAGTTAAAAAGAGGTCATGGATTTGAATGAATGAAGGTGATGACAGCAATATGAGTTAGTCTGGCAATGAAACAGAAGGAAGAAATGATTAGTTAAATTATAATCTCACAAACACAAAGGATGCTTTAAAAATAAAAAGACATCTTATAGTGTTTATGATTCTTGAAATGTGATTTGTGTCATTGCAATTAAAATACCTTCTTTGAACCCATTTTTCAAATGCTGCTTAACAGGAGATCTTTCATCCTAAGTAAAAGACATAAACATGTGGTGTCATCTTAAATATTAATTAAACCTGCACATCTTAAATATTAATGCAGAGTTTTCCAATTTTTCTAAGATATCATCAGGCTTATTTCCATAGTGGTTGTACAAGTTTGCACTACCATCAGCAATGGAGGAGTGTTCCTCTTTCTTCACAACCTTGTCAGCATGTGCTGTCATATGAGCTTTTGATCTTAGCCGTTCTGATAGGTATGAGATGGAATCTCAGAGTCATTGTGATTTGCATTTCTCTGATGATTTAGGATTCTGAGCATTTCTTCAAGTGTCTCCCAGACATTAGGGATTCCTCCTTTGTGAATTCTCTGTTTAGCTCTGTTCCCCATTTTTGATTAGATTATTTGTTTTCTTGGTGTTTAATTTCTTGAGTTCTTTATAAACTTTGGATATTAGCCCTCTGTTGGAAGTGGGGTTGGTAAAGAACTTTTCCCAATCTGTAGGTTGCCGTTTTGTTCTAGTGCCACTGTACCTTGCTGAACAGAAGGTTTTCAGTTTCATAAGGTCCCATTTATTGATTGTTGGTCTTAGAGGCTGAGCTATTGGTATTCTGTTCAGTAAGTTGTTACCTGTGCCCATGAGTTCGAGGGTTTTCTCCACTTTCTCTTCTTTTAGATTTAGTGTGTAGGGCTTTATGTTAAGGTCTTTGATCACTTGGACTTAAGTTATGTTCAGGGCAATAAATATGAGTCTATTTGCATTCTTTAACATGTCAACATCCAGTTAGACCAGCACCATTTGTTGAAGATGCTGTCCTTTTTCCATTGTATGGTTTTGGCTTCTTTGTCAAAAACTAAGTCACCATAGGTGTGTGAGTTCATTTCTGGGCCTTCAATTCGATTCCATTGATCAACTGCTTTGTTTCTATACCAGTACCATGCTGGTTTTCTTTTTATGTTTACTTATTACTTCAGGTTACATCACCATCAGAGCGCCCTTTTTCCACCCCTCCCAGTTCTACACTCCCACCCTGTACCCCCTATCTCTTCCAACCCACTCCTCTGGAGTGGAATGTCCCTACATATCAGTTCCCTGCCCCATTTCAGCAGCCATATGAGGGCTAAGAGCCTCCTCATACACTGGGGGCCTACAAGGCAGCACCACTAGGGAAAAGTGTCTCATTGACAGGTAACAAAGTCTATGTTCCTGTTCCCTTTGGTGCATTGGTTGTAGGATAGTTATCCTGTACTATATGGCTAAAATCCAATTATAGTTGAATAGATGCCATGTGCATCCTTCTGAGTCTGGGTTAGCTCACTCAAGATGAGCTTCTCTAGTTCCATCCATTTGGCTGAATATTGGATGGTTTCGTTGTTTCTGATGGCTGAGTAGTATTCCATTGTGTAGATATACCACAGTTTTTTTTTATCCATTCCTCGGTTGAGGGACATCTGGGTTGTTTCCCGTTTCTAGCTATTACAAATAAGGCTGCTATAAACATAGATGAGGAAAAGCCCTTGTGATTTGGTGAGGAATCATTTGGAAGTATACCCAGAAGTGATATGTCTAGGTCTTGAGGTAGAGCTATTCCAAATTTCTAATATATCACCAGACTGATTTCCACAGTGGTTTACCAGCTTACAGTACCACCCGCAATGGAGGAGTGTTCCCCTTTCTCCACAACCTCGCCAGCATGTGCTGTCATTTCAGTTTTTGATCTTAGCCATTCTGACAGGTGTGAGATGGAATCTCAGAGTCATCTTGAGTTGTATTTCTCTGATGACTAAATATGCTGATATTTATTCAAGTGTCTCTCAGACATTAGGGCTTCCTCCTTGTGAATTCTCTGTTTAGCTCTGTTCCCCATTTTTTGATTGGATTATTTGGTTTCTTGGCATTTAGTATCTTGAGTTATTTCTAAATTTTGGATATTAACCCTCTGTCAGATGTGGGGTTAGTGAAAATTTTTTCCCAGTCTGTAGGTTGCCGTTTTGTTTGAATGACAGTGTCTTTTGCCTTACAGAAGCTTTTAAGTTCTATGAGGTCCCATTTATTGATTCTTGGTCTTACATCCTTAGCTGTTGGTGTTCTGTTCAGGAAGTTGTCACCTGTGCTGATGAGTTCGAGGGTTTTCCTCACTTTCTCTTCTAATAGACTTAGTGTGTCAGGCCTTATGTTAAGGTCTTTGATCCACTTGGACTTAAGTTTTGTGTAAGGTGATAAGTGTAGGCCTATTTTCATTCTTCTACGTGTCAACATCCAGTAAGACCAGCACCATTTGTTGAAGATGCTGTCCTTTTTCCATGTACGGTTTTGACTTTTTTATCAAAAATTAATGGCCATAGGTGTGGGTGTTCATTTCTGGGTCTTCAATTAGATTTCATTGATCCACTGGTCTGTTTCTGTACTAGTGCCATGCTGTTTTTATTACTAGTGCTCTGTAGTACAGCTTGAAATCTGGGATGTTGATATTTTCAGATTTTTTTTTTGTACAGCATTGATTTAGCTATTGTGGGTTTTTTGTTATTCCATATGAAGTTGAGAATTGCTTTTTCCAAGTCTATAAAGAATTGTGGTGGTATTTTGTTAGGAATTGCATTGAATCTGTATATTGCTTTGACCAGATGGCCATTTTTATTGTTTTGATCCTACCTATCCACGAGCATGGGAGATCTTTCTATCTTCTGAATTATTTTCTTCAATGACTTGAAGTTCTTGTCATACAGGTCTTTCACTTGCTTGTTTAGAGTTGCCCCAAGGTATTTCATGTTGTTTGGGCCATTTTGAAGGTCTGGGTATACATTCAAATGATTCCTCTCTAAACCACAAGTATGTTTCCTCATCATTGTTCATAGCAGCCTTATTTGTAATAGCTAGAACCTGGAAACAACCCATATGTCCCTCAGTGGAGGAATGGATAAAAAAACCTGTGGTAAATCTACACAATGGAATACTATTCAGCCATCAGAAACAATGAAATCATGCAACTTGTTGGCAAATGGATGGAACTAGAAAAGCTCATCCTGAGTGAGCTATCCCAGACTCAGAAAGATGTACATGATATCTATCAATTTATAATAAGATTTTAGCCATATAGTACAGGATAGCTATACTACAAGCAATGCACCAAAAAGAACAGGAACATAGACTTTGTTATGTGTTAATGAGACACTTTGCCCTAGTATGCTCCCATGTAGGTCCCCAGTATATGACGAAGCTCTTCGCCCTATTATGAGTGCTGAACTAGGGAAGGGGAATGATATGTAGGGACACCCCACTCTGGAGTAGTAGAATAGAAGGGAGAAGGGGCAGAGGGTGAGAGGGTGGGACTGGGAGGAGTGGAAATAGGGCACTGTGATGGAGATGTAGCTTGAAGTAATAAATAAACATTTATAAATATTAGTTCAGAGTTTTACTAATAAAGTATGCTCATCTTCATTTATTTGTAACAAAATTTATTCATTATATTCATAAATATCATGAAATACATATTTTATTTCATGAGAATCATTCTATTGTAACTGCCTTAACAGTGAAATGTCAATTCCATTTGACTTGGAAGTTATTGACCTTCCCTGTTTAATACGCAGGGATTTATTTTGAGTCTACTTTTTGAAAATTAGTTTATTTCTCATCATAGAAAGGCAAATGGATACAAAGTAACATTGCTTTAACTGGATAGATAAGTAATGTATCATTCCATTTTCATGTCTATCTTTTTAGCAATCCTTGTTTAAGGTTAGATAGTGAGAGAGTTATGACTTAGACATTGTAGAGAAAAGAATAACAGTAATTTATTATTCCAATGGTTAGTTTTCTTGTAAATAGCTTTCCATACAGGTTAGAAAATTTTCTTTCTTCTTTGTTATAAAAATTTGAGATGGAAATTTTGTTGCTATTACCACAAAGTGTCTTATACAAATGATTGTGCTGAAATTAAAAAAAAACTCAAGAACTGGCTTTTTCCTACTATTTTTGGAGGGAAATGATACTATGTTGTGAGTTTGTTTTGAGTAATTAAGTTAAATATTTTTAAAGTTAATAATATAGAAATGTGGAGAAAATTCAGTACATCCTAACAATAACATATTCTTCAAAGAGGACATAGATAGTCTCATTACTTATTGAGAAGAGCTGAACAAAGAAACTTTCGGAGCTTTATGTGGAATCACACTAGAAAATTAGTATAAATGACATCATAAAGGAATATTAGGAATGTTGGAAGCTGAATAAATGAATAAATGCAGTTATGACCCTCTTAGATTAATAGAAGAGAAAATGAAACCTAGGCATGGCAGTGATATGTATATGAACTAGGAGATGTGACATAGATATACAAAATTTAAAGACTATGCAATAGATATCATCATGAACTATGCAAGGATATACATTCTGGTAATGGTGTAGTTATCAAAAGTTAAATAGAAAGTTTATTCTTATAAATGCTACACTCTAGAAAGGTTAAAATCAATGCAGGAGACAATTTTACATCACTATTAGTTTTATATGCACATAGTAAGAAGATAACATCTGAGAGTAAATAATTGTATTGGAGTTTGAAACATACACTTTTGGGAATATGTTGGAAAAACATGAGTCTGGGGAATTAACACTATACATAACTGCAAAAGCTCTAGCCACTATCAAAATTAGTTATGGTACCTTCTTGAAGAAAAAGGACAATTTGAGTAGACTATTTTGAGCAAGGAGACAATGGATTTATGAACTAAAAAAGAATTGAATATAAAATCTGATATGTTAATTCTGGCAATAAGTCTGTTAATTGTTTTTTACAAGTGAGAAATTAACAAAGATTTATTAAAAGTAGGATGCTGATGCATAATTTGTAATTTGAGAATAATTAGAAAGATGAACTAAAAGAAACAGGGATTGGAAGGTTCTTACTAAAAGTATTGCTAAACTCAGCTAAGCTGTAAAACAGAAAGACAGCCAATTCAGAATGATTATTAACAATAGATCTCTACACATTTTCCAAGGAATTACATTTTAAGTGAGAGAAAAAAATCAAAGAAACACTAGAAATTTCTATGCTTATAAACATCTTTTTGTGTTACTCTTTGTTTTTAAACAACTGGATAGATACAGTTGTCACTTACAAAATGGAAGAAAAACTAAAAGGAAAAAAATCCCAATGTTCTAAGAGAAGGTATTCTTTTCTTTGTGTTTAAACATATCGTTTCTTTTTGCACATACAGCATTTCTCTTTTTAAAAGGACAGTGATGATGGTTAATTTTATATATACTATATGTATATATATATAATTACATACATATGAACATTTTTATTATTCAAAAATAATATGAAAGTATTATATATATATTAAAAAACTTTCCAGGCTGATTCACTGATAACTTTAAGCAAATGAGCTTTCCTGAAATCCTCCTTCACCTTCCACTAAACTATATGTGAATGAAATGGACACATTGCATTTACATCATAGCATTTTAAAGAAAAACATTCACATAGCTTATATTCTTTTTTTAATAATTTATTTTTTATTTCTTCAAGTTACACCTCAATCACAATCCCCTCCCTACTACCCCCTCCAGTCCCTCCCTTCCACCCTCCTCCCTCTCAACCCCCCCATCCTCTTCCCCCTATTTTTTTTTTTTGGTTCAAGGTATTTCTTTTTTCTCCCAACAGCTCTCCCTTTCAGTCCAACAAATGGTTCTTTTTCTTATATTCTTATTAGCTGTTACATATTTCTTACAAAGTCATGTATACAAACAGAATTTTTGAAATTACCTAGTATCATAGAACGTGATGCATATGTTTTTGTTTCTGAGCAATTGTTTATATGTTTGTGAGTGTGTTTGCAAAATAATATGGAGCCACATGAACTGAAAAATTGAGCAGAAAAGTATGTATATGAGACGTATTGGTAGCATTTGTATTACTCTTTTAAAGGGGATGTAAAATGAAGTATGCACACTCTAAGAAAGATTTCTATACTTAGCTTTGCTTACAGTAGAATTGAAATCCAGAAGTGCTATAGTACCTCAAATGTTACTCCAGGGTCTGCAATAAATGATATAGAAAATCCATCAATCTATCAGCTACAGCTATAAAAATAAAAATAAAAAATATAAAAGAAGTGCTAGCCATTGTCCTCTGCCATGTAATTTGCAGAAGTTTCTTTCCAGATATTTTTGTCCCTCTGTACCTTCAGTACTTTGTTTCAGGATATCCTGTGATAGCAAAATCCATACATGCTTATATTACCATAATATTTACATGTTAAACTATGCATATCTTTCTACATACTTTAAGTCACTTCTAGGCTTCATATGGCACTATTGCTGATGGATAGTAGCCTAATAATTATTTAGTAAATAACAAGGCATAATGTGTTAATGGTCTCATTAAAAATATTTCTGAAGCTATTGTGTTTGCACATTTGTATATGTGTCTAATCACAACAACGGGAGTTAGAAGCAGGAAGATTACTAGTTTGAGGAAAGCACAGAGTACACTGAGAGTTGTAGTCAAGCTAGGGTAAAGTATTGAGACTTTATCTTTCAGAATGAAAAAAAGTAGAAATGTTTTTTATCTACAGTTATAAATTTCAAGCATTAGTAAACTGACTACAAAGGAGGTATGTTTCCTTCTGGTAAAGATTCAGAAACTCTAGAATAACTTCATGATACAAATCGGATATCCTGCAAGTATTTTAATCCAGTGTATAATGCAGGAAATGGACATTTTTCTTGCTTTTGCACAGAACTCAAAAGGAAGTAAATTTGAATAAGCAGTTTTAAAAAATGTATTGAAATTATATTTATTCAAATGAAAATGAATGAAGCAGATGCAAAATATCCAACTCCATTCTTTCTAAAATATGAAGTATAACATTGATTTTAAAAAAATCATCTCACATTTAAAATTAAGTTTACCATATTCAGCTTTATATTCATAATGACTTTTCAAATTTAAACAAAAAGATTAATTTAGTTGAATAATGAAGAATGTAGTTTAAAGATTGTGGTTCAGTTATAACTTACATGCGTCAAGTTTCCATAGTATCAAAGAAAAAGTAGAGCCATGTCTTCCTTTCTCAGATAAAAGTTTCCTGTAAAAAAGTTTTCAGGCAATGCCCACAGACTTATTCTTTGGACTCTATAACCAAAATATACATATTAATTGTAAAAGGAAGATATTCATTTGAATTAAATGAATAAATTGAGAAAACAATTGGTTCAACTATTAGAAATGTATTGCAATTATAGTGCTTGAATTTGTATCTTTAACTGATCTCTTAAAAATTTCTAGGTCTTTGGTTATGTAGAAAGAAAAAGTGAAGAGTGAAATTAAAAAGAAAAGAATGGGTTAAGGGAAAGTAAGAAAATTATTTTTAGAAATAGAAAAGTAAGAAATGTGTGAATGGGGTCTACTAATCTTCTCTATATTATTACCTAGAAACTGGGATCATCAGTGCAGATTGTTTCAACGCAGAAACAGCCAACTTGAGATAAGTTACATATTGAACAAACATTCATTAATATGCAAATAAAATATACTTTTAAATGTAACAAAAATATCAGTGGGCAAAAATTTCCCAGAGGTAGTTTCCTTATTTGGAAAATTAGAACTCCATAGTGTTTACAGAGAGAATAGAATAACAGTGTATCTGTAATCATTCTGTTATTATTAAGTAAAAAGTGTATATAGACAACTATGGCATCTATTAAGATATGTAAAGTGATCAATAAATCAAGATGCTCTTCTAACACAAGATTCTAGGATAACTGTAACTTACATGTAAGAAAAATACACATATCTGTACCTGGCTGACAAGGAAAATCTGTAGCTTGTTTAAGAAGACATCTTTTGGAGAATAGACTAGATAGCGTGATATATTGGTGTGTCTGTGTAGGACAGAAGGAACACTGTCTTTCCACCATCTT
>CAJQZJ010018033.1:13292361-13379154 GCA_907164525.1 Lophiomys imhausi | reverse complement strand
AGAGAGAGAGAGAGAGAGAGAGAGAGAGAGAGAGAGAGAGAGAGAGACAGAGAGAGAAACAGAGAGAGACAAAGAGAGAGAGAATAATATAACACAGCAACAACAGAAAAGGAGAGCCTTATTCTTACAAATTTAATGCATGTCCTAAAATGACAGCTAATAATAGAAACTTAATTGATGATGAACAATTACAGTGCTGAAACATAATGGAAATCATAGAAAACTTAAAATATATACACATAGAATCAATGTTTCCTCCCAGTCTTTCCAGATTATCCTTTGCCTTAATACAGTCTACTTGCAGGGACCTCTCTTCCAATCAGTCCTCCAGCTCTCCAGGGACTCCTGTTCCCATGGAAAATATTCCCTTAGCTTTTCCCTGAAGTCACTCTCAGCCTATTCTCCTAACTCAGCCTTAGATGACAAGATATCAGTTCCCAAACACAAACATTAATAGTCAAGAAAATATAACTCCAGCAGAACCCAGTAAACTACTACATACTACTTAAAAATAATAATTGTGAATAACTTATACAGCAGTGGTAAAAATATCAAATATGAGAACTAATGCATGCACTTACATGTGTGTATGTGTGTGTGTGTAATATATATAAAGCAAATCACATATTGAACATATTTTTTAAAACAAAATAAGTGAACCATTTTATGGAGAAATTCTTAAGGTATTTAAAGTTATTTAAATATAATTAACTATTAATACATATATTTAATATAAAGGTGATGGTTTGAATGTTAAGTTCATCATTGGTGGGCTTTGAGATTAAGAGCTTCATATTACTTCTAGTTCATTTTCAGGTTATGACTTGTGCTCTCTCAGCTTCTTGCTCTAGACACTGTAATTATTCATTTGAGACATTTTCTTTCTAATACATGCTAAGTTAATGTGGGTGCACATATACCTGTGTGTGTGCCTAAGCATGCATGTGTGCTTGTGTGCACATGAGCATGTCATGTGTGTGTGTGTGTATGTGACGTGTGTGTGTATGTGTGTGATGTTAGAGATACTGGCAACTTTTTGTGTGTACACCACATATACTTCTAACATGAACTTTGACTTTCAAATAGATAGTATTTTTTCATTGTGATTTTTCAAACAGCAAAATTGTGCAGTGCCAGAAAATTCTTCTGCAAAATTGTATATTCTAGACATTTGTGTTAGACTTCTCTGATACTTAGTGATTCCCTTTTGTAACATAAAAGCATAAACAGGCTGTCTCTGGTGCTTCTCATGTCGAAAATGCATTAAGGTGACACAGAGTGCAATGATTTTTTTTTCAATGTTTGTGCTAAACTAGGGTATTAAAAGGAAAGATATTTTTGTTGCTATTCTTGAAAAGGAAAGGTTAGAGTTTTCTTAAAATTGATGTAACTACATATGTATTTCAAATGCAGAGCTGTTGTTCAAAGTCTGTCTTTCAACTCAAGCCTGGTAGGTAAACACATAGAATATGTAAACACATGTGAGAGAAATGCAACTTGAACATCACTTTTATAACTATATACTTTTAGTCTGTGTGGGAAGTAATATCTTCTCATATTTGACAGGTGTGCTTCAAAGAGTAAAGAAGCCATCTTTATTTTGTGTTGAATGTAAACAGAGAGTTACATACATTGATGGACCATACCTATTTTGTGTTTCATGCTTCTCTATCTGAAAAAATAATCAACTTTTAATACTCTTGTTCAGTCAAAATCATATCATAGCACATTTTGATTTATTAAACTAAAACCTGTTCAATCATGGAGTTTTGTAACTGTTTTTTTTCTTTTTTTAAAGACATTTTATAAACACTGCCATTAATACCTCTTGAGAACAAGAAAGAAATACAATGTTCTAGCAATTGTGAAATCAAAGACCCACATTACTATATATTTTATTTATACATTTCTGGTTTTCAGTATTGTATGTCTGTCAGACAAACAGGGCCAAATGGCTGAAGATTGATGCTGTAATGTATGGAGAGAAAATGGAAACTGTCCAGGCAGCCACTGGTATGTCATTTCTTAGTTTTGGAAGCTTCAGGCCCTGCACTTCCCATATAATCAGATATATTCATCTCTCTCAGGTCTCTGAGGTGGTTGAAGAATAGATAGCTAGAGTCTCCTAGTTAAATTTTGAGTTGTTTAGGAATCAAGAGGGTGTTCTGGATCTAAGAAGATATTTTTAAAATTGTGAGGCAAGTTAGTATGAAAGCTGAGTTAGATATAGAACTTTAAACTCATGGAGATGGTTAGATAGTAGAATGTTAAAGTCAGGTGCCAAATACATATGGACTGGACATTGGGAATGTATGCTAAGCCATGTAACTCTCATAATTGTGGCCTGTTTATTTCTGTTGTTTTGTATTGTATTTATAGTTATAAGAGAAAGAACCATTTGTTGAATTGAAAGGGAGAGCTGTTGGGGGGAAAAGAAATACCTTAAACTTAAAAAAAAAGGGGGAAGAGGATGGGGGGTTGAGGGGGAGGAGGGTGGAAGGGTGGGACTGGAGGGAGGAGTAGGGAGGGGATTGTGATTGATATGTAACTTGAAGAAATAAAAAATAAATTATTTAAAAAATATTGTATGACTTATATTTTATTCTTCTTAGTATTTAAATATTATCTTCCAAAGTATCTATGGATCCTCCATGTGATAACTGGGGTTGTCCATAGACGTTCTATAACTATTACTCACTTTGTTGTATGTCAATTTGCTGTCATTGTTTTATTTAATATGCTAACAATATGTGATATTAAATATTAGCTACTCATGACTAATTCTATGCCTTTCTGCTGCTAGGAAATATTGTCCTCGAAGCTAAATTCATTTGTTTACTTACTTTCTGGTTTTATATTATTTCCTCTATTTTTTTCAGCTACTGTCTGTGAGTCTCCTCCTTTCCTTGTGGACTATTGACCATCAGTCTTGCGGTCAAGAGGAGCAGAAGACAGGATACAGGGTTGAGATAGCTGCAAGTACAAAGGATTGACTATCTAGGACAAGCTTCAGTGTGTTAGTTCAATTTTATTGGGTTAAACAAGGGTTATATGGAACTTTTAGAATTGGTGAGAGTTCCTAGAGCAAATGTAAATCCTTGGCTAAGGGCTTCATATACCGAGATGCCTCATTTGCATAGAAAGGCATTCTAGGTATTCCAGGTGCTTGCTGGGTGGGTCCTTACCAGGAGAAAGGAAGTTAAGTCTGTAATTTCATATGTGACATTGCTCAGTACAGAGTATGAAGGTCATGAGGACTGGATTCTCCAGATCAAGCATAGAGGAGGGAGCCCTGCTGGGAAAGGGAGTCTGACATTTAGTGCAAAGTTTATGTTTTCTGGACATGGTAAATAACAACCTTAATAGCAGGGTCCCACAACTGTCTTGCTCTGCAGACCAAATTAATCACCTTTGCTACTCATGCCTCAACCTCTCTGTTTGAATTACAGGCCTCACACAACTTGCTTCTATATATCTGTAGGATACCCTATAGGTAATCAGTAAATCTTTTATTCCCAAACCTTCTTTTCTCCTCATGTGATATTAGTGTAAAATGAATCCCAATAAAGTAATTACATCACTTAAACAGCAAAATTTCTCTATTATCTATTTTTCTTTCCCATTCCTTAGTACACAGGAACATGGTGTCATTTTCTAATTTATCCCTTTCAGTACTGGGCTAAGCTTATAAGCCTTAACATGTGAATGGAATAAATGTCATCAGGAATCAAATGAGACTGCTTGGGAGAATTGTCTCAAAGGAGGATAGAAATGTGTCTTATTGGCAGAACAAGGGATGACATTTGGGCGAGAGAAGAAACAGATGGTGGCTCTAAGAACAAGCACTTGATAACATTTCCTTCTCTACATGAACCAGTGCTTCCCAGCATGATAGCCCAAGGAGCATCAAGAAGAATTCTTTGATCAATCAACAACTGGTGGAACATACAAAGCTCAAACAAACACTTTATTTCAGAATACAGGTCATGAGGCCTGCAATTGAAATGTCTTAATTGATGAGGTTGTCAACAAATTAAATTGGTTTTGAGCATAAAGGGATCATTCACAGTTGATGCCAAGAAAAGAAAATAACAAATCACCATCATTTCATAATTTTGTGTTAAGAGAAACTTTGTAATGTTGTGAGTTACTGTATACTTTATATGAGTTATAATTTACTACAAAGAAAAAAAAAGATATGGCTTTTGTTCTTTTAAAAGTCTTCAGGAACAATAATTGTGATAAATAAAATACCACTAGTAAGAACAAAATAAAATGTTTCCTACAATATTTTCATTTTAAGCAAGAAGAGCTTCATTGATAATAGTTAAATAGTTTATGTTTGAAAGAAACATCTAATTACACTCTGTGATTACATGGCCTAAATGAATTGTTGTACAGAGGAAAGCTAAATTAACTTACTGTTCTATAAGAATTTTATATAATATATTCTATGAATACACAATGAAAAAATTATATACCAAAGGTAATTATGTTCAAGTTATTCATTTTTCTGGAAATATAAAATAACAATTTTAAGTTCTTTATATTTCTGAAAACTGTAGTCATAAATTTAATGGTCATAGATTTCAGAATGTTATTAATAAGAACTAGTCTAGTGATTATTAAACAGAAAAGTTGTAAAATAAAATACAGCACAATTATGGTAACACATTTTTAATTTCAACATTTCTATATTAACTAGTTATCCATACTTAAAATAATATAATCTAATTGCCTCTTGGAGATTTAATTCTTTTTTAAGTATATCACCTTTACAAGGCATATATTTTAAAAATACAATTTGTTTCTCAATTAATGTGCTTTTGACAAATTTTTTTAAAGAAATCAGTATTTGCATCTTTCACCCTGCCACCTGTCCCCTCTCTTCCCCAAAATGATCACCTACTCCTTGCCCTCCTCTTTCCCTCTCCTTCCCAGCTCCCTCCCTTCATCTACTTTCCCGGTCTTTTTTCTTTCCCCTTCTGAGTGACTTTCAAGCGTCCTCGCTTTGGCCCTCTTAGTCACTTAACTTCTTTGGGTCTGTGTTTTGTAGTATGATTATTCTGTACTAAATGGCTAGGATCCACTCATAATTGAATACATACCATGTGTATCTTTCTCGGTCTGATTTACCTCACTCAGAATTATCTTTTATAATTCCATCCATTTGCCTGTTAAATTCTTGACTTCCCTGTTTTTAATAGCTGAATAGTATTCCATTGTGTAAATGAACCTCTTATTTTGTTTGTTTGTTTGTTTAGTTGGTTTTTGTTTTGTTTTGTTTTGTTTTTCAAGACAGGGATCCTCTGTGTAATAGCTCTGGTTGTCCTGGACTTGCTCTGAAGACCAGACTGGCCTTGAATTTACAGTGATATGCCTGCCTCTGCCTCCGATGTGCTGGGATTAAAGGCATGTGCCACCACTCCTGGCCCACATTTTTTTTCCCATTCTTCAATAGAGGGACATCTAGGTTGTTTCCAGCTACTGGCTCTTATGAATAAAGCTGCTATATGAACATGGTTGAGCAAATGTCAGGAGAAGACAAGAACTCCACCAAAAGCCCAACAGAGTCAATTAACCTAGCTCCATGGAGCCTCACAGAATCTGAACCACCATGTCTCATGACAATTTTTTGATTCCCTATGACACCAAAGGGCATGGACAAGTGTATGGGACAGACCACCCATACATATGTAGTTGATGGACAGGTTGGTAATCGTATGGGCCCCTAGAAAGTGGAGCCAGGCTGTCTCTGGCAAGGTTATGATGCCTGCTTTTTGATCACTTCCCCTCAATCGGGTTGCATTGCCATGCTTCAAGGATGAGAAAACACTTAGTCCTGGCACCACTTCATAAGCTTCTGTGTGACTGCATTGGTAGGGGTTGGAGGGAGTTCCCTTTTCTGTGGAGAAGGGTAGAGGGAATGGGAGAATGGGGTGAAAAGGCAAGACATGTAGGAGGGGTCTACAATTGGGATACAAAATGAAAAATCAGAAAATGGAATGATCTCCCATGCTCATGGATAGGTAGGATCAACATAATTAAAGTGGCTATCATACCAAAAGAAATACACAAATTCAATGTAATTCCTATCAAAATACCAACACAATTCTTTTCAGACCTGGAAAAAAAACAATTTTCAACTTCATATGGAATAACAAAAAGACCAGAGTAGCTAAATCAACCCTGTACAATAAAAATAAATCTCCAGGTATCACCATCCCATATTTCAAGATATACTACAGAGCAATAGTAATAAAAACAGCACGATACTGGTATAGAAACAGAACAGTTGATCAGTGGAATCAAATAGAAGATCCAGAAATGAACCCACACACCTATGGTCACTTAATTTTTGACAAAGAAGACCAAACCACACAATGAAAAAAGGAGAGCATCTTCAACAAATGGTGCATTTCTATATTCCAGCCAGATTACATAGATATAGAAAGTCTTTGGATGTGACTGACCCCTTGCCAGAGCACCCATGTGGCTAGATTAAAATTCCTCTACAATATTATATTTTCTTTTTCACGCTTTCTTTCAAGAATTTTGTCTCTTTATTATATATTTTCTAACAGTCAGTAAATATATTTAAACTGAAATTATAGTTATGTAATTTGATATAATTTGATCGTCTTGTTCTTGAATGTGGAATGTTCTCTCTGAAGACAGTTTTTCTTATGTAGTAAGTCAATGTTCTATCTAGCATAAACATTTCATTTCTCATAATAAATTCTATCTTTTCAGTTTCTGTAATATTAGATACCTGTTATAATCTAAATTCCTTATTACAAATTATTAAAAGCCATCTTAAAAAAAGTGATCTACAGATTCAATGCTGTTCCCATCAAAATTCCAAAGCAATTATTTACAGAGTTTGAAAGAATAATACTCAACTTCAGAAAAGAAATCTAACAATCTTAAAAATCCTGTACAATAAAAGAACTTCTGGACTCATCTCCATCTCTGATTTAAAGCTGTACTATAGAGCAATAGTAATAAAAATCACCTTTATTAGCATAAAAACAGACATGTGGAAAATGGATTTGAAAAAACCTAGAAGTAAATGTGCATACCTACAGATACTTAATTTTTTACAAAGAAGCAAAATTATACAATTAAAAAAGGAAAGGATCTTCAACAAATGATGCTGTTCTAACTGGATGTCTGCATGTAGAAGAATGCAAATAAATCCATAACAATGACCTTGCACAAAACTCAAGTCCAAATGGATCAAAGACCTCAACATAAGTTCAGATATACTAAACCTGGTAGTAGAAAAGGTGAGGAACAGCCTTACATACATTGGCACAGGAGACAACTTCCTGAAGAGAACAGCAATATTTCTGACACTACAACAGAAAAATAATATGGGAACTCATGAAACTGAATGAATATCTCCTGTACGACAAACTACACTGCCAATAAAACAAAATAGCATCCTCCAGAATGGAAAAAGATCTTCACCCACACCACAACTTACAGAGGCTGCTATTAAAAAAAAAAAAACCCACTCAAGAAACTTGACATCAACAATTCAAATAATCTAATTAAAAAATAGGGTAGAGATCTAAACAAAGAATTCTCAACAAAGGAATCTCTAATGGCTGAGAACCAAAAGAAGTATTTGGCCAATAGGGAAATACAAATCAAAATGACTCTTGAGATTCCTTTCGTTAAAAATATTTTTATTTCTTCAAGTTACATCTCAATCACAATCCCCTCCCTACTCCCCACTCTGGTCCCACCCACCCACCCTATCACCCTCAAAACCTCCCATCTGCTTCCTTTTTACTTTTTTAAGTTTAAGGTATATCTTTTTTCCCCCCAACAGTTCCCCCATTTAGTCCAACAAATGACTCTTTCTTTTATAATAACAAATATAATACAAAACAACAAAAATAATTAGGCCACCATTATGAAAATTATAAGGCTCAGCATATATTCCCAATTTCCAGTCCATATCTATTTGGCAACTGACTTTAACATTCTACTATGCATCCATCTCCATGAATTTAAAGTTCTATATCCAATTCAACTTCCATCCTAACTTTCATCACCATCTTAAAAAACATCTTCTTAGATCCAGAACACCCTCTTATTTCCTAAACAACTCAAAATTTAAGTATGAGACTATAATTATGTAGTCTTCAACCACATCAGAATCCTGAGAGGGATAAATATATCTGATTACACAGGAAATGCAGGGCCAGCAACTTCCAAAACTAAGAAATGACAGAGAACTGGCTGCCTGGACAGTTCCCAATTTCCATCTTTGTATATTGATACAAAATTAAGATTATATTGGGCTACATTGGTATTGTTCTTTGTATATTGATACAAAATTAAGGTTAATTCTAAGTTATTGTACCTAGGTAATGCTTAAAAGTTAAATGAGAATTTTTGGCCTTTTATTAGCAATTGTCACAAACTGTTTAGGATAATGAAGAAATGCAAACTAAAAGTTGTGGAACTTCATCTTCATTTGAGACTCTTAATGTGGAAAGCAGGGGTTGTTTATCACTCTGTTGCCTTGCTTTGGGAGCCTTTCCCTCTACTGGGCTGCCTCATCTATCCTCAATACAACTTAATATGCCAAGGTTGGTTGATATCCATGGGAAGCCTTGCTTTTTCTGAAGAGAAAGGGAGGAGGAGTAGATGTGGAGGAAGACAGGGTAGGGGAAAGAACTGGGAAGAGATAAGGAAGGGTACCTCTGGTCAGGATGCAATGATGGTGTAGTGTTAAGCATTCTAAATGTTAATTAAATGGTCCTGGTTTCTGTCTGTTACTTACATTGACTCCGATTGGTTAAATAAAATGCCAAGGCCTGAGACTGGGCAAAGACAGAAAATAGTGGGACTTCCTAAGAGTAGAACAGGAAGCCTGTGTTTTAGACAGAGGATTAATACATTCTAGCCAGGAGAAGGAAGAAGGAAGCACACATCATGGGTTAGAAAAAAGGAGATCCTTCCACATGGCCTGGAACATTGGCATATTGTGGAGAATGGCAGTCCAAAGGGACGTATGTATATGTGGGGTCATATTTGGGTAGCAGAATTAAGAGCTAGCTTAGATGGGCTAGGATTGCTCAATTCAGGCCTAGGCATGTTAAAATCCACAAGGTGTCTATGTGCTCATTTATAATGGGTGCTTAAAGATTAGCAGCCCCCAAAACAATTAATGATAATATAAATACTGGTTAAACAATTTAATTAATTATTTCTACAAGTGGCAACCAACGTAATTTATTTTTTTCTACAATGCAAAATAAATAAATACTGTATAATGAAAAACAAACAAACAAAATGTATACGTGAAATCTCTGCAACATAGTTATCTCAGTAAGACATGAACAATTCCAAGGAAAGTTGGCATTTCATTGTAATTGAGGAAAGTCTCATAGGGCTACACTTCTAAATGAAGAGCTACAGGCAATTAATAAACTTTGAGAGAGAATTATTCTTCCCCAGGGACAAGCTCTTATTGGTTATCAGACACAAAGTGGTTAGCCCTAGAGAGCTATAGATACATGCAACAATGAGCATCCTTAACAAATTATATTTATATCTTGATTCATCTATATGTATACAACAACAGTGGCTAAAGAACAGGAGGCTGTAAATTTGGGATGGAGGGACAGGTGGACATAATGAAGGGGTAGGAGGAAGGAGAAGGATGTCAAAATGATCTAATAAGAATTTAACTAAATAAAAGAAGAAGCAAAAAACTGAGGCTTAAAAGCTTTCCATCACTTCTTCTTTAATTGGAGTATTTTGATAATATCTGGCTTTATACCTCCATTTTGCAAGTTGTTATTAAAAATGCATCTTGGTTTGAACTTCAAATTGATTTCAATAACCACCTCTAAGCACAATGGAACAGGTCCAAGACACGAGTGATCATATGAATATTTATGAAAATTTATTCCAGTGAAGTATGATATAAAATTCATCATCAGTGAAGCAAAACAGATGACATAAAATGTAGGATATTAAAGTAGACAGATAGCAGAGTAAAATTCCTATAAAGTGTGCACAAGAGATATGGTGTATTCAAAGACATTGAACAAGAGTTACCCTGTTCTTAGTATAGTCATTCGCATTGTCAATTTTCCATTCCTGTAAAATTATCTGGTCTTTGCACATTAGATTTCATAAAATATTTTTAATATTAAATATTTAGACTTTTTGCCTTATATTAGGCATATTTATAAGTGTTTGAGGCATGAATTCATTTAAAATAAAACCAATCTTATCAGAAATATAGACTGCACAGATGATACTTGCATGCTCATAAAATCATGTTATGTTTTCCAGAATTTTATAGACAAGATGCCATTGTACATAAGCAAATGACAAAAACAAATATGGAAAGAACATATAGGTATAGGGCAGGTGACCCATGTGACTGTGGGAGCCTGCCTGGAGCAAGAGTGAGGTCAAGACGTATCTAAACCCTAAGAATCTCATCTTGAGACCAGCAAGAGTAAGGACCTCCTTGCTCGCTATTCTTGGCCTGCATGTCCCAGTCCATGTAGCTTTGTGATCCTCACCTCTGCCACCATTGAGGTAGTCATGTAGTCTGGTGTCCAGGATTCAGGTTAAAATTTTCTATTTCCTTATAAGGACATGTCCAGATAGCATCTGGAAGTCCTTTTCATGCAAATGAAGCATTCCCAGCACCTCTGCACCACCCAATGATGTACACTCACCCAAAAACTCCTACACACCTCCATAAGGTTTATATAACCCTTATTCCCCCCTAATAAAGGAGACCTCTTGCACTGAAAACCATCTCAGAAAAAAAAAAAAAAAACAAAAAAACAGTTTCTCCAGCACTCACTACAGGTCAAAGTTCTACATAATCCCCTTGTCTAGATAAGCTTCCTTCTAGTCCAGCACAGTATGCAGTGTCTGAACACCCTGAGGGCAGAAGTAATTCTGGGCTGGTATATAGGAGTGCTATTTGCTTGTAGAACACAGACATGCTTATTCATTCTGCATTCTACTGAAGGTTAAGCAAAATATTGAGATATTTATTTGGATTCGCAGAATCTTTTTTTTTTTGCTATTGAATTTTTGTAATACATAACATAATTCCAAGTATCTATTATAAAATTGGTCACTTAAAGTTTAAAATAAAATTGTAGATGCAAAAATAACTTCATACCATCAACATTACAGAGATGGTTACAACTGGAATTGATTGATATCCTAGAAATGATAATCAGAATGAGAAACAAAAAGTGAAATTGAAAAGATGAGATGAGAAAGACAGAAAGAAGAGAGAAGAAGAGGGAGTGTTAGATTTTAGCATATATGAAAGTAAATTGAAATGAAGAAACAAATCCATGAGTGTGCTACCTAAGGACATGGAAACTCAAGGATGTGAAGGAATCAATCAATCTCTTTGCATGCTGGCAATGGACATGAAGACTCAAATATCTGAAAAATATGTAAATCATATCTAAATCTCAATGTTGTCTTAACCTTCATTACCCTAATTGATAAGGTTGATGAACACCTTTTAAAATATTCACTAGCCAGGTTTATTTTTCTACTAAAAATGCTCTGTAAGATCATTTTCACATTTTTTAATTGGGTTATTTGTTGCCTTAACTTTTTGGTTTTGGAGTTCTTTCTGTACTTTACCTACTAATCCTCTACATATACAGACAACCAGCAGAGTTTCTCTCCTGTTTTGTGGGTTCTTTTTTATTCGTTTGATTCTTTCCTTAGCTCTTCAGAGCTACTTAGTTTTATCAGGTCTCTATCAATTGTTAGCCTTAATAACTGGGCAAATTAAGTCCTATTCAGAAAGTTATAAGCTATACTTATATCTTATAGGATTTTGCTTTAATTTTCTTCTAGCAGTTTTAGTTTTTCATATTCCAAAATGAGGTGTTTGTTCTACCAGTGTCTTTTTGTTTTGTTTCATCTTTGAAGTGTGCAGGGTGATATATTCTGGTTTAATTCCACTCTTCTTCATATGGATGCTCAGTTTTCCCCCACACCTGTTGTTGAAGATGCTCTCTGTCCTCTGTATGATATAGATATATCGAATTCAAGTATTCGAGAAGGTCATATAGTGATACAGTAGTTTTTAAAGCAAAGAAATTAAAAGGAATTTCTCAAAGCAAAATGTAGAAAGTAAAATGTTAGTAGCTAAATAGGTTTCATTGGCCACTTAGACACCAATATACATTGCAACAGATTATAACCTAAAAGCTCAGAATATTTTAAAATTGATAGAACATTTCAGTGCACAAGTTTCCTTTATTAATATTAAATATTTTGAATACTTTTTTCACCTAGGAGAAGAAATATAACAAAATTTATGATATTTTAGAAGACACTTCTATACTTCATTTAAAATTGTTTATTTTTAATTTATTTTTTTAAATTTGCTTATATGAGACTTCCAACCTCCTGGCCAATTACCTACAGACTTTAAAACATATTAATGTAAAAGAATAACAGTTAGTCTATGTAATGATTGCTGTGTGATGTAGTCACACAGTTCAATGTATTTCAATTACTACAAGTTTGTTTACCATAAAAATATTTTCTATGGGTTAATGAAAATTTAGGGATACATGAATATAAAATAAGCCTCGACCTCCCCTCACCCTCAGATCCATTTCTCCTCTATTTCCCTTCAGAAGAGGGCAGGTCTACCAGAGATGTCAAAAAGCACTTCATAAAAAGTTACAATAAGACTAGGCACATTCCCTCATATTAAGGCTAGACAAAGCAACACAGTGGGAGGAAAAGGGTCTGATAAGCAGGCAAAAGAGTCAGAGACAGCTCCTTTCCCACTGTTAGGAGTCTTATAATAACACCAAGCTATGAAGCATAACATATCCAAAGGACCTAGGTCAGATCCCTACAGGCTGCCCGATTACCTGTTCAGTCTCTGTGAAACCCCATGAGCCCTGGTTAGTTGAGTGCATTGGTTTTCTTGTGGTGTCCATGACTCATTTGGCTCCTAAAATCCTTCCTCGCCTCCTCTTTTACAGGATTCCCAGAGCTCTGCCTAAGTTTGCCTGTATATCACTGTATCTGCTCCCTTAGTTGCTGCATGTAGTCTCTCTGATTGTGGGCCCCCTAACCTTGATTGGCTGTTGTGCACAGGTGGTCTCAGTATGCAGAGAAGCTGGGGAGCATGGTCTGGGGAAGCAGTGAGTAAGGTAGGTACAAATGACCAACTACATTGTTTCTGAGTGCAGATTGTTTATAGAAATAACAGGGTTAGCTTTTATATCTTGGGTCAAGGGGGAGGGGAGATCAAAAGAACAAGGGAGGAAATGCACCTAATTTGAATATGGAGACCTGAGTGAAGTCAGACAAAGGTTAATAATGCAACAATTCAAATTCCAAAAGCATGCAAGAGGATGTGCTGCAGCCTGGGCAGGAACTTTCTAAGCATATCAGTTAGATTAGCAAATGACTGGTCTCATGATTTCTGGGAAATCAGTTCCCTGACAGGGAAACAGACTCTTAAGTGACTTTAATGTGACTTGGCCTTTTTCTCTATGGAGTTGAGTAGCCCAGGCCTAATTTGGATAGAGAGCACCCTGATATCATATATATATTTTCCCCCTTTGGTGACAGTTGTATTTGGTTCTATCCTATGTCTCTGAGCTATGTAGCCTCTGGCTCCTAGCCCTCCAGGCAGTGTCATGCATAGGTTACCTCTTGTGGCATGGGTCTCAAGTTGGACCAGTCACTGGTTGTCTACTCTCACAAGTTCTGTGCCACCTTTACCCCAGCATTTAGACAAGACATATTGCAGGTCAAACTTTTGTGTCTCAGTTGATGTCTCAATCTCTCCATTGGAAACACCTCCTGGTTATAGAGGATGACAGGTACAGCCTCCATTACCTCCATTACTGGGAATTTTTTCTAGTGTAACCCTCATAAATTCCAGAGAGTTTCCATTACACTAAGTTTCTATCTCACTCCATAATGCTTTCAATTCCAAGTGACTTTCCTAGTATTTTCTCCCTTGACTCCCTCCAACCTGATCCCTTGTATTCCCTTCCTTACCTGCCCTCAATACATCACCAAAATCTATTGTGTTTCTCCTTGCCAGGGAGAGCCATGTGTCTCCCCTTGAACTATTCATGTTACTTAGCCTCTGAAGGTCCGAATTGTAGCATGATTATTTTAACTTTACAGCTAATATCCACTTATAAGTGAGCACATACCGTGTTTGTCTTTCTTAGTCTGGGTTACTTCATTCAGGATAATCTTCTCTAGATCCTTCCATTTCCCACAAATTTCACAATGTTTTGTTTTTTAATAACTAAGTTATAGTCCATTGTGTAAATGTGCTGCTTCTTGCCCCCCTCCCCATTCTTCAGTTGAGGGTTATCTAGGATTTTTACAGTTTCTAACTACAAGGAACAAAGCTGTTGTGAGCATAGTTGAGAAAGTGTCCTTATCTGATGGAGTATTCTCTGGGTATATGACCAGGATGCTTGTAGTATTGTAATGAAATAGAACAATTTCCAGTTTTCTTAAAAAGTGCTATATTGATTTCCAAAGGGACTATACAATGTTGTACTCCACCAACAATGGAGAAAGAAGTATTTCTCTTGCTCCACATCCCAGCCAGCATGAGTTCTAACTTGTGTTTTGTGCCTTAGCCATTCTGACAGATATATGACTGAATTTCAAAGTCGTTTTGATTTGAATTGCCCTGATAACTAAGGATGATGAAAATGTCTTTAAGTTTTTCTTGACCATTTGAGATTCTTCTGTTCAGAATTGTTTAGATCTATACCTTATTTTTAATTGGATTATTTGCTTTATAGATGTCCTCTATCAAATGTATAGTTGTTGAACTCTTCTTCCATTTGGTAGGCCACCATTTTGTCTAATTGACAGTATTCTTTGCCTTACAGAAGCTTTTCAGTTTCATGGGGTCCCATTTATTGTCAGTCTTAGTTCCTGAGGTGTGGGTATTCTGTTCAGGAATTTGTCTCCTGTGACAATGCATTCAAATCTATTCTCCAGTTTCTGTTCTATCAGGTTTAGAGTATCCAGTTTTATGTAGAGGTCTTTGACACTTGGACGTGAATTTTGTGCAAGATGATAGATATGGATATTTTGCATTACACTACTTGCCGAAACCCAGTTAGACCAGCACTTTGTTGAAGATTAATTATATTTTTCCATTGTGTATTTATGAGTTCTTTATCAAAACTCAGTTGTCCATAGGTGTGTGGATTTATATCTGAGTCTTTGATTAGATTCCATTGATTAACCTGTCTTTATGCCAACACCATGATGTTTTCATTGCTATAGCTCTGTAGTAAAGCTTGAAATCAAGGGTGGTGATACCTATAGAAGTTCTTTTATATGCAGGATTGTTTTAGCTATTCTGGTGTTTTGTTTTGTTGTTTTTCCATATGAAGTTTTGTTTTGTTCTTCCAAAGTCTGTAAAAAAAAATTGGGAATTTTGATGGCAATTGCATTGAATCTCTATATTGATTTTGGTAGGATGGCCATTTTTCCTATGTTAATCCTACTGATCCATGATTAGGGAAGATCTTTCCATCTTCTGGGATCTTCTTCAATTTCTTTCTTCAAAGAAAAAAGTTATTGTCATAGAGATCTTTTATTTGCATGCTTAAGTTGCTCCAACATACTTTATATTTGTGACTATTGTGAAGGGTTTGTTTCCCTGACTTCTTTCTCAACCCATTTGTGATTTGTATATAGGAGGGCCACTGATTATTCTTTTAGCTAATTTTGTATTTGGCCACTTGGTTGAATATGTTTTTCAACTTCAGGAGTTCCCCAATGGAATTTTTGGTGTCACTTAATACTATTACGTCATCTGCAAATAGCAATACTTTTTCTTCTTCCTTTCTAATTTGTATCCCTCTGATCTCTTTTAGTAGTCTCACGGCTCTAACCAGAATTTCAAGTATTATATTGAATAGATATGAAGAGAGTATACAGCTTTATATTTTCCTGATTTTAGTAGAATTGTTTTTAGTTTTTTTTTTTCATTTAATTGAATAACTATAGGCTGTCTGTAAATAAATATGTTTAGGTATGTCACTTGACTAACCGCACAACCATACACATATGGGCAGAGTTGACTGGACTCAATGTTGTAAAATAATAAAATAGATAAATAAATAAATAAACAAATAAATAGATAAACAAATAATAGATAAATAAATAATCTGAAGCTTGACTGTGGGGACAAAAATTGGGGAGAAGAGCCTGGGTAATTGGAGGCACTAATAGAACAGGATTAACATGCATTGAATTAATAGAAAATTTTCAAATATAGAAGCCTGATGAATTCATTTGCTCTTAAAAGTTCAGAGCCTTTGTGTTAACATTTTCATTAAGTCATATCTTATCTACATCCTCCATGAAAAGATTGGTAAATAAGTCTTACATTGTACACATAATTTTGACTAGTGCAATGAACTATTTGTTGTGTTAACTTTCAATGAAAAAATTGAATTATTTGAATTCATTCTGGTTTCTATATTCATGCACTAATTATGTAAGTCTCAGTATGCAAGTATATTTTATAAAGCAGTTTTCAAATTTACATCTATTGACTGGTTACACCCAGTCACATCAGGATCAACTTATTTAAATATGTAACACCTCATTTTAGTGATTATTTTTCTCATATATTTTTATGAAAACTCCTTAAATATGCAACATAATCTTTATAGGTAAATATTAATAAAAGTTATATTTTAAATTTTATTCAATGCACACTTAATGAAACATTTAAATGTTTAGACATTAGTGTTAGTCATATATCCAATTCTAGCTGACTAGCTTATTATAACTAAAAACAATGAACATTTTCTTTGGATTTACATTACCTATCTTCAAGACAATAAAAATTTGATCCAATTCTTTCATTTTGGATAGTAAAGGTTACTATCACCAGCTTACTCTTTTAGATTTTAAACTTTTAAATCCAGGCTCTGCTCTTTCTTTAAGATATTTTTTAAGTATCCTAAATGAATTATATCTGCCACATATACTTAGGAGATTTTTCCTCTAACTGATCATTGAAAATTAGCTATAGAGTTAAAAGAGTGAATGTATTTCCTCAGAACAATATTAGAAATTTATACACAGAGATTAATCAAATTGAACACTAATTACTGAGTGCTATTCAACAGCACCCACAAGAATGAACAAAGAAGCAATAATATACAGAAAAGGAGTAAACATGTCTCTTTTTTGCATGCAGTGAATTAGAACAAAATAAAAAAGGAAGCCAACTTCCCACTGATCCTCTAAGCTTTGTATAGTAACAAATTTCCATTAGAGCTGTTGCTTCCATAAGATTTATAAACCTTCTAAAAATATGTAATGAGTGTTTGCGAAGACTTGGTCCAGGACAATACAGGAGAATTGAGAAAGATCCAATACATAAAATCTATGCCATTAGCACTTGTCCATTCATTGAATTATCTTATAGCCTCATGCATAACCTATTCACTATGCAGAGTCTTGCTTCTCACTGCCTCTCACAACCTGGATTATATTCACTAGAATGGCATGACTGGTGTATACATAAAAACATTCAAATATTGTATCTTTTTTAACTTCCGTTGCAGCTATTGAGGCTCTTAAATTTAGGGAATATATTTTAGTTCTTATATTAGAATGTTCATAAGCATTTATATTTGTTATTAATAGATAATAATGTATGAGTCACATATTTATCAACTATTTCTCTTGATGAACTTCACATAGTTTCCTCATTGTCTTTGTTATCAGGCTTCATAGTTTCTTCTGATTGAATCTAATGCTCTAACATTATGCAAAATATCATGTTCCTAACAATTTGGCTAATTTAATAATTGTCATCCACACCTAAATTTTTCAAGGTATTTGTTTTATTATATGCATTGCATTCTTCTGTTTCATCTTCCATATACATCTCATTACCCAGCTCATATTATATTCATCTTTATACCTTTCCCAGTTACTCGTACCATGATGACTTACTTAAAGATCCTATACCCAAGTTTCTGGTATTATCTTTGATATCAGATTGCACATTCTACCACATAATAGCCATAGTATCCAGAAAAAATTAAAAAATGTTTTTATGTTGCATATGGCATAAAATAATATAACATAATACAAAATAACACAAAACATATAAACTACTAACATTTTCAACTAAATATTCTAATGTTATACACATATAATGAATATTTCACAAACCATACAATACAAAGAATGAAAATACAAATAATGATTTTTTTAGATATAATAAAGATCCTTTACACCATTTGCATGTCTTTCCCATCACTAACTGTTATGAGAACCATTATCATTTCCTTTAACACCATATGTCAAGATTGTTTGGATATAGACTTTATAATAATAGAGCTATTTGGAAAGTGATCATATTCTTTGTGGCAAAAAATTTATATTAGAGCAATTTAGATTTACAGAAAAGTTATAATAATACTGTATAGTTCCATTTTCAGCTTCTCCAAACTTTCTATGATTGCTATCATATGCATAGCTTGGGACATTAGTGGAAAAGCAAGACCTTAATGTGGTTTAATACTATTAACTAAATAAACCACAAACATTCTGATTTCCTTAATTTTTACACAAATTTCATTGTACTGGTCTAGATTAAAATTTGAAATACTATATTACATCTGTCCCATCTCCTTAGACTATTCCCCCTTATTGAAAAAAAAACATTTCTTATAATATTTACTGATCTTACCACCAACTCCCCACTACTCCTCCCAGTTCCACCTCACTTCCTCTCCCATTTAGATCTACTCCTTCTGTCTTTTATTAGAAAACAAGCATGCTTCTAAGAGATAATAATAAAATAAAATACATCATGTAAAACAAAACTAACACATCAAAATTGGACAAAACAGACAGAAGGAAAAGAGCCCAAGAAAGGGCTCAAGAGACATTCGTACACCCATGAATCCCATAAAAAAAAATCACTAAACTGGAAATCATAATACATACACAAAGACTCTGGTGCAGACCTTTTCAGGCTCTGTGCATGCTACCACAGTCTCTGTGAGTTCATATGAGTTTTGAGCATGTTGATTTAGATGATCTTGCTTTCTTGATGTCCTCCATATTGTCAGGCTCTTACACTCTTTCTGCCTCCTCTTCTGCTGGGTTCCCAGAGCCACAGGTGGAAGGATTTGATGGAAACATGCCTTTTATGCTGAATATTCCAAGGTTTCTCACTCTGTGCATAGTTTGGCTGTTTGTCTCTGTGTTTGTTGCCATCAGCTGCAGGAGGTAACTTCTCTGATGATGGCTGAGCAAGGCACTGATCTGCTTGTTTGGGCATAGTTGAAACCATTTATATGAGAGAATTTCCATTAATGCATTAATGTTTTTTTTTTAAAGTTTCTAATGTATCATCATTCCATTACATGCAGATAGAAAAATTTATGCATCAT
The DNA here is from genome assembly GCA_907164525.1 of Lophiomys imhausi. Lineage (NCBI taxonomy): Eukaryota > Metazoa > Chordata > Mammalia > Rodentia > Muridae > Lophiomys > Lophiomys imhausi. The sequence goes on along the minus strand of CAJQZJ010018033.1, from coordinate 13,359,688 downwards.
TCTGTTTTTGATAAACATGTGGCTAATCTGTTTTCAGTTTTTCCTTATTTTCAAAGTATTCACCTGAACTTTGGTGTGCATTGTCTTTCACTCTCTTAATGGGTATTTACTTATTGAATTTAGAAATTATTTAAAGGCACTAAATAAATATGATACTCTGCTTGAATCCCTTCAGAGACTTTCAATTTCATTAAAAATTAAATTCAAACAGTTATGAGATTGTCACACCATCTAGCTTCTTCAAAACTGCACTATTTATCTCCTGCTTTTTTTTTTTTTTCCTTTCTCTGTGCCTATACCACTGAAAACTCTGGTCATTGGGGTACAACTAAATTTTAACTGATAAGGCATTAGGTGCCCTGTTATGTTTTGCTGAAATGTGTGTTCTTCTTTTCATTAAATTCACACAGGGCTCCTTATCCTTTAAGGTATCACACTATGAAGGTTTTATGGTAATATCTGTACTTTTCATCTTTGTTTTCCTGAGAACATCATCACATTTCTTCAAACATCAGCATGAATGCAATTTTTCATGTTTTTGCTAATGAAATTAGTTATATATTTATTTCTAGACAGTAAACATCAGAAAATACATTATACCTCTTAATTTATCACTATATAAGTCATGTAATTAATGGCTTAATCAAATTAATTGAACTATATTGGTTACTTACTCAAATGAACAACTAGTTATATTTTCTATTTTTAATTAGAATGTTATTTTTAATTAGAATGATATTTTTTATTCTCAGTTTTAGACTTTATTAAACTTATTTCGTAATTTTTAGAAACTATAATCGAGTTTTCCTCTATCATTCCCATGTCTTAATGCAGTCAAATCAAATAATGAGTATTATAGTTGTAGAAGTGGTTATATTTGCTTTGCATTTTTGGACAAGGGAAAACATGACAAGGATCTTCAGATACATTGAAGTATGTCCATAGACAACTCCACAAATTATTATAGTAAAATATTATACACTAGCTATTGATTCACTATTATACAAGCAACTAGTTCATTGGAGTAGATATTTAAAAAGAATTTAAGCCCTAAGACTATTTGCAATGGATATTAAAAATGGATTTTACCAATTGATTTCCTGATTTAGATGGTTATAACCTAATAAAATATCTAGCTTGTATAAACTTTGTCTCCCAATTGTACCTTTTTGTGATATCAAGTGCCTCCCACAACATTTTTTTTCATTCATTTTCTCAGTAACTGATTATTGAGGATATTGTCTAAGCTCAAGGGAATAAAAAAGAAAAACAATGGAGATTGACTATAATATTTTCATGCTAGATAGTGGATGACAAACTCATTTTTAATAGTTTTGTTTAACTCCTAGTTATTCTTTTATTTCTCCAGTTCTAAATTTGTCACTTTCCTCTGTAACAGTCTTCAGTTAAACCCAATTTCTATATTTTTTCAACAGAATTCCTATTATTTGGCTACATTGGGATTTATCTTTGTATATTGATACAATGTTAAGGTTAACCCGTTTTAAAGAATTACCTAGGTAATGATTAAAAATGCAATCTGAAGTTTTGGCCTTTTGATAGCAATTGTAACAAACTATTTAGGATAATTAAGAGATACAAACTAATGGGCATTCAAAGATGTCATTTTGTTAGCTACTAGCATAGTTTATCACAGATGTTTTCTAAGTTAACCAGAAATCCAGTTGTTAAGAAACAAGCAACATTTTCTTATCCAAACATATGGAGATAGAGAGGTGGTCTTCAAAAACCTCAAGAGATCTATAGAATATGGCATTCAAAGATGTTTTCTTAACTTAAGATTTTTTTTTTTTTGATATTGAGACATGTCAGTTCCTAACAGCACTCCCTATTCTACTCAAGTAGAGGAAAAGTATCAAAGAATCTCCACTTGGAAATGGTTGCATTGGTGGCAAGCTTATCACTGAGTAAGAAAAATTACTTCAACTGTAGACAGAATGCTGTCTGGAAAGGACAAAAATTGGAAGCAGGTAAGTTGATGGCCTAGCTCTACCAAGACAGGGTAGGCAAGTCCTTCATAATTCCTCCTTTACAACTAATGTCTGCCAGAGATAATGGGCCAAAAGGCTGAAGATAGATGCTCTAATGTATGGAGAGAAATTGGGGACTGTCTAGGCAGCCAGTTGTCTGTCATTTCTTAGTTTGGTATCTGCTGGCTCAGTACTTCCTATATAATGATATATATATATATATATATCTCCTTTTCAGGTCTGATGTTGCTGATGTTGTTGAAGACTAAATAGTTACAGTCTCACAATTAAATTTTAAGTTGTTTAGGAATTCAAAGAATGTTCTAGGTCTAAGAAGATGTTTTCAAGTTGGTAATGCAAGTTAGGCTGGAAACTGAATTTAGGTATAGAACTTTAAACTTAAGGAGATATATAATAGAATATTAATATTAGTTGCCAGATATGTACGGACTTGATATTGAGAATGTATATTATACCTTATAATTTTCAGAATTGTTCAATTATTCAAAAAAAGAATTATGAGTTCTGGGAGAAGGGGGAGAGGAAGGGAGGGTGGAATTGGGAGGAGTGGAGGGAGGGGACTGTAATAGAGATGTAATTTGAAGTAATAAACAAACATTTAAAAAAAACCCAAAACAACAAAAAGAAAACAAATTGTTCTTGTCATAATAACTGTAAAGCAAAGTATTTGTTCATGTCATTGTAATTTTTATACTCCACATTTTAATGAGACAATGAACATATTTGTCCCTCACCTAATATTCTGATATCAGAAATCCTTGCATATACTAGGCAAGATCTCTCACTGCTTTCATCCCCAGACCTCAGAAATCATAGCTCCAATATGTGGGAACCCATGCTTTACACAAATGGGTATTTCCTTTCAAGTGAAAGAGAGTTGTGGGAATTGTCGTCTGGGGAAGTTCATAAATAGAAAAAAAATTCTTTTTTTTTAACTTCATAATAACTCAAAAACAACTGGAAAATGTTTATAACTGTGAAAAAAGTCAACCTTCAGGCTAAGTCTGAGTATAAAAGTGCTATCCTAAATGGTGTCTACAGGAACAACAACAACACCCCCAAAACAGTGTGATTGACTCGAAGGAATGCCCTGTAGTAAAAAATACCTCACAAAACTCAATTTTACATTTCCTGTTGCAAAGAATCAAATACATCTCACATGTTTGGGTCACACGTCTTAGTAATATGTTAGAGTTTGCAATATAGTATTATTGACAATGATTTATTAATATTGATTTCTCAGCTGTAAAACATAGACAAAGCTATTTTCTTTTGCTCTCTTTCCTAAGCAGATCAAGGGAAAAAATGGTGAATTATAGATTGTGAACTGTCTTTATTTTAGATAAAATATCAACAAAATGGTTTCTCAATCTCATATTTAAACAACTATAATTAATTGTCTTAAAAGTATACACTCTAATAAAATAGAATCATTTTACACTTAAAGTGCAGTTCATTTAAAACAAATTCTTGCTACACATAACAATACATGATACTGAACACTAAATAGTTTTAACTTCTTAAATTCGTTATTTGTAAAAGAAACATGTAGATGCAGCATAATTATATTAACAAAATTATGTTGCCTATTAAGCTATAATATTAAGAAAACTTGTATTTTACTTTTAAAAATAGTATTTTCTTAGGTAAAATTTAATCTGATTACTTTTCATAACTAAAAACAAAGAGTGTTTTGTTATGTGACCTTGTCTTGCCTAGAATTAACAATTTTAACCATATTCTCAGATTTGTAGCAGTTCTATAACTGATTCTCAAATTCTTGAATTATATATTTATACCACTACATCAACCATTTTAACATTATTTTGAGAAGAATAAAATAGTATATCTTTGCCATATCACCCAAAGCACTCTACTGTATATAAAATTAAAGACACACAAATAAATTTATCATATTTTGAGATTAGTAATTTTAAAATGAGCAGTAAAAACATTAAATGTAAGTTACTTAAAATCTTTTAAAATATATTGTATGAAGTGATTAAAATCAATCTGTAATCCACTCTAATCATTTAATAAATGATATTTTAATATACTGTGGGAAAGCTTTATCTTAAATAGAAGCATATTATATGACATGTCTCTTTAACTCCCCAATTAATGTCTCATATATTTCTTGAAAAAGTCAAATTTCTAAAGGATGTTTGCACCAAAACATACCATCTTAACAAAACAATAAGAATACCAACTTGTACCAGATTCTGAAGTCTTTTATATTTTACAAAATTATTGTACATATTTAAAACATTATGACAATATATATATATTATTTATACATACATATATTTGTGCATATTCTTCATATCATTGCATTTTCATCAGCAAATATAAATAGAGCTCAAACTCTAACCACACTTAATATATTACTATATAATGAAATCCCCAACTTATATGTTTTATATGAAGATGATTTGAAGGATCTCATGTATAAATATTTCTGCAAAGAATCCGTGATATTTTCTGCAAATATTCCTTGTAATAAATTATTCTAGACTTTGTGATAGAACTTAAAATTATCCAGTGCTATGCAGTCAATGAGATTAACTGTATGAAAATCTATTACCAAAAAATTAATTGGATGCTGCATAGTTATTCATAGTTGTTCCACTTGTGTTATAAAATCTACCAAAACTACTGGACCACAAAATGAACATTCTAGTTATTTGAACAGACTCATCTGAATGGAAATGATTATGCATTGATCAGATCAGGTTCTCCAGGGGTTGGTTGTTAAGACAAGTGAAATGCTTGAACCTATCACAGATTTTGTTGATGCACTAATCCTCCTAATCCTCTGTATATTTTTTCACTAATACTGAACTCAATAACCGAGAGTCACCTTAAGAAACAACATTTGTTCAATTCTACCATTTTCACGAGCCATTACTCTGATAACTTGGGGATTATAGTATTTATGAAATATACTTATTGATACAAAATATAAATGACAACATTCTATGTAGAAAGTATTTTAAACATTCAAACAAAAACCATTCTTATAGTTTGGCAGTTGTCAATGTGTGCTATCATTTAAATGATTTTGATTTTTATTTCTTATATGAGTAGCAATGAAAACCACATTGATTTGTATGTATTTGAAACTTTTTTTACCTTTAGTTTTGCTTCACTATTAGTGGCTCTCTCTCTCTCTCTCTCTCTCTCTCTCTCTCTATATATATATATATATATATATATATATATGGAAATTAAATATCTATAAAGTAAACCTGGTATAAGTATATTGACTAGTTTTATGTCAACTTGACAAAAGCTAGAGTCATTTGAGAAGAGGGAGCCTGAATTGAGAAAATGTGTCCTTAAGATCAGGCTCCAATCAAGCCTCATGTTTTTTTTTTGTTTGTTTTCTTTTGTTTTGTTTTTTTTCATAATTATTTATTAAGGTTGAAAGGCCCAGTCCATGTGGGTGTGGCTACTGTTGGGCTAGTGGTCTTGGGTTCTATAATATATCAACATGACCAAACCATAAGGAGCAAGCCAGTAAACAGCACCTCTCTGGGGCTTCTGTATAAGCTCCTGCCTCCAGGTTCCTTCCCTGATTTTAAGTTTCTGTCATTACCTTGATGAAAAATGATGTGGATGTTTAAACTAAATATGCCCTTTCCTCTCCATGTTGTTTTTAGTGTTAGTGTTTCATCACAGCAATCATAATCCTAATTAAGAAAGTAAGTAAGGATAAGGTAGGTTTCAAGATAGTTTATTCAATATAATTCTACTTCTACTTTTTAAATTAACATTAGTAATTTTTAAATACTTATAAATATCTTGGAAATCAGCCTATTCCTTATTCTGTTTACATAAAATTCTACAAATCTTAAGCCATGTTCTTACTATGTCTACATAAAATTCTACATTGTGTTAGGGTATAATTTTGATCTCTAACAGAAACTGGCATGGGTATTAAACTGTTGAAATAAAAGCATTCATAAAATCTTAATATTTCTATTAACAATTAAAACAAATGAAGAATATTTTCAAAATCAGTATTACTAAAAATATAGATATGTATTAAAACATGTATTTTTATCCACTTGAATTTTATTTGTCTCCATATTAACTATACTATATAATATCCTACAAAGTACACAAGAAAATGTGAAAAGAAAGTTTATCTAAATATTATTTAATTTATACATTAAATTTATTAAATATAAATATAAAATCAACTTAAACTCATGGAAAAAATGCTGGTAAAGAAAAGCAACACAAGGACTAGTATTAATCCGTAGCTATCTTGGCTCTGTAATTGTATGCAATGGAGAAGTTGAAGCTGTATCATTTGCAGTGAGATTTGAAGACACCAAAGCACAGAAGAAGCCAACCGAAGACTCAGGCAACAAAGCTGAGAATGAAACAAGCACACAAAACTAAATAACAGTGTTAATTAGGATCAGTAACTTGTTTGATTTCCTTTTGTTCCTAACATTCAGAAAAAATATTATTTATAAAGCTTTTTATTAAAGCTGATTTTTATTTATAAAGCTGAATTTTTAAAATTAGTATATAAGAGGTTGTTCAGCATGTTAGTATACCTACTGCTAGCCTGATGACCATATTCTCTCCATGGAATCTCCTTTCCTCATATCTTTTACAATGTTTGTTTGCTTTTGTTCTTTAATGTATTTATTTCTTCACTTTACATCCTGATCGCAGCATTTGTTTTTCTTGATTTGACTGAGATAAGATGAGAAAGACAAGTCTTAGATCTGATTGATCATCACTTTTTTCCAGAATGCCTTAGTTTGTACTTGTTACATGGCATGCCCAGCGTCCAGAAGTCTTTACGTATATAACCTGAACATTTTGGGGCTCTCTTCTCCCCCCCTCTTCTCTTCCCTTCTTTGTCTCTCTCTTCCCCTTTTCCTCTCTTTCCCCTCTGTCTCCGTGTCTCTGCTCCTCTCTATCTCTGCGTTCACTTGCTGTTTCTCTTTCCTCTGTATACAATAAACCTGCCTTTATATAACATAATTGGGCCTGTATTGCAGAAAGCACCATTATTTTTTTAAAACAAAGGGAAGGAGATAAAAACGACCAGAAATAGGAAAGGAAGAAGTCAAAGTATCCTTATCAGGGGATGATATGATCATATACAGAAAAGAAATTAAGGTTACCAATAGAAAATTACAAAAGCAAGTGAACATTTTTAGTAAATTTGCAAGATGCAAAATTAACACACAAATATAATTATGTTTCCTGCATACCAATGAAAAGCACAGTGAGTCCATTTCAGGGAAACAACCACATTTATGATAGACTCCAAAAATCTTGGAATTATCCTAACAACACATTGAGAAACATATACGATATAAACATTAAAGTCTAAAGAAATGAAAGACATCAGAAGATGGAAAATAACTGCCAATGCTTATAAAATTTACAGTTTTGATGTTATCAAAATAGCTGTTTTCGAACAGAAATTTACAGAGTCAGTGTAAACCCTCAAAATTCTACCACAAACTTTTGAAGAAATTGAAACAACAACAAAAACATGTACATTTTATATGGAAACACAAAAGCTCACAAAACCTAAAATAAACATGAATAATAAACACAATATCACAATGCCCTTTTTTAACTTCCTATGTAACCCACAGACTCCAATTCATGCTTCCTGTGTAGAAATGGATGAAGACCAAAGTCTGTAGTGTGGTCAGCCTACTAGGGCCAACATTGCCCAAGAAAGCTTCCTAGAGTGGTCTTTTCTCACTTGTCTGTCAAAAAGAATGTAAAGTCATTTATGTGCCTTTCAGTAAGTCTTTCCACCTATATTGCTATAAATAACCTGGATAAAACTTGCTAGTTCATAAGTTGGACTTTCAAGGTATCACATTTTTTGGTCTGTCAAAGGTTCTCTATCAGTGATGAATAGAATTATGTTCAATATCTCTCCAGGAAAATTATAACACAACATCCCTCCATTGTTGGGGTAGTGTTAAGCATTCTAAATGTTAATTGGCCCTGCTAGCTGTCTGTTACTTACCTTGACTCTGATTGGTTAAATAAAATGCCGAGGCCTGAGATTGGGCAAAGACAGAGAAAGGTGGGACTTCCTGGGATTAGAAGAGGAAGCCTGCACTTTAGATAGAGAATTAAAACATTCCAGCCAGCAGCAGGAAGAAGAAGATTAAAGGATTTCAGCCAGGCAGAAGCAGGAAGAAGAAGACACACACCATGGGTTAGAAAAAAGAACCTCATTCCATATGGCCAGGAACATCGACTAGGCGCCATTTGTAAAAAAAAATAATAATAATTAAATTACATTCTGTGCCATTTGTAGAGATAATTAATTAAATTGTTTACCAGTATTTATATTATATTTAATTGTTTGGCAGCCATTAATTCTTATCCAGACATTATAAAAGAATACACAGAGACACTATGTGGATTAAAGAAGGAAAGAGGGAGGCCTTTCCTTATAAATAATGCAAAATTGATGGCAGCTGGAGCTAAGAGCTCCCTGGGTACTAGTTGCCTGTCAGGAGTTTCTGGTATGGGTCCACCCATACCAGATTTCAAGGAATAATGAACAAAACATTAATTGCAGCATGGGATGGCATGGTTACACATGCTAAGACTTTTGAAATGTTGTTTCTTTGCTTGATTTTTGTTTAGATGTCTTTGATTTTCCTATATCAGGAGGTAAAAAGGATATTTTTCTGATTTGACATTGCTAAAACATAAGAGATTTTCGAAGGTTTTGGACAGATTTCGAATTGTCATTACAGTTCAAGGTTGCTCTCTGGGTTACGGAGATACAAAATCTGGGATTTCAGTGAAATGTTTGAGCAGGTGGTACTGCCACACACCCTTAGTCACTTAATCCCATCACACTAGAGGAAGAAACAAGCAGATCTCTGGATTCTAGACCAGCCTGGTTTAAGCAATGAAGGCAGGGCAGAAAACCTGCTGATAATATAAGGCTGCTTACTAAAGACAGTCTAGAATTCAAAAATGACACATTTTTCTTCTTTGATGTTAAGTTTAATAATGTCCTTACTGATCTAATGAATAAATACACATAATCTGAAATTTGTGTAAAAAGAAAGGAGTTTCAAGCCATTTTTCTTAGTTGTGGGGATCCCACTGGAGAACTGGTTTCAAGAGACATTTTGCCCTGAAGGAGATTGAAGGAGATATGTTAATCACTGGGCGTGAAGGTGCATGCCTTTAATCCCAGAATTTTGGAGGCAGAAGCAGGCTAATCTCTATGAGTTCAAGGCTAGCCTGATGCAAAGTGAGTCTGAAAGACCCGGGGGAGGGAAGTCCCTCTCCCAACTCCTAACACTGGGGATATCACGACCACCCAAAAACTCGCAAGAGACCTTCTTGATGCAATCACAAGAGGTTTATTTCGGGGTGGGGGATCAGTGCACTGAGGACACCATTCATATCCCACACAGGGGTAGAGGAGTCATGACCCCAATTTGGGGGAGAGTAGGCTATTTAAACCACAACCCAAGATGGTGAGGGGAAATACAAGTGGAAAGTACCAGCCCAGCCCATTGTTTACCACAACCCAAGCGGGGAGGGGAAATACAGGTGGAATGTACCAGCCCATTGTTTACCACAACCAAAGGGGGGAGGTGAAATGCAGGTGGAATGTACCAGCCCATTAGTTAGTCAGCAGGAAACATCTCAGGAATGAACTTAATCTTACTTTACTATCAGCTTTGTGGTTAGCTAGTTCCTGGAGCGTGGCTGGCCTGACTCCACTGCCTGCTATGGGGGTCTCTAAAATTTTTATTCCTCTCAAGTCCAGGACAAGGATGAACAGAGAAATCATGTCTCAGAAAAATAAAGGAGAGAGAGAGAAAGAGATATATTCTGTTAACCAATGTAGGGACCCAGAGTTAGGCTAGGAAGAACTTGCAAACTACATGCCTCCCACAGCCACCAGTTAAGAAAAGCTAACATAAAATAGTATATCATGCTATTTTTAAGAATGGAGCTTCCATGGGAGAATTGGAACTCAAACTAATAAAAAATGGTTTAATTAATGTTACTGTTTAATATGGATAATTCAATTATTTAAATTTATACCTTGATCCCAAAACTTGGGAGACAAGGAAAAACCAGGTTCCTTGTATGTTCGAGGCCAATCTAACCTACGGAGCTCTACAGAGCAAATCAAGACAGCCCAAGTTACAAAGAGAAACTCTGTCTCAATAAGGATATAATTATCCACATAGAAATTAAATCTCCAAAGACAGGAGAAAAGGAAAGAAAAAATATATAAATGCATAACTTTGATCCCAAAACATGGGAAACAAAGACAGAGACAGATTGGTTCCTATTGAGTTTGAGGCCAACCTAATCTACAAAAAGCCAGAACAACACAGAATAAACCTGTTTTAGTCAATTGATAAATGTATGTCAACTGTAGTGGAGAATACTTAAACTCCATACAGTCTTATGCTGTATTTTCTAATTTAAAATAGTTTATATATAGCATATATATGTAATACTATTACATGCCATGTTTTTATATGGCATGAATGGAGACTTACAAATGTCTTTCTTCTGTTCAAAGAACAGAAAATATTCCTTAATTGACTTTGTGCATCCTGCACATCCAAGGCATTTTGGTAACTACAGAACTATATGTTACTTGTGAGAAATTATATATTTTCAGAACAATGGGACCTGAGTCCAAAGAAAACAAGACAAGTAACCCAAGTGATCCAGCCTCAATAGCTGTTTCTTCAAAAAATCTGCATTCAGAACAACTTCAAGCAGCTTAATGATATGACCCAGCCTCAAAGACTGTCCTAGACAGGACTTCAGTGACACCCTAAACTTCCCTACCCAAAGTCCAGCTTCAAACTACAAACTGGTCAGGACATTCAAATTGTTGAGCATATAAAGACGGGACAACCAATGTTACTATTAAATTTATTAACCATTTTTTCCATTTTATTTGGGCCCCAAACAGGTTTTCTGTGTCCCAATTCAGCAGGAAGAAGTTTTAAGAGAGCGAAGTCCCATTCCCAAAAGTGGGGTGGATGATAGATGTTGTTTAGGGGGAATTGTTACAAATTGTTAAATGGTCTTCTTAAGCAAGATATAGGAGATTAGATTCAAGGACTTTTCTACTTTTTTATTTTCTCTATCCTTTCTCTCTTATATAGGGGGGGGGAAAGATTTGAAAAAGAGGGGAATATATGTATATAATATAGAAATGATAAGATATAAGAATCTGCTCTGAAACTGAAAATCATTTTTATTCTTAAAATAAGGTTATCTTTTGATACATGGGTATAGAATTTTGTATACTGATACAAAAATAAGGTTAAATTTTGATTCATTAGTATAGAATTTTATATTTTGACACATAATAAGTATATTTCAACTCTTATATGAGGTATTGCACCTATACAACTCATTTAAAAGTACAGGTTTACTTCCAATCCTTTTATGGGTTGCTATTGAAATCTATTTAGGAGTCTGGGTAATACAAGTTGACTGGCCAGTTGAGCTTTTGGTCATGTCAAATAGTAGTCTTAATTTATCACAAAATAGGCTTAATAGGTTAAACAGATATTAAATGGTTAAAAATATAGTTTGTTTGTTCATAGATGGATGATAGATAGATTTATAAATAAATAGATAGATGTCTTCAAAACTCTCAGAGGCATACAAAAAATGGCATTTAAAGATGTATTTCTTATTTTAAGAATTGTTTAACCTAAGACAGTCATTTCCTGGCAGCTCCCACTTGACTTGGAAGAAAATAATGAGCATCAAAAAGAAATCTCCCATCAGGAGATAATTCTTATTGGGCAAAAAAATGCCTCTGTTCTCTCAACAGATTATATACAGTCCAAAGATGGACCACAGCTTAAATGCAGGTAAGTCGATGTCCTAATTCTGCAGAGACAGAATGGGAAAATCCTTACTTCCTGCTGCACAATTTAGTCTGTGAATAATGCTTGGCCAGAAGGCTGAAGATGATGCTCCAATGATATCAAGAGATATTTGGGACTGTCTAGGTAACAAACTGTCATATTTATTTTTGGAAACTGTTCTCCTATGCTTCCTACTCACTCAAATAATAACTTTATCCCTTCTTATGTCTTTGATGTGGTTGAAGGCATAATAGTTATAAAATTTCAATTGAACTTGAGATGTTTAGGATTTAAAAGGATATTTTCAAATCTAAATAAAATCTTTAGGTTTATAAATATAGGATATGATAGAAATTATTTAGGTTCAGAATTTTAGACACACCAAGATAGATAGATGATTTTTTTTCTTCTTCAAGATTGCCTGATACAAATAGGCTAAACATGTGTGTAACTTTTATATATTGTTTTCTTGATTGTTTCATATTTGTTCTTATTGTTTTTATTATATGAGTTAAAAAATTTAGCCTTTTTATTAGACAAAAGGAGGGAAATGTTGGGGTAGTGTCAAGCATTTTCAATGTTAATTGGCCCTGCTTGCTGTCTGTTACTAACCTTGAGTCTGATTGGTTAAATAAAATGCCAAGGCCTGAGATTGGACAAAGACAGAGAAAGGTGGGACTTCCTGGGATTAGAAGAGGAAGCCTGCACTTTAGACAGAGAATTAAAAAATTCCAGCCAGCAGCAGATAGAAGGCATTCCAGCCAGCAGCAGGAAGAAGAAGATTAAAGGATTCCAGCCAGGCAGAAGCAGGAAGAAGAAGACACATGCCATGGGTTAGAAAAAAGAACCTCGTTTCACATGGCCAGGAACATCGGTTAGTGTGGAGAATGGCGGTCCAAGGGGACGTATGTATATATGGGGTCATATTTGGGTAATAGACTTAAGAGCTAGCTTAGTTGGGCCAGGATTGCACAATTCAGGCCAAGGCTTGTTAAAATCCATGTGATGTCCCTGTGTATTCTTTTATAATGTCTGGATAAGAATTAATGCCTGCCAATCAATTAAATATAATATTAATACTGGTAAACAATTTAATTAATTATTTCTATAAGTGGCACTGAATGTAATTTAATTAATTTTTTTATACTCCATAGGTTTTTGGCAAGTTTTATACTAACAGATCTACATGGATTCTCCTTTGGACTAGGCTTTCAGTTCATTTAGAAAGTTATTGGTTGCCTCCAAAACATTATTACATTGAAATGATCTACACAAAATAGTTATTGACAACCATGCCGATTAAACCAATTAAATTTTTAGTCTTTTTATTAATGGATAGTCAAACAATGGGCTAGTGCCACTGAAAAGCTTCTTGGTGCATAAGTTCAGGGGTACAGCATTTTTAAGGATAAATTACCATTACATCAGTGTTCATATGTGGGTGGGGTATGCATTAGTGATGGATTTGTGGCAGCCTATCAATATTTCCTTTCCTTGTAAAGCTCAGAGGCAATATTAAGGTACTACATAATATGTTTGGACCATGATCAAGGACAGCATCATAAACACTGCCAAAGCAAATGCAACTGTTGGGTGGTAAAAGGCTGAGAAGTTACCAAGCATGTGTGTAAAAAAAAAAAAAAATTAATTAAATTGTGTTGGGCACCATTTGTACAAATAATTAATTAAATTGTTTAACCATATGTAGATTATTGATAATTGGTTGGTGGTCGTTAATTCTTAACCAGCCATTATAAATAAATACACAGACACCACATGGATTTTAACAAGCCTTGGCCTGAATTGAGCAATCCTAGTACATCTAAGCTAGCTCTTAATTCTATTACCCAAATATGACCCCGTATATACATACGTCCCCTTGGACTGCCATTTTCCATGCCATGCCGATGTTCCTGGCCGTGTGGCATGAAGTTCTTTTTTCTAACCCATGGTGTGTGTCTTCCTTCTTCCTGATGCTCCTGGCTGGAATGCTTTAATTCTTTGTTTAAAGTGCAGGCTTCCTGTTCTAATCCCACCTTTCTCTGTCTTTGCCCAATCTTAGGCTTCTGCATTTTATTTAACCAATTGGAGTCAATGTAAGTAACAGACAGAAAACAGGACCAATTAATTAACATTTAGAATGCTTAACACTACCCCAACACATGTGTGAAATAAAATTAGTACAGGATGGTGTTATTAGTCATTTCAACAACAGTGAGCATATATTGCCAGAATGTTGTATTATTGTAGCTGTTACCATTTACAACTAGGTAGCTAGGCTGGCATTAAGATTGTCATTGAACAGGTGGAGAAGAAGGAGGGGGTTTTGACCCAGATGTAAAATGAATAAATGAATAAATACATTAAAAATAAATTGTCATTGTCTGGGAAAAGTCACTAGAATTTTAGAACTGTGGGTATCTACCATGACACACAGGAATTGGTTTTTTATATCTTTATGTAAAATTTTATATTAGTGTTGTTTTTTTTTGTGCAAGAACTATAATATTAATTATAGAGTCAAGCATTCTATTATATTTCTATAACATTAGACATCAAAACAGAAGATGTATTGAAAATTTCTAAATCAAATGTTAAGAATGAAATTTTTGGATAAGTGTATTTAATGCTCCAGAATACTATCTCTAACTTCCAAAGCTTAGAGAAATGTATATTTCATCTTAGTCCCCAAAATACAACAAATGAGTGTTGTATACATAACAAGGTACTGTAGGAGAATGTCTGCTTTACCTATCTATATTTGACCTTGAGAGATGTTTCCTGTAAAATTTTGGATAACATTCTCTAAAAAGTTTATATTTTTGTACAGGACAAAAGTTTGTCAAATTATAGTGAAAATAATGGAAATACAAAACAAAAATAGAAGCATAACTCTTTACTAGAGGAACTTTGCTGCAGTGATGTTAGGAATTCTTAATGTTAATTAGCCTGCTCCCAGGGATCCAGCTTGCTGTACATCATGTAATGCTGTGTTACCTTGCTTTCTAACCATTGTCTCTGATTGGCTTACTAAAATCCTGAGGCGTGTATTGAGCCAAGAGATCCATAGGTGAGACAAAGGTTCACAGATTTCTAGGGCAGACAGAAAGGATTGTGGTAAGGAAGAATGAGGGGGAGGGAAGAGGAGGAGATACACGATGGGGTAATTGGAAGAAGATCATTCCATGTGGCCTGGAACATAACAATACATGGAGAATAACAGTCCAAGGGACATATGTGTATATGGAGTTTTATCTGGGTAATAGAATTATAAGCTAGAGTAGATGAGTTAAGAATGCATAGTCCAGGCTAAGGCTTGTTAAGATCCATGATGTGTCTGTGTGTGCTCATGTACAATGGCAGGTTAAGGATTAACACCACTGACCAATTAAATATAATATAAATACGGGAAAATAATTTAATTAACTTATCTCAACAGAACTATGATTCTATTTAAATTACAAAGCTATTAAAATGTTATAATCTCTGGTCTAATTTGTACATAGTACATTAATATATCTTCATTAAAAATAGTAAAATGTGTTTCTCTATTAAAGTGTTTTGGAAATTACTTGGAAAATACAATGATTTCCAGTATATTCCATCATCATTTTCATATAATATGTCATTTGGTTAGAAAACTATAATCCATAATCATGAGATCATTAATGTAGCTTATTACAGTAGCAGATTAGTGGAAACATCTAGAGGACAAGCTCCTGACTGCTGCGAGGACACACCCTTTTCTACAGTTCTAGAAGAGAAAAAGATAAACCTTGACATTTATTAACCCATTACATATGAATTTTGACTTTGAATTTAAAGAAGTTAGTATAGATATGTACATAAAGTTGTCCTGTTATAATTTTTCAAAATGTGGAATATTTGTTAAAATTTCTAAGGTAATATTACTGTATCATTCTCAGCTCATATCAGTGTATATAGTTTCTATTTTGTGCTGTATCGTTCTAGGCATTTTTATAATTAATTAATGCCACTTTTCTATCATTACCCTTTCAGAGAGTGTTACTTGAAAATGCCATGTGGTTATTTGTTGATGATCAAATCCATCTGTGTCACTGGAAACCCATAATCATTTCACAGTTTAACTCTATCCACCATATCTTGCATGCATCAAAAATACAAAATATTTCTAATTCATATTAGCTTTATTCATTTAGGAATATTGACAAGAGATTGCTCTAAATATTTACAAATGCTTAGTTCATGTTTTATTATTTCGCAGTAGTAGTCTATAGTGCCCATAGATGTTTTATTCACCCACTGCCTTATTGTATCTAGTGGGATGTATGTATAAAACAATATATTTCCTCATCATTGCTCTTGTTCCACATAATACTGCTGCATTTATGCCGATCTAGAGACATTAATCAACAAACACAGAGCTCATATTTTATATTGAAGAAACTTTACTTTGTTATTAACCTCTTCTTTAATGATTATTTCTTTTTTTATGTAATATCACAGTTGTGTCCTATGCTATATTTACCCTGTGAAGAAATATATATTATATATATTCTATAAAATATATAATATTTCATACAAAGTAGAGCTTCTGGAAAAACAATTTTTATGTGACTCAGAAAAATCTTTTTTAAAACATTTATGTATTTATTCAAGTTATATCTCACTCACAGCCCCCTCCCTCCACCCCTCCCAGTCCCACCCTCCCACCTTCTTCCCCTTCACTCCCCTCTCCTCCTCAGGTGAGGGGTGTGGGGTGTCCTGGCGTTCCACCCATTTCAAGCCCCCTCAGTTCATCAGTCACATGACGGCTAAGAGCTTCCTTTTGCACTGGTACCCAACATGGTGTCTTGTATATATTTACTACTAAAATTACTTAAGTCTAGTGAGATGGTTAAATGAGTAGACACTTGATACCAAGCCTGACTGACTACTTGAGTTTTATACAGGAATCCACAGGGTGAGAGAAAAATAACTGACTCCTACAAGTTGTCCTCTGACCTCCACACTTCTATAATTAATCTCTTACACTCCACAAATGAATAAAAAACTGAATAAATAAATATTTTAAAAGATAATTTACTGGTGATGATTGAATCCATCTTCCTATCTCCCACTGCTTGAAATCTTAACTCAGTCATCTTCAAAGATTCCTGGCAGTTTCCATTGTTATAGATTTCTAGCTTGTCCCAGAGATGCCCCCATACCGTTTTCTTCTCAGTATCTCTTTCTCTGTCCTCCCCCACCTCAACTCTCCTTTTCCCATTCCCACCCCCTCCTCCACATAGTACTCCCATTCTATCTACCCCTGAAGTCTAATCTTTGTCCCCTTCACAGTGAGATTCAAGTGTCCTGTCCCTCTGCCCCCAAACTCTCCCCTTTCCCATCCCTGGGACCTCCTTGTTATTTAGTTTCTTTATATCTGTGGTTTATAGCATGGTTATCCTATACTTTATGCCTAATGTCTATTTATAAGTCAGTACAAACCATGTTTGTCTTTTCTGGGTCTGGGTTACCTCACTTAAGGTGACCTTTTGGTAGGTTAGTCATTTTTATTACGCTGATCCTACCTATCCATGAGCATGGGAGATCTTAGTATCTTCTGATGTCCTCCTCAATTTCTTTCTTCAAGGACTTGAACTTCATGTCCTACTGGTCTTTTCAGTTCCTTGGTTAGTTACCACAAGTATTTTATATTGTTTGTGGCTATTGTGAAGTATGTTGTTTCTATAATTTCTTTATCAGCTCATTTATCTTTTGTATAAAGACCAAGAAAGTAAATAATCCAATAAAAAAATGGGGATCAGAGCTAACCTAGGAATTCACACAGGAAGAATATTGGTCGAGAGACACTTGAAGAAATGGTCAACATCCTTAATCATCAGAGAAATGCAACTCACACCTGTCAGAATGTCTAAAAGTAAAAACTCAAATGGCAGCAGATGCTGGTGAGGTTGTGGAGAAAGGGGAACACTCCTCCATTGTTGGTGGGAGTGCAAACTTGTACAACCACTATGGAAATCAGTCTGGCGATATCTTAGGAAACTTGGAATAGCTCTACCTCCAGACTCAACCACTGTGATGTGTACCACTTTTGGGTATACATCGAAATGATTAGTCCCCAGACCACAAGGACATCTCCTCATGTATGTTCATAGCACCCTTATTCATAATAGCTAGAAACTGGAAACAACCGAGATGTTTCTCAGCCGATGAATGGATAAAAAACACTGTGGTACATTTATACAATGGAATACTACCCACCTATCAGAAATAAGGAAATCATGCCATTTGCAGCCAAGTGGGTGGAATGAGAAAAGCGCATCCTGAGTGAACTAACCCAGACTCAGAAAGATGCACATTGCGTCTATTCACTTATAATTGGATTTTAACCATGTAGTACAGGATAACTATCCTACAACCAACACACCAAAAGGAACAGGAATATACTATTTGTTACCTGTTAGTGGGACATTTTGCCCTAGTGGTCTGCCATGTAGGCCCCCAGTGCAAGAGGAAGATCTTAGCCCTCATATGACTGCTGAACTGGGCAGAGGAGCTTATATGTAGAGACACTCCACTCCAGAGGAGTAGGATAGTTGAGAGTGGGGGAAGTGGGTGGAAGGGTGGAACCGGCAGGGATGGAAAGAAGGCATTATGATAGAGATGTAACTTGAAGTAATAAAGAAACATAAAAAATTAACAAAATAATCTACTATTTTTAATATTTACATTAACTTTGTAACCTGTAAATTTCATTAAAACTGTCTCTTGTTAAATGATGCTAAGTTAAATTTATAGCTATTTGTCTTATTAATTAAAATTTCCATTTTGTAATATCATTTGCAGAAATATCTTTATTATTACTAATTCATATCATATCCTTTTAATTATGTTTTATTTATTTTTATGTATAGTACTAGAACATTTTTTTATTATGAGTGGAAGCTGGTTTTTTTTTTTGTATTTCATAGCTTATTGTTGATATACAAGAAAATGTTGTATCGATTTTTGGTTTTAGAATTGTTTCTGATTTTTCTATAGGACTCTCATATCACAACTAATTGCTTTCAATGTTTATTTCTGTGGATCTTCTGGCTAGGAAATCTGAGCTTCTGAATGTAATGAAGTGCTCCTGTTCACCCACACAAATACTTCAATGAACTCTATTGATGTAACCACAAAGGAAGAAAATGACTAGACTCTGACAACAGCCTCTTTCAGAGAAAACAGCCTTTGCTGTGCTGTATCTTCCTGTGAAGTCTTAAGACCAGAAGAACAATGAAGTATCTCTTCCTGAATTCCAAGCAATTCATTTATCTCTGCCCTATTTGCATGATGATCTTGTTCATCACACTTATTATAATTTAAATCTGTTCTTTTTGTCCCTTTGTACTTCTGTGAATCCATTTTCCTGGACTCCTATTCAACCAAATCCTTTCATTATGCCTATACTGAATCAATTGCTCCAAAATCAAATGTCTTTTCTCTCTTATCTTACTTTTATAAGATAGATAGGTTCCTTGTTTTCATGTATCCTTAAGTTCACATTTTCAGTGACATTGTGTGATATCAATAAATTAGTTTTATCTAAAGAATCTGGCTGTTATATATTTCTTTAATTTAAGTAGAACCTCTTCATTAGTTTGATACATACACGCAATACTGTGGTTTTTCCCATTTTTTGCAGTCAGCCTTAATGTAAACAGTTGTTTGTATAGCAGAAGGGTATTTCTCCACATTGTAGTATATAATCTAAGATAATAGAGACAACTTCTGTTTTACTTATTACTTTGCACATTAATCAGCACATGGAAAATGAATTTCACTTATTTATTTTCTCCTTCTTTATAATTTATATACTTATTATTCAAATCAGTATACTTTCCATAAATGTATTTTTTTGTTATTGATGAAATCCACATATAGAACTTTAGTTTTTTATATTTTTTTCTTTTCTTTTTCCTTGTTTGTTTGTTTGTTTTTGAAATTTGGCTTCTCTTTGTAGACCTGGCTGTCTGGAACTCACTCTGTATGTAGACCAGGTTGGCCTTGAACTTCATTCACCTGCCTCTGCCTCCTAAGTCCTGGGATGTGCCATTAGCACCCTTGATTTATAATTTCTTAACATGCACATTAAATGCTTTCGATGTTGGGTATATAGTTACAATTCTTTCTTAGAATTCATTGCTTTTCTGACATTTGAGTTACAACTTTTATTTTAGATATTCTCAATATATTACATGAATAACTAAGCATGTAGAATAGCGCTGTATTTTAAATATATAATATGACTTCTTCTGAAAAGTCTGAAACTGTGCTCTGAAATTTAAATATACCATTTTACCCTAAAAACTAAAGTGATTGTTAAGCATATATAAAATGGCTTAAATATTTATATTCTATTTGGACAAATTAACAAATATAGAAACTAAAAAGATATTTGAAAAGCTTGTAGAAGTAGACTAAAATGTCAAGTGTGAATTTTAACAATATCTAGAAGCACTCAGATACAATAGTGTAAGTAGATGCCCTAAAACATATTATTGATCATGTCTGCTGATCAATACAACCTTTGTTCTCACAGTGCTTTTCTACTAAGAATTGAAAGACTACATTTACAAACTTTATTTTCCTGTGTTTACAAGAATATGTTCCTAAGTTGATTGTCAATTATTTCTTAATTAACCATTTCCTAATATACTGTCCTCTGTCATTCCGATATTCCATCTGATCCTAGAATTATCCACACAACTGGATGCCTTGTTTTCCTTTTAGATTCAAAATCAATCCTGTAACATCAGTTGGAATGATACTTTCAAAAACAATATTAAATAATGTTAATCAAGTCCATGCCCTATTCATGACAATTAAATAATGTCTAGTCTGTATGTCTGAACTTTGTTGAATTTCCCAAATAACTTTTCAAACACATATCCATAGGTGTAACTATGTATTATTCTATATTTAACATGTATACATAGCTATATAATCTATATCTTTTTCTATTTAACACTACTGTTTGCTTCCCCATTTAGCCTTTTTAAAATAGATACCCTTTATTTTCTCTTTCCCATTCATGTATTTTTTTTTCTTTTTCTTAAAACACTTATTTTGACTGGAATTAAGTCAAGCATTGCTTTTATGTTTGGTTTCTAAGTTAAAATTTCAGAAGGACTCAGAAAAGCATAACATGGGCTGATGTTTTCTATTCTTTTCTCAAATTATAAAATTAATCTACACAAATTATGAAATGTATAAAAAATATCAAGAGACAAATTACAATCATTAAAATTAAAATGGAGAGGCCAGGCATGATGGGACATGCTTTTAATTCAAGTACTTCTTAGGCAAACAGAAATATTTTTATGAGTTTGAAGCCAACTGCTTTCAAAAAAATTTATTGAGAAAAAAAATTAAGAAAAAATAATGAATGGCACTGAAGAGGGAAAATTGGTTACTGTCACTTTCGAATAAACATGACGTATACTGAAAATACAAGGAAGAACAGAAGAAAATTGTAGGCCTTCTGCTTGTGTGTATGTACCTATGTGTCTATATTTATTATCATATGTATAGGTGTATTGATGAACTTGTTTTCAGGCATATATGTGACATGGTACACATGTATGTAGTAATCGAAAAACAACTTCAGATGCCGGCCCTTGCTTTTCATATTGTTAGAGAAGGGGGCTCCTTTTTGCTAGCCACTGCACATGTTGAACAGTTTTCCCCAAAGATTCAGAGATTCTTTTTTGCTGTCACCTTAGGAACTTGATTATTTTGCCTGTATGCTATTGTACCAGGCTTTACATGAGTCTGAGGAATTGTACTTATGTCTCCATGCTTACATGTCAAACACTGGATCATCTCCTCAGCATAATGTATTCCTTTTAACCAAAGCTATTTTGAACAGACACCATAAGATCTGGTGTATGAGTGAACCTTAAATTCCATGTCTATGTATTAATATTGTATAGACACAAAATATGATTCCTGATTTTGTACCTTCACAAAGGAAACATCATGAAAGTATTCAATAATTTTACTCCCAAAACTTACAAATCTTCCAATTTAAATCATGATGAAATTAAGTTATAGAAAATTATAATAATCAAGAAAGTTATAAAGATACCAATACTTTGTAAATTAAGATTGACCAGACCCATTGTTTTTCTGCAATGACTTTTTTATTTAGGTGCTCAAGCTAAATAAATACTCCGTGCAAAGGATTCTGATTAAAATCTTTAAATCATTTCTGCTCCAACACACTTGATAGTTAGTTTTGCAATTTTGTGCCTGTCTTGGTTATGTTCCCAGCAGGTTATTAACAATTAATTAGCAATACTTCTCAAATGTTTTCTGTGTTAGTCTTCTAATTGCAGGGCAGGAAAATAGAAGTTCTCATTGTAAACAAGTTGTAATCACAATCATTCTTTTTAGTGGTAGCAGGAGAATTTGCCTTAAGTTTGTGCTGTTAGAACAAAATGAAAAACTTATTTTTGTAGAAATAAAATAATCTGCTTATATATTATGTAGCAGATACTGGAAACACTTATGGTTAACAGCACCATTTTATTTACATACTACTTGTACTCTAATCCTTAATGAGTGTGCTTGTATGTTTATATTTATGTGTGTTTATGTGTTCATTTACTTAAACTAATTCACTAAAGATTCATGGAAAGATGGATTTAGAGTATCAATATTGATTCCAAGATTATCATAAATTTCACATAATCTATGCTTTAGTGGTTTCTTTAAAGGAAAAATCAATGCATTCCCATTTTCAACTTATGAAGTTATAATTATAGTCAAGGGGCCAGGTGTGGTGGCACACACCTTTAATCCCAGTGCTTGGGAGGCAGAGGCAGGTAGAACTCTGTGTCTTCAAGTTCAAGGCCAGTCTGGTCTACAAAGCAAGTCCAGGACAGCCAGGGCTATTACACAGAGAAACCCTGTCTCAAAAAATCCAACCAAACAAACAAAAAATTACAGTCAAGAAGTAACATATTTTAGTACTTATAATTTTCATTGCTGTCTCTGGTACTTGCTGTTTCATCTTGTTCAATATCTAATTGAATACATCTCACTGCACATTCACATGCTGGTTACTGTTATACTATGCTTCATCTAACATTGATATTTGGTATTTTCTAGTCTAGCCACTTCATTTTATGGTTGAGAAAATTTGGTATGAGAAATGATAATTTGAATTTTAAAAGGCCAGTTTGAAAGGTACAACAGATTGACACTCTCAAACACAGCCAAACCTCTGGTTTGTATTCATAGATGTCCAGTGAGGGACATCTCTCATTGAATTTATTTTACTTATTTGTGCATGTTCAGTTTCATCTTGGCAAACATTCATTCAGTTCTCATAAGTATCTAGATAGCGTACAAATAATAGATTTTTTAGTAGATTTAAACTAAACTGTAGACCCAAAATCATGTTTTGGGGCTGTTCAGTGTAGCTTTGGGTATTTAATTTTGAAATGATACTGGGGGTCTAAGTAACTGATCCCTTCATGAGATAATAATTTTAGACTCATGAATTTGAGTCCAGTGTCTGTTCTTATTATGTTAGTAAGTAAAAGCAGTTATTTTAATATTTTTGTTTAAGTTAGAAAATGTCTGTTGTCATGTAGAACCCACCAGAGATGACCACTCAGACACAGTTCATAGATGATTGCAAAGATTTATTTTAGCCTGTTGGAACTAGCACTCAGTATTGGTGATCCAAGTGTGTCCACAAACATTTAGAGTACAGGATTTTTAGAGGAAAAAAATCAGATCCTGGTACCTTGCTCTACATACTCAAGGGGAGGTTTTGTTCATGCAGCCTTTGAAAAGAAGTTAAACTGTAAGCTGAAGGAGAGGTTTGCACAGACAGTTTAAGAGAAACAGTTAAGTTACCTGGGGTATCTTGATCTTGGGTTCCTAGAATAGAGGAATATGTTTTCACAGGAGTCTCCATCTAGTAGATCAAATTCTAACTAAACCTAAAATATCCTCATCAAGAATATGTATTCACAAATCAAGTCCTACAGAAGATACTAGAAGGAAAATTCCAATCCAAGGTTAAATAAATGCATGAAAACATGAGAAAAATCAAAAGAATGAAAATGACACACACACACACACACACACACACACACACACACACACTACTACTACTACTACTACTACTACCAACAACAACAACAACAACATTAAAATAACAGGAATGAACAATCATTGGTCATTGATATAGCTCAATATGATTGGACTTCATTCCACAATGAAAAGACACAGACTAACAGAGTGGATGCAAAACCAGGATCCATCCTTCAGTTGTGTACAAGAAACATACCTACATATGAAATATCTAATATCTAACAAAATAGACTTCAAATCAAAATTAAGCAAAAGAGATAGAAAAGGACATTTAATTTTCATCAAAGTAAAAATCTACCAAGATGACATTTCAGTTATTAACATCTATATCCCAAATGCAAGGGTACCCACATTTATAAAGGAAACATTAATAAAGTTTAAATCACATATCAAAACTCACATATTTATAGTGGGAGATTACAATACCTCACTCTCATCAATGGATAGGTCATACAGATAAAAAGTAAACAGAGCAATAATGTAGTTTAGAGATATTATGAATTAAATGAACCTAACAGATATCTACAGCACACTTACCTCAAACTCACACCAAAAAACTCCAACAACAACAAAAAAAGCCAAAAACAACAACAACAACAACAACAACAACAACCAATAACAAAAGCAACAAAAAATCTTCCCATCACCTTGTGGAACATTTTCCAAAGTTGAACATATACTCTGTCAGAAAGTAGATCTTAACAGATACTCTTGTATCTGAAATAACCCCCTGTATACTATCAGACCATCACTGATTGAAGCTGAATTTCAACAAGAACAGAAACAACAGAAAACATACAAACTCATGGGGACTGAATAACTCCCTACTGAATGACTATTGGGTCAAGGTAGAAATAAAAAAGTAATTATACACTTCCTAGAAGAAAGTGAAAATGAATATACAACATACCTAAGCTTAAGGGACACAACAAGAATGGTGTTAAGACTAAAATTCACAGAAATATATGCCTACTTAAAAAAAACTTGAGAGATCTCATACTAATATGTTAACAATACATCTGAAGGCTATAGAACAAAAGACAGAATAGGGACACAAGAAACATACCTAAACATAATAAAAGCAGCTTACAGCAAGCCTATAGCTAACAGTAAATTAAATGGAGAGAAACTCAAATTAGCTCTATTAGAAACTGAAGAATAGGTTAAAAAAATCTTAGAAACAAGGAAATCATGAAATTTGCTACCAAATTAATGGAACTAGAAAAGCTGATCCAGAGTGAAGTAACCCATATCCAGAAAGATGTACATGGCATGTATTCTCTTATAACTGGATTTTAGCCATACAGTAGGCTAATTACAGGATGGCTATCCTACAACCAATATACTAAAAGGAACAGGAACATAGAGTTTGTTACCTGCCAGTGGAATACTTTGCCCTAGTGAAGCTACCATGTAGACCCCCAGTGCAAGAGGAAGCTCTTAGTCCTCATATGACTAATGATCCAAGGGGGGCTGAGATGTAGGGGCACCTTACACTGGAGGTGTAGGATGGGTGTGAGAGTGGATAGAAGGTGGGAGGGTGGGAATGAGAGGGTTGGATGGGGGCTGGGATGGAGATATAACTTGAAGTAATAAATAAACATAATAAAACAAACAAACAAACAAAAACAAGAAAAGGTTGTCCACTCTTTCAGCATCTATTCATTATTGCACCTAAAATTCTAGTTAGAGCAATAAGGTAACTGATGGAGGTAAAGTAGATACAAATTTGAAAGAAGGAAGACAAAAATCATTATTTGCTGATTATAGTACTCATAAGTAACCCCAAAAAATTCTACCAGAGAATTCCTAGAGCTGACATACACCTTCAACAAAGTGACTAGACAAAACATTAACTCAACAAATTCAGATACTTTCTGATATAAAAATGACAAACAGGCTGAGAAAGAAATTAGTGGAAAATGTCTTTTATAATAACCACAAAGAAATATCTTGAAATAACTCTATCAAAGCAACTAAAAGACATATCATATAAACCTAAAGTTTTGAAAAAACTTGAAGATATCACAAGATAAAAAGACCTCCTATGCTCATGGTTTGGTAGGATTAACAGCAATCATACCAAAAGCCATCTTATCAAAGGCAATATACATATTCAATGCAACCTCCATCAAAATAAACACAATTCTTTGTAGACCTTGGAATAAAAATACTCAACTTTATATGGAAAAAAGACAAACAGGAGGCTAAAACAATCTTGCACAATAAAACAAACAAACAAACAAACAAACAAACAAAAACTTCTGGAGGTATTACCATTCCTGACTTCAACCTCTACTACTGAGCTATAGAAATAAAAAACTGCATGGTATTGGCATAAAGTCATACAGTTGTATCAATGGAATTGAATTAAAGACCTAAACATAAATCCATACACCTATGGACACCTGAAAAAGAAGCCAAATTATATAATGAAAAAAAAAAACTTCAATGATTGGTGCTGACGTAATTGGATGTCTACATGTAGATAAATGCAAATTAATTCATATTTATCACTCTGCACAAAACTCAAGTCTATGTGGATCAAACACCTCAACATGAATCAAAAAACACTGAACCTGAAAAAAAAAGAAAATAGGAAAGAGCCCTGAATATATTGATAAAAGAGAAAAATTCGTGAACAGAAAACCAATAGTGAAGGTGCTAAGATTAACAATAATGGGACCTCAAGAAACTGTAAAGCTTCTATATGACAAAGGGCATTAACATAATAGGAGAAAAGCATATCCTACAGAATGGGAAAAGATCTTCACCAATCCCATACCTGACAAAGGGCTAATTTCCAAAATATATAATGAACTCAAGAATCTATACATCAAAACCCCAAATAATCCAACTAAAAATGGAATACATCTCTAAGCTGAGAATTCTCAAAAATGAGTCCTAAAAGGATGAAATACACATAAAGAAATGTTTAACATCTTTAAGTCATCAAGGAAATGCAAATCAAAATGACTTTGAGATTCCATCTTATACCTGTCAGAATGGCTAAAAGAAAAAAAAATGTGATAACTCATGCTGGTACGGGTCTCTGCTATATCTTCTACGTATATCTTATGGTTGTTAGCTTTGTTTTTTTTTTTTTTTTTTTTTTTTTTTGTGGAACTCCTGCCAGTGGAAGTGTGGGTGTCTCTGACTCTTTTTTCCCACTCTTCGGGACATTTTCCTCCTACTGGTTTGCTTCACCCAGACCCATCTGAAGGTTCATCCGTCATCTTACTATATCTTGTTATGCCATATTTTGTTAACCTCTCTAGCAGTCTTGCTCTTTTCTGAAGGAAATAATTGGATCTGGGGAAGAAGGGACATGAGAAGGGAACTGGGAGATGTGGAAGGAGTGGAAACTGTTATTGGGATGTATTATATAAGAAGAATAACTTTTAAAAAATCAAAACAAGAAAAGGATATGCACCTTCTCCCTGCTGTTCAATATAATGTTTGAGTTCCTAGTAATATCAATAGGATAAGAGTAGAAGATAAATGAGAAACAAATACAAAAGACTTCAAAGTATGATTATTTTTCAATTATAAGATCCTGTACATTCTATACATAAAGACCCTAAAGTCTCTAGTAGACAACTCTTATACAACACAAACACAATGAAAAAAATCAAATTAAAATGATATAGAATTAACACAAAATAATCAGAAACGTTCCTATATATAAATGAACAAGCATTCAGAAAAAAAAGATACTGGGGTAGTAATAATATTCACAGAAACCGCTAAAATATCTTAAAATAAAATCCACCAAGGAAACAAAAGTCTTGTATAATGAAAAATTTAAACACATTTGAAGAGGATGAAAAAATTGAATAATCTATCAAAAGATAAATATATTGCACATGCCCATGTATTGGCTTTATTAACATTGTTTAAATGGTCATCCTACCAAAGCAGTATATTGTCACCTGTATTTCTTCTCAGAAATTGAGAAACTCACCTTAAATTTCATATGGACATAAAACATCCCTGATGGCCAAAAAAATCCTGAACAATAGAAGCAGTGTTGGCATCATAACCATTTCTGAAAGTTATAATGCAGAACTATTAAAATAGTAATACAAACAGTAGACCATACAATCAGGCACAGTAATCAATGGAGTGTAATTGAGGAACCACATATACGAAGACCATATGCCTTTTGCTACCTCATGTTTAAAAAGATGGAACAAACATACTTGATAAATTACAGCATCTTCAATCAATGGTGTTGATCAACTGTGTAACTGCATGTAAATGTGTGAAGCTAGTTCGTCATCTTTCATCTTGCCCAAAACTCAACTCCAAATGAATCAAGGACCTCAATGTACTATTTTGTTCAATGTCTTGATTCAGATGAAGGGGAATGTAATGGGAATACTTGAAATTATATTCACAGAGTAGTATGTTTTGAACAGAACAGCAGTAATGCAATCATTAAGACCCACAACTGAGATGATGTTCTGTTTAAAGTTATCTGAGACTCAATAGTGAGGCCCTGTTTAAAAAAATAAAAGAAAGGAAAAGAAAAATTGGACAGAAAGGAATAATCTAAAAGGTAAAAGAATCTGAAGTACAATTGTCTCAACACAAAAACACGTATAGTCTCAAAAACAGAGATAAAAAATTGAAGTCTACTAATTGAACTATATGCCCAGGAAAATGAGTATACTTAAAAAGTAGTTCATTCAAGAATTAGCATAATCTATGACAAACAGTAAAAGAGAAGAAAGGCTCTGTCTTTTCTGTGTCAATTTTCTTACTTTACTGTATTCTTGCTCAACTATTTTTAGCAATAATCTACAAAGAGAGGAAAGGATTTCTTTTAAAGAAATCACACATTCATTCTTATCTCTGTGTTTAGAGTTGCTTTGGAAAGAGCTATTGTGTGTCAATAAATAGGTTAGCAGATATATGAGCACAGAACTCTGCATACTAAGAATAAAACATAAGCTGGAACACAGAAATTTAGGAATAAAAAGCTGATGGAAGGAATCTACATTGAAGTCCAACTTCAGCTTCAGTTTTGAGATAGATTCTGTTATCCCACCTTTAAAAAGTAGATATATGAATGCTGGCAGTACTTCTGGTTTTGAAGATTTTGGATATTACCATCATATCCTATCAATTATGATTAAACAATATGATAAAAACAAACTGTGTCATCACAGTGTAACTGTGTAGCAGTCAAATGTAAACAACTTATTCCAAAATATCCTGATAGAGTACCTAAGAAAATATGAAGAAAAAAATCAACAAGTGATAAATAGGACCACAGAAAACTGAAAGCTTCTGTGCAATGAATAACACCATCATTTGTGAGATAAGATAGTTTTTGCAATGAGAAAAATATTTACCAGCCATCCATCTGACAGAGAATTATTATGTAGACTAAAAAGCAATTGCAAAAATCAAGAAATCAATGAAATTAAAACTCTGAGCACAGAACTAAACACTGAGTTCTCAAAAGGCTGAGATACAAATTGCCGATTTTTTAAGGTCAACATCCTTAGATATTAGAGAAGCGTAAACTACTTTGAGAATAAGTCTTACCCTGACAGGATAAAAAAAAACAAATAATGACACAAAAAGGGAAATAACAATAAATTCTGTCATGGGTGTGGGGAGAGGAGAACACATATTCACAGCTTGTAGAGTTTAAAACTGTTTTAGCCAATAATAAAATCATTGTAGAGGTTCTTCAAAATCAAAAAATAATTCAATTTCATCACTCTCAGGCATATACTTGTAGGTATATGGCAAAATTTGGGATGGGCTTCAAGGGAAAGGATATATAAAGCTGAAAGAGCAAAACTGGAGTAGAACGGTTAAATATGGGATGAGAAATCAGGGTGGGGGCACTAAAAAGAATTAACAAAAAGACTTTTGAAAGCCACGTCGAACTCTATTATTGTAGAAGCTTTTTAAAATACATATGTACAGAGAGTTTAAATGGAGACACTCTATAGCAATGGAGTAATGCATATGTTAGTAGGTAACATATGTTAGAAAACATGTTTTCTATCAAACAAAAACAAATGAACAAACAAACAATTTAGAGCCAACATTGGGTTACTTATTTTGAAGTATTAGCATTGATTTTTGTTACCTTTCAGAACTTGACAGTAATATCATATTGCTCTTGATTCTACATACCTAAGTTAGAAATATAATTAAGTTCTAATGGTACTCACTTAGAAACTTCATCTCTACTGACAAACTTTCATAGTACTGCAAGGTCCTATGTATCCTCCTGGAGGAGAAAAGTAGTCATCACTCTTATCTAGCTTTAAACTTTGCAAGCTACAGCAGCAATTGGCCTACTGCACATGTGTAGTAGTGAAAATCATGCAATGGAAGTAAGTTGATACTCTCTGATTGGATATTGAGCTGCTGCACAAAAGGAAGCCATATTTACTATTGGAGGCAAGAATCTGTGGCCAGAAATATCACAAAACCTAGGAGAGATGCTAATAGTATTATTATTCTAGTAACTTTACATATTACTAAATGAGTGAGCAATAAAGACTAGACTTCAACACAATTTATTTTTTTATGTCATAAAGTTTAGCACTTAGGGAAAAAGGGATGGATCTTGGAGGAATTTGGGAAGGTAGGTGAATATGATCAAATTACCTTGCACAAAATTCTTAACAATGTAATAAAATTATTAACAAAATTAATTACATAAAACTTTCTCAACCATCATTAGAGAAACAGATAAGAACAAACACAGACACTCTTAGCCAGATGTTATGTAGAGAGTGAGAAGCGTTGGGACACTTAGCACTAAAATGGGATGCATCCATTAAATTCCTCCTCTCAGGACACAGGGAGAAGGCAGAAAGAGAATAAGTGTTAATGGGGATGGAGGAAACCAAGAAAAGATGGCTAACTAAATCAACATTATTAAATCTGTACTCACAGAGACTGAGGCAGAATTCACTGGACCTGCACATGTCACTATTAGGTCCTCTGGTATATATTATTACTTCCGATTTACTGTTTTTGTGGAATTCCTGAGTGTACCAATGATTGAGTCTCTGTTTCTTTTCTTTCTTTCTTTCTTTTTTTTTCTTTTTTTTTTTTTTGGTTTTTAGAGACAGGGTTTCTCTGTGTAACCCTGGCTGTCCTGGACTCACTTTGTAGACCAGGCTGGCCTCGAACTCACAAAGATCCACCTGCCTCTGCCTCTCAAGTGCTGGGATTAAAGGCATGCGCCACCACCGCCCGGCAAGTCTCTGTTTCTTATGCCCTTTCTGGAGGTCTTTGCTTTCTGTTTTATTTTTGTTTTTGTTTTTCCAATTCCAATGTGTTAGCTTTTGTGTTAGCTCATATTTTAAAAGATAAGTAAAAGAATAAAGGATTACATAAATCATTATTTTAAGGACAACAAAAATATGTTTTGAAGAACAGACTGATTTTCTTTGAAATGTAACCTTCATGTATATTTGATATGTATGTATATTTGTATTTACATTTACATGTTTAAACACAAACACAAATAAACTCACACACCTGTGATACAGTTCTCATAAATATAATCTTCAGTGGGCTGATTGTGTTAATCCTTAAACCACTATTATACATGATCATACTCAGACATTTGATGAATTTTAACAACCTTAGCCTGGATTGTGCAATCTGAGCCCATCTAATCTAGCATATATTAAAATTTGATTGATACAGAGAGGATTAGCATGGCTTCTGCACAAGGATGAAACCCAAATTCATGAAGCATTCCATATTTTTGGAATGCTAAGTTATCGGCAATGACAATTGGGAAGAAGGGAAGACCATACTGATAGGTAAGACAAAGTTGATGTCAGCTGGATCTCAGAGCTCCCTGGCTACTAGATGTTTCTCAGCCATTTCTGTTATTGGCCTCCAAAACAGTGCAGCCACAACTAGATTCCAGGGAATGATGAACAGAGGTATTATTGCAGTATGGGTATGACACAGCTAGACCAAGGCTTTTGGAATGTTCTTGTTTCTTTGATTGATTTTTGGTTAGATATCTTTGATTTTTCCTATATCAGGAGGTAAAAAGGATTTTTTTTATGGTTTGGCATTGCTAAAACATGGTAGATTTTTGAAGTTTTTGGACAGATTTGGGATTCAAATAAAATATTTGAACAAGGCAGTGGTGGCACACACCCTTAATTTAAGCACACTGGAAGAAAAAGCCAGGCTGGAAGAAGACACACCATGAATTAGAGAGAAGAACATTATTCCATGTGGCCTGGAACATTGGCATACATAGAGCATAAAAGCCTAGGGGACATATGTTTATTATACAGGGTTTTATTTGGGGAATAGAATTATAAATTAACTTAGATGGGCAAAGGTTTGTTAAAATTCATCAGGTGTCTGAATGTTATCATTTACAATGGCAGGTTAAGGATTAACACTGTCTGTCAATTAAATATAATTTAAATACTGGTTAATAATTTAATTTAATTACTTATTTCTACATTTCCTAGATTAAAATGTGGATTCATAAAGATCCATAGATATTTTGGCCCTAGCATGTTTGATCTGCTTATATTTCTCAGTATGGGAATAGCAATAAGTATTTTACCACCACAGCAGGCTGATAACATGTATTTGAAATTATTGAGCATTATGTATCACAGCCTAGGAATCATGCACTTACTAGTCACTTATTTACATTTACATTTAAATATTTGTGTTATTGAAGTTGACTTAGTTTATACTCTTTCTATAATATTGTTTTACCTTAAGATATATTTTTACATGGAAAGTTGAAATTTCACATTACTTGAAAAAATTTTAATGGTAAAATTTTAGTCTCATATTGTAAAAGATATCTCATATATTGATCAGAAGTATATTTCTTATTCAAACTAAAAATATTAGTTAGCAAAATGTAAGAGCATATCAGAACATTTGGCAAGCATATAAGAGCTTCAAGTAGGCTAGTTGCCAAAGAAATACAAATTAACAACAAGCTATATTTGCATTCTCTGGAGATAGAGGCACCAGAATATACTTAATTGCAAGAGCAGATTTATTAAATGAGCTTGCACTATTAGCGGTTGGATAGTCCCAACATGGTCTTCTGCAGACTGGAGAGCTGAGGAAAGAGTAGCTACTCAGTCCAAGAAGTCTCATTAAAAGAAAGATAATGGCATACCTTAAATGTTTTACTCTCAGTAGAATAGCATTTAAAGGTTGAATAATCTGAAATATGGTGTCTACTGACAGTGGCAGGAGCAAAATAAACACACATCCAAGACAAATAATTCTGGCTATTCATGGGGATGAATACAGTTTAATCCTAGAACAGGAGAGAAAGAGGCAGGAAGATCTCTGTGAGTTCAAGGCCATGGTAGTCTACATATGGAGTTCCAGAACACCCAGGAATACATAGAGAGGGACCTTGTCTGAAAGGAAAAAAAAATAAACATGAAGAGGAAGAAGAAGAAGTGAACAAAGACTTCTATTCTTTGTTTCCTTCTCTCCAATCCTGTTAAATATTTATACCCATATTTATGATGGGATTTCTTCCTTTTTTTCACTGATACACTTGCCATTCATCACTGTAAGGGGGCTAAAGACACATTAAATTGTGTACTATTTAATTATGTAGGATTATGTCCATCTAAATGGACATTACTGCCAACATTTAAGATATATTATAATATCTTTTATTGCTAGTGTTTTAATAATATTGTGTTTTCTATACACTATGAGAGTCTTTCTAGAGGGAGATATATGTGAAATTGAAATACATATAGTTAGCAAAGCTTTCTAATAATAATTGTTTAGTTTCAGTCATATAAATCCAGTTGCTGATAACATTAACTTTGGGGATATATTTCAAAGTGTGGAAATTGGAATGAAGATAGAGAGCATTTGATTCTATTGTGTACTCCTTTGGGTGATGGCTAGGTTCAACTGACTTTCCAAACTTTGATGTTGAATCTACATACAAACCCTGCCTCTGAGTAGAAGTTTATAATCTCACTAGGTAGAGAGATCATAGATCAGAATTCATGATTACAGAATGGTTGGCCCTTAAGGGGATGGGAAGACTATAATACATGGTTATCCTAAAATCTAAATATGAAATTTACTTCTGAGTGAATACAGCATCAGTTGTCGAACTACTGTTTCATAGAGTTAACATATCAGATATCCTATGTATCAGATATTTATATTACAATTAATAACAGTAGCAAATTTACAGTTATAAAGTAGCAAAAAAATAATTTTATGACACACCAAAAGGAACAGGAAGATAGACCTTGTTACCTATTGATGGGACAATTTGCCCTAATGGAGTTGCCATAAAGGCCCCCAGTATAAGAGGAAGCTCTTAACACTCATATTAGTATTGAACTGAGGGGGCCTGATATAGGGGCAACCCACTCTGGAGGAGTAGGATAGGTGGGAAAGGGGAGAGAGGTTGGGAGGGTAGGACTGGGAGGGGGTAGAGAGAGGACTGTGATGGAGATGAAACTTGAAGTAATAAATAAACAAAAAATAATAATCATTTTATGGCTGAGGTCACCACAAGATTAAAGGATTACATCATTGGGGAGGATGAGAACCACTAGGATATAGGATTCCAAATTGGACATAGGTGGGCCAAGACCATAAAGTTGTAGAGGAGTTGAAATCAGTTTTTC
Organism: Lophiomys imhausi; assembly: GCA_907164525.1. Taxonomy (NCBI): domain Eukaryota; kingdom Metazoa; phylum Chordata; class Mammalia; order Rodentia; family Muridae; genus Lophiomys; species Lophiomys imhausi. Next base: position 13,324,993 of record CAJQZJ010018033.1, on the reverse strand, counting down.
TTTTGTTTGTTTTATTTATTTATTTATTACTATAACCAACAGACTGAAAGGAACAGGAAAATAAACTTTCTTACCTGTTAGTGGGACATTTTGCCTTAGTAGAATAGCCATATAGGCCCTGAGTGCAAGAGGAAGCTCTTAGCTCTCATATGACTGCTGAAGTGAAGGGGGCTGATATGTAGGGGTGTCCCACACCAGAGGAATAGGATATGTGGGAGAAGGAGGAGAAGGTGGAGGGAGGGTATTGTGATGGAGATGTAACTTGAAGTAATAAATAAACATAAAAAAAGAAAAAGAAAAAGGGAAAAAAGACACCACAGGAAAACTCTAGTGTGCAGAATGAGAACACATATAGGACAGTAAACCTCTATTGTCAACTGTTGACTCAAGGTTACCTGCATCCTTTGACTGAATGAAACCCACCATTTTGTAAAAGAATAAGAATTGCCCTAAATTTGTATACTACCACATAACAAGCACTATGTAAAAATAAAGTTGAGAACACTTAGTGAAGCAGTAAAAATGTGACTCAATCTACTGAAAAATAATTACACAAAAACTAAATGTTCTGGAGTTGAAATGAGGAGGCAGTAACAATCAAAAGAAACTAAAAGTAGGCATATAAGATTTAAACTACTGATGCATAAAGACCAGGGGAAGATAAATGGGCTCACATGACAAACACTTTCATGTTATGCACAAAATGAAAATCATGGGTTTCTGAAACAAATTTCACTTACAGACAAATTAAAATTACCCTATAAGCATCAGTGATAAAGGCCACAGTACCTGCAAGGAAATAGAACAGGATTGAGAATTTCAACAACTGCTCAGAGCTCTGCATATGCAAGGTCAGTGAGTTCAAGGAGCTGTGGGAACTCCACATGAAGAAGCCACATGAAATACACACAGGCTTCAGTTGCTGCCCAGTGCAAGGAAACAGAGTTCTTTCAATACTAACAAAGGAAAATATGAATTTCCTTTACCTTGTTATTAATTTCCTTAGAGATGCACTATGAACTGTTACAATAAACTCAGCAATACATCTGTACAAATTCAAGGTTGTCATTCAGTAATGAATGTGTATAATAGAATAAAACATAATTCAAATACATATATACATAATTTTAAATTTAAGCAATTTTATGTGGCTAAAAAAAAGCCAAATTTTTAACTGACTTATATCTTCAAATACTTGAAATAATAATTCACTAGAGAAATCAATAAATATAACATATACATATAACACAATAAAAAATAAAATAATTTCATATTGTACATGTACATACTGAATTTTTCAATTATCATTTGTTGAAAAGTTATCTTTTCTCATATATATATATATATATATGATCTAAAAAATTGGAGAGATATTCCCCACAGCACAACTTGGAAATTTAATCATTTGATGGCACCATTTGTACTTAAATTTATGTCAAATTTAAAAATATGAAACACAAATTTTTCCAAATACAATTATGTGTAATATAAATAATTATAAGCACAAAGTGCCTAACTGAGAATAAAAGAAATAAAAGAAATTTTAAATTTATGAATATATGAGCTAACATTGGACTTCATTGTAATTATACAATATTTAGACTCTTATGAGATCAATGAAGTAGAAAATAAGAACACAGAATCCAAAAATAAAATTCTTCCAGATTATAAAAAACATCAATGATTTTTCCAAAACATTGGCCATCTATGTAGTGAAGTAATTAATATCTGTAATATGAGATGAATGCTGAAATAATTGAATGTGTTCAGGAATAAACATCTTTATAAAATAATGTCAGATAAAAAGTATATTATTATACTGTATATTTGAGTGTCCACTTTGTGTTTTAATGGAAGGAAGAAAACGCCTAACTCACAGAAGTTTTGTGAAGTGTTTCTTGTTCAAGTGATGCCATTTATGTAGGTCTGGTATGACTAAAGAATTCTCAGAAGTGCATTTTTTGAGGATTTTAGTTGTTCTTTGTTTCTCTGGAAGGATGGTTTGTTAGTTTTTGAGAAAACTAAAGTAGACCTATTTCAGACTATAAGTTGCTATGACCCACCCTCAATTTTCAAACTGTTAGTGCTTGATGAATAATTTTTACAGACAAATTAATGGAAATATATTATGATTAATGTATGAAGTTTATGTAAATGAAATTATATATTTTTATTTTTTGAAGTTATATTCTTTGTATTTATCATAAATATGTTTTTATTGACTCAAAATAATTTCTTTTTTGGTGCATATTCTAAAAAAAAAACAGTTTTCATAGATTTTTTTTCCTTACTGTAGTTAAAAAAAAAAAGACTTATTCTCTAATTCACAGTATACATGAAAATTAACTTAAAGATTTCCAGGCCTGAGTGATGCCTCACTAGTAACAAATTTATTTAATCATTGCAGAGGACCTGAGTTTTGCTTCCCAGCAGCCATGCCTGTTGTCTCAAAACTGCTCATAACTCTTGTTTCAGGCTTCAATACCTTCTTTTGGATCTTTCTTGTTTGTTTGTTTTGTTTTGATTTTTTTAACGTTTATTTATTACCTCAGGTTACATCTCCATCATAGTGTCCCATCATAGTGTCCTCCTTCCACCCCTCCCAGTTCCATTTGCCCACCACTGTCCCCTTTCCACTTCTCCCTCTCCCACCAATCCCATTCCTATGATGTGGAGTGTCCCTACATGTCAGCCCCTCTCAGTTCAACAGTCATATGAGGACTAAGAGCTTCCTTTTTCACTGAGGACCTAAATGGTAGCTCCCCTAGGGAAAATTGTCCCATTAGTAGGTTACAAAGTCTATGTCCCTGATCTGTTTGTTGTGTTGGTTATAGGATAGTTATCCTGTAATATATGACTACAATCCAATTATAAGTGAGTAGATACCATGAGCATCTTTCTGATTCTGGGTTAGCTCACTCAGAATGAGCTTTTCTATTTCCATCCATTTGGCTGTGAATTGAATGATTTCCTTATTTTTGATAGCTGAGTAGTATTCTATTGTGTAAATGTACCAGAAGTTTTTTATCCATTCATCAGTTGAGGGATATCTGGGTTGTTTCCAGTTTCTAGCTATTACAAATAAGGCTGCTATGAAAATATGTCCTTGTGGTTTGGTGAGGAATCGTTTGGGTGGATACCTAGATGTGGTATGCCTGGGTCTTGAGATAGGGCTATTCCAAGTTTTCTAAGATATTACCAGACTGATTTCCATAGTGGTTGTACAAGTTTGCACTCCCATCAGCAATGGAGGAGTATTCCCCTTTCTTCACAACCTTGCCAGCATGTGCTGTCATTTGAGGTTTTGATCTTAGCCATTCTGACAGGTTTGAGATGGAATCTCAGAGTCATCTTGAGTTGCATTTCTCTGATGATTAAGGATGTTGAACATTGCTTCAAATGTTTCACTGCCATTAGAGATTCTTCCTTTGTGAATTCTCAGTTTATCTCTATTTCCCATTTTTTTTTTTATTGGTTTATTTAGGTTCTTGGTGTTTGAAGACCCAGAAATGAACCCACTCACCTATGGTCATTTAATTTTTGACAAAGAAGCCAAAACCATAAAATGGAAAAAGGACAACATCTTCAACAAATTGTGCTGATCTAACTGGATATTGACATATAAAAGAATGAAGTTAGACTCATAATTGTCACCTTGCACAAAACTTAAGTCCAAGTGATCAAAGACCTTAACATAAAGCTGGACACACTAAATCTAATAGAAGGGAAAGTGGGGAAAAGCCTCGAACTCATTGGGACAGGTGACAACTTCCTGAACAGAACAGCAATAGCGTAGGCTCTAAGACCAACAATCAATAAATGGGATCTCATGAAACGGAAAAGCATCTGTAAGGCAAAGGGCACTGTCATTAGAACAAAACAGCCACCTACAGATTTGGAAAAGATCTCTACCAACCCCACAGAGACCTAATGTCCATATTTTATAAAGAACTCAAGAAATTAAACACCTTCTTTTGGATCTTGTGGAAACCAGGCAACCACGTGATACTCATGCATGCATCCAGACAAAGTACTCGAAAACATAAATAAAATAAATGCATCTTTAAAACATCCTAAAAAATAAAGTTTAGCATATAAACACCAATGAATGTGATTTTTCACACCAGGGATATTTATTAATGGACAACTAAAACAATCAGAAGTTCTGACTACCTTATGGATGGTTATTAAAAGATAGAAAGAATGTAGGTCACTGTATATAAGAGAATGGGCAATAATGATTATATGATTGACATATATACACAAAGATATTATATTCAGTAACAACATGATTTAGTGCTGGCACATGAAAATGCAAATCTTAAAAGGATTATCTTGAACAAGTGAAATTCCCAGAAACAGTGCATGCTTCCATTTATATGACATTCAAGAAAAACAATAGTAATCTCTGATGGTATACTAGCCCCCTTTCATATCTTGAATGGCCTTTTCAATCATAGCATAATGTTTTATTTCTTTGAGAATTTAAGATATTTCATGCCAGGTGTGGTGGCACACGCCTTTAATCCCAGCACTCCGAAGGCAAAGGCAGTCCGATCTCTGTGAGTTCAAGACTACCCTAGTGTACAAAGTGAGTCCAGGACAGCCAAAAATACACAAAGAAACCCTGTCTTGAAAAAAAAAAACAAAACAAACAAAAAACAAAAGCAAAAAAGAAAGAAAAGACAGAAAAAAGAAATTTCGTTATCTTTTGCTATTCATTTTTTTTAAAGGTGAAAAGAGTAAAAATAAGAGTATTATCAATATCTGATGGATACTAGAAATAATAAGATACAGGTAACAGTGTGCAGGTACATATGGAGCATGGGAAACCAAACAAGCATGAGGTTTTTTTAAATTTGGGTAAACTGAATTATAATATATTTTGTCTCTATTCCCATGTTGGTTCATATAACAAACCATCATTTTGTAATCTGGTCATATTTACTAGCAAATGAAATAGAATTAATTACCCATGTTTCCTGGGGCTCTGAACAGTAAATGGTATGTACACAGTTAAATCATCATTGATCTCATAATTATGAAGTAAATATCATTCGAAATTTCCATTTGGTATAGATGACCTTACAACGGAGGAATTTCCTTGTGCTGAGAAGGATGGTAAGCAGGCTGCCTGGTTTAGAACACCAGTATTTGTGTAATTGAATGACCCACTCAGTAATATATTACCACAGTCTCATGTAATAAATATATTTGTGAAGACTGATTTAAAAACATAGATTTTAGCTAAACATATTGGAAAAGCCTTTAAAATCCAACATTGGATAGGCAGAGGCAGGCAGACCTTCATGGGTTCCAGGTCAACCAGAGAGATACACACTGAGAGCCTGTCTTGAAAAATATCATGTTTTATTTTTATTTAATTATTTATTTTTTATTGATAAAGTTAATGATCTGGAATTTACACTTTTTGTTGTAACTATTAAATATATTTGAATTTGAAACAAAAGAAATTTGAAATATACAACACTTTTGTAAACTGCAGTGTTTCTTAGCGTTATGAATGTTGTTAAAATCGTTAATAATTTTAAAAGTGAAAACAAGATAATTGAGAATAGCTCTACTTCAAGATCCATTTAGAGCACTCATGGGCATATATACAAAATATGTTTCACCAAATAACAAAGACATTTCCTCTACTACATTCATAGCAGCTTTATTTGTAATAGCCAGAAGCTGAAAAGAACTTAGATGTCCCTCAATTGAGGAATGAATAAAGAAACTGTGTTACATTTATACAATGAAACACTATTCAGATATTAGAAATAAGGGCATCATGAAATGTACAGGCAAGTAGGGGGAAGCAGAAAAGATTATCTTGAATGAAGTAGCACAGACCCAGAAAAACACACATAATATCCACTCATAGGCGGATATTAGCCATTAAATACAGGATAACCATGCTACAATCCACAGACCCCCCCAAAAAAAAATCCTAAGTAACAAGGAGTGGTGGGATGATGCGTAAATCCCTCTACTAGGGGAAATAAAATAGACAACAGAAGTGGATGGAGAAAAGGAACTAGACAGGAACCTAACATAACTCCTATCTGGGAGACTTTATCTAGTAGATAATGGAAACTGATGCAGAGACCCACAGCCAAACATTGGGTGAAACTCAGGAAGCCTTGTGAAAGAGTTAGGGGAAGTTTCCAGAAATTTGGAGGATTCAAGGACACCACAAGGATACCTATACAGCCAATGAACTCCGACAAAGGCGAGGGTCCTAGAGGCTGAACCACCACCCAAAGAACTTGAATATACTGATACTAGGCCCTCTACACATATAAAACTGGTGGGATGCTTGGTCCTCAGTGGATTCCCTAACAATTGCATGAGGTACTATGCCAGACTTGGTCTCTGTTGCTGCTCTCTGGACCCCATTTTTCCTAGCAGACTGCCTTTTCTTGCCTAATTGGAAGAGGAGACATTTAATTGTAAAAAAAATTATGGCTAATTAAATTATTTACCAGTATTTATATTGTATTTTAATTGATTTATTGATTTGGCTGATTTGGTGGCTGTTAATCCTTAACCAGCCATTATAAATGAGCACACAGAGACTGCATGGATTTTAACAAGCCTAGGCCTGAGCTGAGGAATCTTGGCCCATCTAAGCTAGCTCTTAATTCTATTACCCATATATACATACATCCCCTTGGACTGCCATACTCCACAATATGCTGATGTTCCTGGCCATGTGGAATGAGGTTTCTTTTTCTAACCCATGGTGTGTGCCTCCTTCCTGCTGCTCCTGGTTGGAATGCCTTCTTCTTCCTCCTGCTGCTGGCTGAAATAAATTAATCCTTCTAAAGTGCAGGCTTCCTGTTCTAACCCCAGGAAGTTCCACCTTTCTCTGTCTTTGCCCAATCTCAGACCTTGGCATTTTATTTAACCAATCAGAGTCAATGTAAGTAACAGACAGCATAAAGGACCAATTAACATTTAGAATGCTTAACACTACCCCAACATTTAATTCTAATGGAATTTGATGTACCAGAGTGGGTTGGTACCAGGCTAGGGGGAGGGTGTGTGTTGTGTGTGTGTGTGTGGGGGGGGGGTGTGAAAGAGGGATGTGGGTAGGGAGGGTGGGACTGGGAGAAGGGGAGAGAGGGGATTGCAATCTGAATGTAAAATAACCAAATTAAAAAAAAAACACTGCATTTCTGTGCCAGAGAAATATATATATATATATAACCAAATATGCCATATCAAGTTGCAATAAGACTAGGCTCCTCACCTATATTAAGACTGGAAAGGCAACCCCATAGGAGCTAAAACGTCCCCAAAGCAGGCAAAAGTATCAGAGGCAGTCCTCTGTTAGGTGTTCTCCAAGAAGACCAAGCTACACAACCACAACATACATGCAGAGGACATAGGTCAGACTCAAGTAGGCTCCCCGTCTATTGATGTAGTCTCTGTGAAGACCCTATGAACCCAGGTTAATTGACTCTGCTTTTCTTTGGTGTCCTTGAGTGTTCTGACTCCTCAAGCCTTCCTGTCTTCAGCAGGATTCCCCAAGCTCTTTCTGATATTTGTCTGTGGGTCTATGAATATTTTCAATCAGTTGCCGGATGAAGCCTCTCTGATGACAATTATGTTAGACTCCTAAAAACAAACAAACAAGCAAACGATAAAATGATATTAAATGATGCTCTGAAATTTAGCTTTCAAAAATTCTGTCATCAAACTTCAATGACGTAGAAATAGTGTGCATATATGATAATTTATGGTATTTTATTGGAGTAATCATTTACTTTAGTAGATATAATAAGGCCATGAATAAAATGTTAATCACAATCTTGTTTGAATATAATTGACTAAAATTGAATGTTAACTCTGGGCTTTGCTTTTCTAGTGAGTGTTTAACTAGTTTTGACAAACAATTTTATTCAATTTGTTTATTGATTTTTCTGTGTACTATAAAATCAGACGATCAGATAATACTCATATAATATATATTATAAATATATACACATATATAGATATATAAAATTATAAAACTATGTAAAATTATAAATTCAATAATTTAAACCATAAATGTCTTTGTTTTACATTTTAGCAAACATTGTTTTTTTTTTTTAAATACATATCCCTATGGCCAGATTTTTATTTTCTCCAATTTGAGGTATCAAATGAAAACAGTGTAAATTGTCTGCAAAAAGTTAATGTTTATATTTTGAATTAATTTTGACAGTGATTTATGAATATTTCATTCAATAGTTATATGTAAAATACTAAAATTAAGTACCAAGTTGATATAAATGTTCAAAAATCAGTATCTCATGTAATGTATAGACAATTATGATTTCATGAAACTTTATATCATAGAAAGTGTTTTAATATAAGCCTTTATAACATAGCATGAAAATATACTAAAATAGCATATTTGAATTTGTATATTTGAACTGACTTGAATTTTTATTAGTAATATCTACTAAAATAATAATTTTGTAAAATCAGAGATTAGTTTTTTTACATTACATTTTTTCAAAATTGTTTATTGAAAGTCATACATCTTTTTGAAAATCATATTTTGGAGACATTCAATATCATGTTAAAGAATTGTAATTTTATTAATCAAATACTTTATTACTGGCTGAGATTGTAGCCTGACAGATATGAGTTTTGCAGCCAGCATGATGCCACTCTCACGCTTTTTGATACTGTATTTATGCAAGGCTTTGAAAGAACAAACATCTGTTTTAAGCTTAACGTTCTGTTAAATGTCATTTTGAGCTTTCATTATTCACTTACAAAAATAAATACTGTCAATAGTTGCAATGTTTACAAATGAAACTGGTTTTCCTTTTATATCAAAAACTTAGATATTAATACAGGCTTTTAGTTAATTTTCTAGAGGGTTATGTTTCAGCATAATGGGAGAGAACCAAGGCATAATGGTTAAGACAGATACATAAAAACAGAAATTAATTCTATAGTTCTATGGTAATCTCTTTCTAGAATTAGCTCTGATCTTAATGTAAAATGATAAAAGGTTATATACACGTAAAAGGAAGTGTATAATATATACCAATATAATTATGATGGAATCCTCAAGTCTATATGTATTTCTCTTTCTCTTTCTCTGTGCATGTGTGTGCATATTTTCATATTAAATTTATAAATATAGTTTAAATTGTCAATTTTTGTCTATTACCGGTTTCAAATGCATATTTATTTGTATTACTAAGACAGATAATTATCACCAGGAGTTAGAATATTTACTCTAAAGATACTAATGTGAAATGATTCGCAATACTTTAGCAAACACACTAAACTTACTAAAGGTCAAGGTCCTTTGTCCAGTTGGTGAAGCAGGATGCTAGCATTTCAGCATGATGTAAGTTGTCTAGTACATTTATTACCATGGAAGCAGAATGTGCTTCAAACTCAAATGTATACCACAAAAGCAACAACAGCTCTACGGTCTACTTCAGATTAATGCTGAGAGAATAATGGTCAGACGTCAAAGCAAATGTCATTGCTACAGTTATGAAACTAAAAATAATGAAGAGCAATGAATAATAGTTAAAAATTTATTCAGTTTCATTTATTTTTATTTTAAGTATTTTTTTCTTCATGTGGGTACTGGGTACCTGGGAAATAGAGGTAGGAGGGATTGTGAGTCCCTGTGAAGGTTGTGAAATCCAAACATCATTCTTCTGCAGAAGCCATGTCTAAGTTACTGTGAAGTTGCTATTGTGAAGAGACACAATGGCTAAGGCGGCTAATATGATAAAACATGAAACTGGGAGCTTGCTTACAGTTTCAAAGTGTTAGTCCATGATCTTCATGGTGGTGGGTGTTGGCACCTAGGCAGCAGCTAAGAACTTTACATATTGATAGTAGTGTTCCAGTGCGTAGATGTGCCACAGTTTTTTGTTTGTTTGTTTGTTTGTTTTTATCCATTCTTCAGTTGAGGGACAACTGTGTTGTTTCCAGGTTAAAGCTATTACAAATAAGGATGTTATGAACACAGATGAGGAGATGTCCTTGTGGTTTGGTGAGGAATCATTTGGGTGGATACCCAGAAGTGGTATGGCTGGGTATTGAGGTTGAACTATTCCAAGTTTTCTAAGATATTGCCACACTGATTTTCATAGTGGTTGTACAAGTTTGCACCCCACCAGCAATGGAGGAATGTTCCCCTTTCTCCAAAACCTTGCCAGCATGTGCTGTCATTTGAGTTTTTGATCTTAGACCTTCTGAAAGGTGTGAGATGGAATCTCAGAGTTGTGAGCTAACCCAGACACAAAAATATTCACATGGCATCTATTCACTTATAATTGGATTTTAGTCATATAGTACAGGATAACTATACTACAACCAATGCACCAAAAGGGACAGGAACATAGACTTTGTTACACGATAGTGAGACACTTTGCCCTAGTGATGCTGCCATGTAGGCCCCCAGTACATGAGGAAGCTCTTAGTTCTCGTATGACTACTGAACTGGGGGATGGCATACTTATATGTAGAGACACCCCACTCCGGAAGAGTGGGATAGGAGGGAGAGGGGATAAATGTGGGGGAGTGGGACTGGGAGGGGTAGAAAGAGGGCACTGTGATGGAGATGTTACCTGAAGTAATAAACACACACACACACACACACACACACACACACAAAATGAAGAAAAATGTTAGAACTTTAAGACCAAGGAAATAGTTGTAGGATGGTTATCCTGTACTATAATGGCTAAAATCTGATTATAAGTGAATAAATGCCTTGGGTATCTTTCTGAGTCTGAGTTATATATATATATATATATATACAGGGTCATATTGGAGAATAGAATTAAGGGCTAGCTTAGATGGACTAAGATTGTGCAATCTCTTGGATACAAAACACCCTCTTAATTCCTAAACAACTTAAAATTTAACTATGAGACTCTAGCTATCTATTCTTCAACCACCTCAGAGACCTGAGAGGTATAAATATATATGATTATATAGAAAGTGCAGGGCCCGCAGCTTCCAAAACTAAGAAATGACATACCAGTGGCTGCCTGGACAGTTCCCATTTTCTCTCCATACATTACAGCATCAATCTTCAGCTGTTTGGCCCCATTGTGAGGCAAGTTAGTATGAAAGCTGAGTTAGATATAGAACTTTAAACTCATGGAGATGGTTAGATAGTAGAATGTTGCCAAATACATATGGACTGGACATTGGGAATGTATGCTAAGCCATATAACTCTCATAATTGTGGCCTATTAATTTCTGCTGTTTTGTATTGTATTTATTGTTATAAGAGAAAGAACCATTTGTTGGACTGAAAGGGGGAGCTGTTGGGAGGAAAAGATATACCTTAAACTAAAAAAAAAAAAAAAAGGGGTAGAGGACGGAGGGGTTGAGGGGGATGAGGGTGGAACAGTGGGACAGGAAGAGGGAGTAGGGAGGGGATTGTGATTGAGATGTTACTTTGTAACTTGAAGAAATAAAAAATAAATTATTAAAAAAAAAGATTGTGCAATCCAGGCCAAGCTTGTTAAAATCAACCAGGTGTCTGTGTGCTCATTTATAATGGCAGGTTAAGGATTAACACTGTTGACCAATTAAATATAATCTAAATACTGTTAAATAATTTAATTAATTCTTTGTACAGTGTGTACCTATAGAGACATGAAATGACTTGCTGTATCACCTTTTTTCAAAAGCATATTTATTACTTCAAGTTAAGACTCCATTACCACCCCTTCTTTCTACCCACTTCTGGTCCCACCCTTCCACTCCCCACCCATCCCATCCCTCCAGTGTGGGATGCCTTTGTGTTTCAGCCTCTCTCAGTTCATTAGTTACATGAGGTCTAAGAGATTCCTCTTGCACAGGAGGCATACATGGCAGTTTCACTAGGGTGGGGTGTCCCACTAACAGGTAACCAAATCCATGTTCCGCCTCTTTTGAGTCTATTGATGGTAGGATGGTTTTCCTGTACTATAATGGCTAAAATCTGATTATAAGTGAATACATGCCTTGGGTATCTTTCTGAGTCTGAGTTAGCTCACTCATGATAAGCTTTTCTAGTTCCATCCATTTGGTTGCAAATTGCATGATTTCCTTGTTTGTGATAGCTGAGTAGTATTCCATTGTGTAAATGTACCACAGTTTTTTATACATTCTTCCGTTGAAGAACGTCTGGGTTGTTTCCAGTTTCTAGCTATTACAAATAAAGATGCTATGAACATAGTTGAAAAGATATTCTTATGGATTGGTGAGGAATCTTTTGGATATATGCCCAGGAGTGGTATGGCTGTATCTTGAGGTAGAGCTATGCTAAGTTATCTAAGATATCACCAGACTGATTTCCATAGAGGTTGTACAAGTTTGCACTCTCACCAGCAATGTGGCGTTGTTCTCCTTTCTCTGCAACTTCAAGAGCATATGCTATCTTTTGCATTTTTGATCTTAGCCATTCTGACTGGAGTGAGATGGAATCTCAAAGTCGTTTTGAGTTGCATTTCTCTGACGATTAAAGAGGTTGAGCACTTCTTCAAGTGACTCTTGGCCATTCTAGATTCCTCTTTTGTGAATTCTAGGTTTGGCTCTGTACCCCATTTTTTGATTGGGTTACTTGGTGCTTAATTTCTTGAGTTCTTTGTAAATTTTGGATACTAGCCCTCTGTCAGATGTGGGGTTAGTGAAGATCTTTTCCCAATCTGTATGCTGCTGTTTTGTTTTAATGACAGTATCTTTTGCCTTACAGAAGCTTTTCAGTTTCATGAGGTCACATTGATTGTTTGTTGATCTTAGGTCCTGAGCTATTGGTGTTCTGTTCAGGAAGTTGTCACCTGTGCCAATTATTTTGAGGCTTTTCCAAACTTTCTCTTCTATAGATTTGGTGTGTCCTATTTTATGTTAAGGCCTTATCACTTTTTACCTTATTTATTTATTTTGTTATGACAAGTATCTGACTAACTACAGTCTACTCATCCAAGTAGCCTGGCTGAGCAGGAGTACCTGGGATCTTCTAATTCCCACATTTCAGTGTTAAGATGACAGATAGGTGATGTCAAACTCAGCCCTTCACATTGAAACTGGGCTACAAAACCTGACATGTTCATGTTTGCACAATAAATTTACCCATGATGTTACCTCCTAGCTTCCTGACTCAAAGTTCTAAAATTTTATTTAATAGTTATTTGAAACTGTTGCTTTTTATATTAAAACTCAGAAGTATTACTGTTGATTTAACTATTATGAAACAGAAATTACAATTTAGTATTAAGACATCAAAATAAAATATTTTTACAATGTTAAAATCTTATTTGATGAACTCAAAACTCTAACACTGGAGATTTGTTCATTAATCTGCATGTTTTCAAGGCTCTTCTAAAGTACCATACACCACAACACTTCTCATGTTGTTAAAAACAACTTTAAAATAGTTATTAATGTCAATGTCACTAATTTTAATGGAAAATTTCTAGACTCTAGTAAAGGAAAACAAGGTTATTATGTGAAGCCAAACCTTGTTAACAATATATTTATTAATAACAATAAACTGTTATATTAGGCCTGGAGAGCAGCTTGCAGGGCCAGATGTGAGGTCTGGGAGCCTTACAGGAGGCCTTTAGGCCCAGTAGGACTGGCCCACCTTAGCTGGATGCTTGACCTGTCCTGTAAATAATGCCTGAGACCAAGGGTGTCCCTTTTCCCAATAATTAAATACACCAAGACCTTTTAAGGTTTTAGAGCTTAGGCCTTAACTGACTCTCAACTAGCTCCTATAAGTTAACCTGACCAACTATTTTCAATCTGCCATGTGGCTTGCTATACCTTCAGAGTTCTCACTGAGATGTGTATCTGCTTCCAAGTCTCCTGGCAGAAAGAGAGCTTCCTTTCTATAATCCCAGGGTTCCTTTAGTACTGCCAGAAAGTGCCACCTTCCTACTCTCTCTCTCTGCCCAACTAAATGGCCATCAGTGCCTTTTATTATCTAATCAAAGAGTGCCTCAGAAAAGGCAGTAACAACATCTTCAAGCACTGAAATCAGCCTCTGAAAACCATATGCAAGACCTTTCTTCAACAATTAAGCATTTGAATTATAATAGTATGTTTTAAATTACCATATAATGAATTTAAAACTAAAACAAGCAAATAAAAAATACAAAGACATTATATTTAAATTAGACAAGATCCATGTCATTAGGGGCTATGGGTTTTTATTCTGTATGTGAACGTTATAGCAAGGTATAATTCCATAAATTGGTTTTAGGATAATTACACTTTGATGTGATAATATATGCTTTTATTTTATTTTAAATAATTAAACATATACAATTATATTATTTTATTGATAAAGCAATTAAAAGATTTGATATATTTAATGAAAATGTCCACTAGAGCCTGTTATTCATATTTATTTTGAAGTACATGTTTTGTCAAATGGGCTAACAATTAAAAATTCTTAAAAATGACCATTTTTCCCAATTCACTCATAAAATGTTGCAATTAAAGTTTGTTTTAAATCATTCTACTAAAGTTGCAATTATAAGCTCCCATTAAAAATATATCTGAAATCTAGTAGTTAAGAAAAATAAATGTATCACAAATTAGATACATAAAAGATTACATACATTGAAAAATATTCCATTTCATATTAGAGTTTGTGCATGTTTGTTTCTGTGGACATAATAACACATATGTGCATTAGTGTCTGTGACCACTTCAGTCTTTCCCTTTTGCCTTCTATATACATTGATGCTGATCCTGTTATATATAGTTTATGTGCAACTAACAACACAGTCAAATCTATATCAGTGAACTTGATCATATTTGAAATGTAAATTCCTTTAAAAACTTTCTTTTTAAAGATGATGCTAAGTTTGTGTACCTGTGATCTGAATTGCACTAAATTTTAAATGAGGATATGTTTGTGTAGGTTTTTTTGCAAAATTTTTTGATATCTTAATATTTGAATATTTGTCATAAAATTTCAAGTTAAAAGTCTTAAATAAAAGTGAGATAAAATATATCTGAATACATGAGGAGGACCTGTAATCTCCCTGAGGGCTCTGTGTCATTCCTCAGATAGTCCAGCACTCTAGGAACCCCCAGATCAGGAGGAGGGGCGACTTTCAATGAAAAAAGGGAGTCTGTCATTTAGCACCAAACTTAGGGGCTTTCCAGCAATGCCAGACTTTGATCTTAACAGCAGAGTCCAACACCACTTGAGACCCGCTGGATACTTTAAGCTTCTGTACTGTAGCATAATTATCTTATACTTTATGACTAATATCTACTTATAACTGAGTACTTACTATGTTCAGTTTTGAAGAAGGTTCAGTGACGTGCTGAGAAGTCCTTTTTTTTTCTTAGTTTGGGTGAAATGTTCCGTTGAATATCTGTTAGGTCCATTTGAATGTTAATATTTGTTAGTTCCATTACTTCTTTGTTTTGTTTCTGTCTGGATGACCTGTCCATTGGTCAGAGTGAGTGTTGAAGTCTTCCACTATTATTGTGTACAGTTCTATGTGTGATTTATGCGTTAGTAATGTTTCTTTTACCAATAATGTTGCCCTTACATTTGAGGCATAGATATTCAGAATTGAGGCATCATCGTGGTGGATTTTTCCCTTGATGAGTATGAAAGTTCTTACCCATTTCTTGTGAATAATTTTGGCTTGAAGTCTGTTTTGTTAGATATTAGAATGGTTACACCAATTGCTTCTTGTGTCCATTTGCTTGGAAAATCATTTTCTAGCCTTTTACTCTGAGGTACTGTCCATTTTTGATGTTGAGGTATATTTCTTTTATGCAGAAGAATGATGGACATGTTTTCACATCAATTTTCTTAGTCTGTGTCTTTTCATCAGAAAACTGAATTTATTGATGTTGACAGATATTAATGAGCAATTATTGTAATTCCTGTTACTTGGGTGTTGGTAGTGGTAGTGGTAGTGTGTGTGTGTGTGTGTGTGTGTGTGTGTGTGTGTGCTTCCCTTCATTTGGTTGTGCTTGTATGAAATTATTTATTTTCTGTATATTCTTGGGTGTAGTTAACCTTCTTGGGTTTGAGTTTTTCTTGTAGTAACTTCTGTAGGGCTGAATTTGTGGATATATTTGTTCAAATTTGGTTTCATCATAAAAATATTGTTTTTATCATATAGGGTGATTGAAAGTTTTGTGGGTGTAGTAGTCTGGGCTGACATCTATGTTCTCTTAGAATCTGCCACATATCTCTGCAGGCTTTTAGAGTCTCTTTTGAGAATTTTTCAGGTAAAATTCTAATATGTCTGCCTTTTTGTGTTACTTGGCCTTTTTGCCTTGCAGCTTTTAATAATCTTTCTTTGTTCTGTACATTAAGTGACAGGGAATGGATTTTCTTTTTGATCTAATCTATTTGGTGTTCTGTAAGCTTATTGTGCATTTATAGGCATCTTTTTCTTTAGGTTAGGGAAATTTTCTTCTATAATAGTGCTGAAATCATTTTCCAGGCTTTTGAGCTGGGAATCTTTTTCTTCTTATATTATTCTTAGATTTCATCTTTTCATAGTGCCCCAGATTTCCTGTATGTTTTGTGTCAGGAAGTTTTCTTCTAGTATATCTTCTATGCCTGACATTCTCTTTTCCAGCTCATGCATTCTGTTGGTGATGCTGTGTGTAGTGCCTATTCACTTATCAAGATTTTCTGTCTCCAGTATTCTCTCAGTTTGTTTTCCTTACTGTTACTATTTTCATTTTCAGGTCTAGCACAGTTTTATTCATTTCCTTCATCAGTTTTATTATATTTTCTTCTGTATCTTTAAAGGATTTATTCATTTCCTCTTCAAGGGTCTCCATCATCTTCATAAAATAAAAAAGTCATTTTCTTGTGCTTCAGCTATATTGAAATATCTAGGATTTATTGTAACAGGAAAGCTCTGGTGGTGCCATATTGCACTGGATGTTGTTGTTTGTGTTCTTTCATTGGTCTTTAATCATCTAGGTTTTGGGGTTATTATATATTTAGGTGTTGGTTTCTGAGTTTATCTTTGTTAAATGGATTTTTTTTTGGGTGTTTTTTCCCTTTCTGTTTCCTCTTTGGTCTTCTGGCTGGACTGACTTGGAATTCTGGGGACCAGTAAATCTTCAAGTCTGGTAGGGTGTATCTGCTGAAGTTTTTGTGACATGAGTTACCACTGGGGGTTTGGGTGCAAATATTTTCTTTTGGGCGCCTCTCATGGGTATGATCAATGGGAAAGCAGAGGCCTTCTGCTAATTTTTTTGTTCATATTATGGAGATAAGGTGATACGGTGCAGTTTGAGGCATTGGGTGTGCTTTAAGGCAAGTTGGCAAGCATAGCGCATAGGGCACTGGCTTACCTGGAGTCCCTGGTGCCTATGGAGCCACCAGGAAAGCAAATGGAGTTGCGGATGAGAAAATGGAGCCCAGGGGATAGGTGCAGTTTATAGCTGTCGGGTGTTCTTTAAAGAGTGTTGGCTGACATAGTGTAGGGTTTTACCAGTTGTCTAGCATGCCTCTGGGAAAGCAGGTAGAGTTGAGGGCTAGAAAAGGGAACCCAGGGATGGAGTGCAATTTACCCCAATTACTTCCTTTTATTTGAATTTTTCCAATGTGGCATGTGAATTCAAGAAAAACACTCATTTATAGTTCAATAACACGCACAATTATTTAGCTACTTATGCTTTATCATTATAACATTTTGAAATATAAAATTAACCATCTTAATAAAAATATAATGGCTTTTTGTTGAAATGCACAATATTTCATTATCCATATAAGCAATAATTAACTTCTAAAATTCCAAAAGTTATTACTTTCCTAGACTGGAATTTTTCAAGTCCCATGAAAAGCATGGCAAGGATTAGTTCTATGTGTCTACTACATGACAACAGCATGAACTTAAGTATTTAAGACAGTATTTTACATTAAATCACAATTGAATCTACTGGTTCTTTTTCTCTGAAGATGCTATAAATCTTGGCATTTATATTTTGATCTTATACTCAGAATTGAAAGAAATGGTATTTTTGGGAAGTGATAATATAAAACTGATTGATTAACACACAGAAGTGTCAAAATATTATGACATAGATATTTGCTTTCTTTATAGAGCATTAAGAATTATGTGTGATTATCATGTGTATTCCACTGTAGCTTGTTATGAATGTGGCTTATGTACCTATGGTTATACAATATTTCTTTCCTTTACCGATTTTTAAGCAATGAACATCAGATGATGACACAATGAAGTATAGACTTATGTAGATAGAGAGGGCACATAAGTCTGGTCAATGTTGAAAAAAAATCTCTTGAAGAATGTTTGAATAATTGAATATTCCCTACACCAGGATAAAGTAATTGGTATTTGAGGATGTAATAAAGTCAAGATGATTATTTAAAACATATAAATGTGAAAAAATTAAAATGTTAGATCTTTTTTTTTTCTTGTTTTGTTTTTTTTTTAAATAATTATTTGTTACTTCAGGTTACATCTCCATCGCAGTGTCCTCTTTCTGCCTCACCCAGTCCAGACCTCCCACCCTCTACCCCCTATCCCTTCCATCACACTCCTCTGGAAGTGGAATGTCCCTAAATAATAGTCCCCTGCCCAATTTCAGCAGTCATATGAGGGCCAAGAGCCTCCTCATACACTGTGGGCCTACAAGGCAGCACCACTAGGGCAAAGTGTCTCATTGACAGGAAAAAAAAAGTTTATGTTCATGTTTCCTTTGGTGCCATGCTGGCGAGGGTATAGAGAAAGGGGAACTCTCCTCCATTGCTGGTGGGAGTGCAGACTTGTGTAACCACTATGGAGGTCAGTCTGGCGATATGTTAGAAAAACAGAATAGCTCTGCCTCAGGACCCAGCCATACCACTTCTGGGTATACATCCAAATGATTCCTCACTGAATCACAATGAAGTTTCCTCATCTATGTTCATAGCAGCTTTATTTGTAATAGCAAGAAACTGTGAAAACAACCC
This sequence comes from Lophiomys imhausi, assembly GCA_907164525.1. NCBI lineage: Eukaryota > Metazoa > Chordata > Mammalia > Rodentia > Muridae > Lophiomys > Lophiomys imhausi. The sequence goes on along the minus strand of CAJQZJ010018033.1, from coordinate 13,306,041 downwards.
AGATGTCTCTCAACTGAAGAATGGATTAAAAAACTGTGGTACAACTACACGATGGATTACTATTCAGCTATCAGAAGCAACAGAATCATGCAATTTGCAGCCAAATGGATGGAACTAGAGAAGCTTGTAAAAAAATAATTAAATTACATCTAGGTGATTATTTCTGTTCTCAAGATCTGTTTAGAAGGCTGCCAGTTTTTTAGTAGGTAAGGAGAGCTAAGCTTTCCACCTTTGCTGCAAGGCAGTAGCTTTTGTTAAGGTAGCTGCATCTTTGAAATGCATTTGGGTTCAGTTCCCTGCTCTTTAGCTAGGAAGCCTGCTTTCACAGGGGCTTTCTCACACTGTAAGCATGGATTCTAGTTGCCATAGTTGGATGCCATATGTTAAAAAATATGGCTGATTAAATTGTTTACCCAGTATTTATATTATTATTAATTGGTTTGGCAGATGTTAATCTTTAAGCAGACATTATAAATGAGCACAGAGAGACCACATGGATTTTATCAAGCCTTGGCCAGAATTGAGCAATCTTGGCCCATCTAAGCTAGCTCTTAAGTCTATTACCCAAATATAACCCCATATATACATAAGTCCCCTTGGATTGCTATTCTCCACGATAGCCAATGTTCCTGATCATGTGGAATGAGGTTCGTTTTTCTAATCCATGGTGTGTGCCTCCTTCCTGCTTCTCCTGGCTGGAATTCCTTCTTCTTCCTGCTGCTAACTGGAATGAATTAATCTTCTGTCTAAAGTGCAAGCTTCGTTTTCTAATCCAAGGAAGTCCCATCTTTCTCTGTCTTTGCCCAGTCTCAGGCCTTGGCATTTTATTTAACCAATCAAAGTCAATGTAAGTAACACACAGCAAGCAGGAAAAATTAATTAACATTTAGAGTGCTAAACACTATCCCAACAGAAGCTCATCCTGATTGAGCTCAGACCCAGAAGGATGCACATGGCATCTATTCACTTATAGTTGGATTTTAGCCACATAGTACAGGATAACTATACTACAACGAATGCACCAAAGATATCTGTCATTTTTTAGAATTACATTAATACTTACTTTTGACTCTCAACTGTTTTCTACTGTTTGCTATTAATGTGGGATGTATGTTTATTGTAATATGATATTCTTTTCATTTGCCTATTTTTTAAGGAGTGAACAACAGACAATGACATTTGAAACCTGGACTTACATAGATAGAGAGGGTATATGAATCTGATCAATGTCGAAGAAAAAAAAAATCTCTGAATACAATATAAAAGATTGATATTCTCTTAACACAGATTGTTAATGAGCTACATGACTATAAAATTTCATATTTTTAATATTTTTGCATTCATTTATAAATGTGTACCTGAAACTAATAAAGAGGTTTACATCTAGGTAAATGAAAAACCAAACATCATATCAAGAACACAAAATAGTAAAGGAAGTATTATTATTTGATGTGGACAAGGAGAGTATGTCAGTTATTTCCAAAGTAATACTTTCCTGGAACAAAGGGAGCATGGGCATTTTATTCAGGGTTCCTACACATATTCATAAAGAAATTGGTCTGTTCCTCTGCATGTTCCACTTAAGGTCATGGAGCAAGCTCTTAACTTTCCTAATGTTGTGATCCTTTAATACACGTCCCATTTTGTTGTGACCTCTACCATAAAGTTATGAGATGGTGCCACCATAGAGCTACTGGTCCTGGATCATTGAAGAAAGCAGAGTAAACAAGCTGCAGAGAACTTTTCTGGGTTTATTTAAATGAAAAGGACTCCCACAGTCTCCTATATTTGAATGTTTGGTCCCTAGTTGGTGGTAAGTTAGGAAGAATTAAGGATAATTTAATTCAACAATCACTTATTGAAGTAAATGTTGACTTGTTAGAAGAGGGTGGGCTTTGAGGTTTGCAAAGTCTGTGTCAGGACTTATTTAGCTCCCTTCCTGCCAACAGCTTGCAAATCAAATGTGAACTCTCAGCTAATGCTCCAGCACTATACTTACTGGTATTCTGCCACACTTTCTGCCATGATGATCATGGAATAACCCTCTGAAACAATAATCCAGTCCACAATTACTTGTGTTATTTTTACAAAATGCTTTGGTCATGATCTTTCATCACAACATTAGCCATCCTAACTAACACAATGCCAGTAAACAGCATTCATCCATGAGTTTCTCCAACTTCCTCACTTAGGTTATTATACTCCTAGAGTTTCTGCATTTGTTACCCGCAGTGATTGACTGGGCTCAGGACAGAAAGTCAATTAAACCCTTCTATCCCCTAAATTACTTTTGATCATTGTCTTCACTTGGTTTTTACTGTAGTGATAAAGACCATGACCAAAAGCAACTTGATGAGGAAAGGAGGAAAGGATTTTCATCATTTTACATTTCTAGGTACCACTCCATAGCTGATGAGGTTTGTAGCAGAAATGGAAGCAGAGGCTTACTTAGGCTTGACATGCTCAGTTTTTCTTTCTTATAAACCCTGGGAGCATCTGTCCAGAACAGGTCTGCCCAAAAGGCTGGGCACTTTCCCATCAATCATCAATCAAGTAAATGTCCCACTGACTTTACCACAAACAAATTTAATTGACACATTTTGGGAATTGACGTTCTTTCTTGTCAAGTGACCCTGGTTTGAGTCATGTTGACAGAATACTAGCAAGCAGAGTCACCATCTTCACATAGCACAAGACACCAAACTAAGTGAGAAGAGAATATCACAGCATATGGATTCAAAATGAAGTGACAGCAGCAACAATCTCTGTGCTCACACTCAATTCTTCATTTGTGTTTGTTTGCTGAGTGGTTATTGTAGTGCTAGGAATTAAATATATGGTCTCCCTCTAAACCTTTGCTGTATCCCTAGCCTTTTTTTCCCCAAAATGTTTTATTTATTTTTTCTTTTTTTAATTCATTTAGATTCATGCTGGCTAGGCTGACTTTGAACTATCTCTGTTTTCTGGGCAGGTTTTGAACTTGGGATTGCTCCCCAGTTGCTGTGATGAGAAGACAGCATCCTCAGGTAGAATTTCATTTTATTTCTTATGTTATGTCAATAATTGTTTCTTTTTTCCTACTTAAAAAGATATGTGTTACAGAATATTTGATTGCATTGTGAACCTTGAGTTTGTGAGTTGAAAAATCTGTTTCAATTGTGCAATAATTCAGCTTTTAATCCTAGAGCTTTCTGTTTACTGTAAACAAATGGTTATGGTGTGGCTCACTTCTAAGAACACACATTTAATTCAAGAGATTTCTGTACTCAGGATTAAATAAAGCTAACCATAGGTCAAGAGGCTGAGCAACAAACTTGTTGCTGGGATTAACATAATGGAGGAGGGACATTGAGCTGAAAATATTTAAGACAGTACAGAAAAGGAGTTGGAGTTCCTTTGGGTTTTCTCCTTCAGAGAAGTTCCTTCAGAGTTTTCTTCGGGTTTCTTCAGAGGGCCCTTTGGGTTGGTTCCTTCAGAGGTTCCTTCAGAGGATTCTTCCTTGGAGTTCTCTTTAGAGGCTTCTTCTTCTGGGCTTTTAAGCTTAGGGCTTTTGACTGTGTCACTGATGAAATAGAAACATTAGCTGCGTACTTCCTCTATCTCTCTGAGTTGGGAGGTTTTTATTCCAGCATTTGGCTCCTGAGTCTTCATTGGTAAAATCAAATGACTGGGATATATTCGTTCCTTAGTTTTTATAAAACAACAGTTGTGCTATTCAATTGTCTCAGCTGTGGTAAAATGCCATGACCAAAAATAAGGTGGGGAGAAAAGAGCTTATGTTTCCTATGCTTCCACATCGTCGACCATCACTGTAAATAATCAGGGCAAGAACTCATAACAACGCAGGAACCTGGAAGCGAGAGCAGGTATAGAGGTATGGAAGAGTTTAGCTTGCTTACTGGTTTGCTCCATAAGACTTACTCAGTCTGCTTTCTTACAGAAACTAGGGATAGCAGCCCCTGGATGGCACCACTAACAATGGAATGGCCCCTCTCACATCAATCATTAATAAAAAACATGTTCTACAGTCCTTCCTACAGCCCAGTCATGAGGAGGAATTTTCTAAATAGAGCTGAAATACTCTCTTATGACTCTAGCTGTATCAAGTTGACATAAAACTAGCCAGAACATCCATGTAAGATATAATTAATTTCCGGCTTTTTGTATGATGTCTTCTCAACAAATATGATGATTTTATAGTATTCTCTAATACATTTAATGATGAATTACATAATTAACTTATGTGACATGTGAAAATCATAGTGTTTTCTTGTTGATGCAATTCAGCAAAGCATGAGAAAAAATGATTAAAATATATCTAATTCTCAATTATTCACACTAATGGAGGAAGAAAATGTATATATAGATAGCATTAAAACAGAGAAAATTCTAAGCCATTTTCACCTTTAGGGTTTGAGTAATCAAATATGTATGCTTCTGTGGAGATTAACACCTTTTTTTCCATGCTTTGTTTAGTAAAGCTTTAATATCTGAAATTCATGAAATCTAGCCAGAATCTTTTCAGAAAACAGTGTTTGAAAGATTACTTTCTAAACTTTACATTTTATAAACTGTAAATTGAGTATTCAATGACAAAAAAAGCCACAATAATTATAAAATTTGCCATTTCTAGTTTTAACAGGTAAGAAGCATGCTGTTAGTTATATTTTCGTTTATCCATTTCACAAATAAGTACTTTCTACTTAACCTCTTGGACAATTGTGTGCTGAGAACTAGACTTTCAAGTAAACATTGTCTTTGCTACGATGAACTTTACAGTGTAGTAGGAGGTATCAGATAGTGTACACCAAAGTAGGTACACATCAGTGGTGGTAAATGCTAAGAAAAACAAATAAGAATGGGGTGAGTCTACTACCTTGGGTAAAACTGTCATGAAAATATATCCTAAAAAGTGTTTGAAACAGACAGATAAAAAATTAAAGTGAACACAAACAATTTCTAGAGAGAGAATATTAAGTGCTAAAGGGAGACCCATGAACAAGGGTCAAGCTTAGTACTTACAATTGTCACATTTGAACAACAGCAATTCATGATGAGTAATTTAAGTAGCATAAATCAGGTGCAGTGGATTTAGGATATTTTCTTTGTGGGCTCAAAGGCAACTGGGGATTTTGAGCAAAAATAATATGATCTTAGCATAATGGTGCAGACTTTAAACTTTAGGGACAAGAATGACATTTGCCAATCAATTAAAATGCAATGGAAACTGTGATGGTAGTTGTAGCAAGAAATGTTTAGTTTGTATATTAATAACTGATAGTATATCTATCTTTAGCATTATTATATAATTATATAAAATATATCATATGATTATTATTATATAAATAGTATAATTATTTTATAGCTTCTTAACTCATGTCCTTGAGGAGCAACTACAATTCTACATGCTATATTTTTAAATTAATAATATTAAATTAAATTAATATTAATAAAACAGTATGAAATCAACTCATTCACATGTCACTTCAACAGCTTTTCAGCTCTGACAATATTGCTTGTCCTGAGAGTATCAACAAATAATTCTGTTGAAATTCATTCAAATTTGAGCACATCTGAATATATTTTTTCTACCTCAACTGGCAGTCTGTTGTTTATACCCTAACTTCCCCCTACATCTCTTTTGGAGGGCATACCAGTGTCATTAACTCTGCAATGCAATCCAAAGTTTTTTTTTTTGTTTGTTTGTTTGTTTTTTCTCTAGAGTAGAAATGTTTCCAGCAGTGTGCCAAGTGCTTTTTCATGTCCTTTCCTCTGCTGCATGGCCACTAAACTTTAATGCTTTCTCATTGTTCTTACATTTTGACCAAATATCAAATGTCGCTTTATCAGAAGAGCTCTCCTTGACCTCTTGGGTCTGATCTCCTGTGCAATGTATTTAATTCATTGTATTAATTATATCTGTCATTTCATGTTGTATCTAACTATTTGATTTGTATCTGTCTTTTCAAGTGTTTTGGTACTCCTGAGTCATAACATAGCACTAGATGTAACATCTGAAAATGATAGTTGAAAAAAAAAAAGGAAAATAGCAATGAAACCCTTTTTTCATTCTTGATTCAGTATGTGTTCCTAAATTTTTTGTTTTTGCTTAGCTCATTTAGAATGCATGCCTTATTTTTATATTTGAAGAAATATACTTGACATTTCTTTCAATAAATGCTCCTTTTTTTTTTTTGAGACAGGGATTAACTGTGTAACAAACCCTAGCTGTCCTGGAATCACTTTGCAGACCAGGCTGGATTAGAGATCCACCTGCCTCTGTCTCCTTAGTGCTGGGATTAAAGGTGTGTGCCACCATGCCAGACTAGCTCCAATATATTCTTTAAAATATAAAGAATATTTTTAAAAAATATTCTTTTTTTTATACATTTTTGTTTCCCTTGAGACAATTTCTCACTATTTTGCTGTAAATCCAGATTGTCAATCCTCATCCTTTAGCCTCCTGAGTAGTGGGATCATTAAATATTTATATGTCACCACTAACTAGTTCTTACATCAATTTTCAGACTCTGCTTTCTTCTCTCTGTAGTACACTTCAATTTCTATAATGTCTAATATAGATATCTGTGTCATACAAGTTATACATATCTGTCTTAATTGTTCTTAATGTATAAAATGGGGATGTAATTACCTCAAAAATAGATACCAGGATTAAGTAATACCATCCATGTAGCAGTAGCTAGCCAGTGTTGTACCTAGAAGTACTTGTTGTACATAGTTTAGATAGTATATTTGATAATTTGCAAAAGAAAAAGAACTACTGATTTTGATAATTCAATACTAAGAAAGGAAATAACTGCAAAACTTTTAATTTTTAGAATGTACCTAAATATTATTCAGCTTAAAATTTAAATTTCAGGTATTTATTTAGATAGACATTACTGCAGATTGTAATAAACTGAGATTAGAAAGATAAAAGGTGTCTGAACTTAATGTTTTATAATCTGTGGAACATATATCTCTGATAAAGTTCACCTCTGAATAGACTATGAACTTTTCTAATAATCATTTGTTGAATTTTAGGGCTTTCCTTAATAGATTGTTTACATATAGTGATTGAAAAATAAGAAAAACATGTTCAACAAGACATTCATTTAATTTAGATTATTAATAGATTGTGAGAATATCCTAATGGTTAAATAACAGCAATGTATTAGTTATAACAAAAATAGAATGTAAAAACATAACTGGGGATTGAGAGGTGGCTCAGCTCTTTGGATGACTTGCTCCTTTTTCTGAGGAACATCTTTGTTTCATAACACCCACATAGTCACTCCTGTTCATTTCTAATTCCATTTCCAGGGAATTAGATGCCTTCTTTTGTTATACACAGGTATCAGGCATACACGTGGCACACACTCATACATACATACATGCAAACAATCATGGAAATAGTATAAGAATAAAATTTTAAAGGAAATGAATTACTTGGAGGAAATAAAAAAATATTGTTTAATTCTTTTGCCTGTGTTCAGCTACAGGCTCCCTTGGAGCTACATACCTCTTCTGCAGCATTAATTTCTTGTGCATATTCAGCAAAATTGTGGCTATCCTGTCACCTTTTGTAAGCGTCCTCCATGGAAACATTAACAATTTATACGGAATTTGAATTTCTGACTGTTTATTCAAAATGAATTGGTCATTCAAATAGTTTCAGGTGAACACCTTTTCACTGAGTTATACATCTCAGCAACTAACTGGCTTAGCAATGCAGGTATTACATTTTTTTTTCAAATCATAAGACAGTGCATGTTGTGTCTGAGAGGAGCAACGTGAATATTATCACATAAGAGGAAGGTAAATGTATTAAGTTATAGAAAAACATTGATATTAATTTCAGCTTACTTAATTGGAAATATATACTACACAATTGCTATTTTCTTGTTAGAACATAATTTTTTTGTAGTTGCAATTACCTAAGATTGTCACTAAATCTAGTTACATAAATATACAACAGAAATCAAACTGGGGAAAATTATTGTTTGTCCTCAAGAGATCTGCAGAATATGGCATTCAAAGATGTTTTCTTAACTTTAGATTTTTTGATATCGAGACATGTCAGCTCCTAAAAGCACCCCCTATTCTACTCCAAGTAGAAGATGAACATTGGAGAATCTCCAGTGGGAGATGATTGAATTAGTCGCAAGCCTATCTCTTGGCAAGAAAAATCCTTTGTTTCAACTGTAGACAGAATGCTGTCCAAAATGGACAAAACTTGGTAGCAGGGAAGTCTCCAGACTAGCTCTGCCATGACAGGGTAGGCAAGTCCTTCATAATTCCTGCTCTACAATCAGTGTCTGTCAGAGAAATGGGGCCAAACGACAGAAGATTTATGCTGTAATGTATGGAGCAAAAATGGGAACTGTCCAGGCAGCCACTGCTATGTCATTTCTTAGTTTTGGAAGCTGTGGGCCCTGCACTTCCTATATAATCAGATATATTTATCCTTCTCAGGTCTCTGTGGTGGTTGAAGACTAGATAGCTAGAGTCTCATAGTTAAATTTTGAGTTGTTCAGGAATCAAGAGGGTGTTCTGGATCTAAGAAGATGTTTTCAAAATTGTGATGAAAGGATGAAAGCTGAGTTGGATATAGAACTTTAAACTCATGGAGATGGGTAGATAGTAGAATGTTAAAGTCAGGTGCCAAATACGTATAGACTGGACATTGGGACTGTATGCTAAGCCATATAACTCTCATAATTGTGGCCTATTTATTTCTGTTGTTTTGTATTGTATTTATTGTTATAAGAGAAAGAGCCATTTGTTGGACTGAAAGGGGGGGGCTATTGGGGAAAAAGATATACCTTAAACTTAAAACAAGGAAGGAGATGGGTGGGTTGAGGTGGAAGAGGGTGGGAGGGTGAGACTGGAGGGGGGAGTAGGGAGGGGATTGCAATTGAGATGTAACTTGAAGAAATAAAAAATAAATTAAAAAATTATTGTTTGTCATATATTAACATAATATGTATATTTCATAGTACATTTTACTTTCTGTAAATATACAGTAAATTATGAAATATATTGCCCTTATTGCATTAAATTAAATGGAACTTATTGTATGTTGTTTAATTGGTACAGTTATTTAGTAGACAATGTTAAGGCTTTTTTCATATGAGTCTCTAAAACATATAATAGTCTAATTTAATATGTAAATCAGTGTACTTGATACTTGACAATCAATTGAGGCATTTAAGTATTCATGGTTCCAAATGCCAAAGCAACTAATCTAATCTTTTATATAAGTTCATTTTCACCCAGTGCTACTGTGATAATGCTTCTAAGATTAGAACAGGAACATTCTGTTTTCAAACAAACAAACAAAAACCATCTCTATTCTTTTTAGCAATGAGTACACAGTATTTCAGAACAAAAATAGAATGATGAAAGATGTCAGTCAGCTATAGTTTTAAAGACAGGTATGTTAAAACAGAAGCACACACATAGGAATGTACTCAGAAAGGGTGCAGTTTTCTTACAATGGCTAAACAAGTGTTTTTGGAGCAATGATAGATTCCAAAATACTTCCAAACTTATGATCATTTATCTACATTTACAGTGCTTGGCATTATTCAATAGTGCTATATTGTGACAAATTTCTCCCCCAATAGACTCAATTTCGATTTTCCTTCTGAGCCTACAAAGATCCTCAAATAGTTCCCTGTTATTGACTACCAGGTATCCCAAAACTGCAGCATATTTTCCTTTCCCAGGCTTCACTAACAAATCTATCTATGGATTTTTGCACTTTATTCAAACATTTAAAACTCCTGAGTGCACTGATATTTGTCTCCTTTTGATTCACCCTCTATACAAGTCTGTTCAGTTGTGTTGGGTGAGACATGAACAAGCAATGGATAAGCATTACAGCAATGATTGAGAATAGGGATTGAAGATTGATTCAGCCATAGATACAACTTTTTGTATCAACATATGTACATTTTCTAATGTCCTAGAAAAAGCTGATACCCAGATATAATAGAAAGTTTTAAGAATCAAAACAGGAAAAGTAAAAAAAATATTAGGAATATAAGTGGCATATACTCTAGAAAGAAACTTAAAGTGAAAATCGAAAAGTATCTAAGTACTAGCAAAATGAAGAAAACATCACATAGCATAATACATACTTATCTCTGTATGTAGGACAAGTATTTAAAGTATGGTTAGGGATTATGCTGACTTAATAAGTGCTAGTTGTAAATTCTCCTCTATGGCCTATAAAACCATTCATAAAAAATAATACAGAGTAACTAAGTTATATTTAGAAATATGTGTTTGGTCTATGGTATGTGTGTATGTGTGGGGTGTTTGTAGTGTGTAATGTATATGTGTTCATACAGTGTGTGTGTGGGAGGGTAGGTGTGTTGTGGTGGATTTGGGGTGTGTGGTGTGGCATATGTATGTTTGTAGTGTGTTGTGTGTTGTGTGTGTGCATGGGTGCGTGCATGTATGCGTGTGTGTGTGTGTGTGTGTGTGTGTGTGTGTGTGTGTGTGTGTGCACCTTAGTTATGGTTACTATTGCTATGATAACCACCATGATCTATAACGAGTTGTAGAGGAAAGGGTTTATTTGGCTTACTCTTCTACAATGTGGTCAATCACTGAGGAAAGTCAGGTCAGGAACTCAAGCAGGTTTGAAACCTGAAGGCAAGATTTGACAGAGACCATGGAAGGGTGCTATTTATTGGCTTCCTCTGTATGGATTGCTCAGACAGCTTTCTTATAGAACTCAGCACCAGCAACCTCTGGATGGCACCACACACAATGGTTGCAACTCCCACCATCAATCAATAATTTTAAAAATGCCCCTAGTACCTTAATTACTAGTTAGTACTCTAATTCAATAAGTATTTCTTTTCAGCTGATGGATACTACCTGTGGAGAAAACTACAACCAAACACAATGTAATGCAGTTATCAACTGATCATGGAGAGCCGAACCCCAATGGACACATCTAAGTTCACTGTTTTGTTTTGTTTTGTTTTTTTAACAACTACTTTACTTACTAAATCATTTCCCAGTCTCTATTTTTAAGTAATTGTCTAACTTCTTATGCATTATAACATGTGAATGCAGTAATATTTCAAGAAGATTAAACAGTTCCAAAGTTACATCCAGTGTTTTCAAAAATTTATAGACGTATTATAAAGAAGTAGTCAATTACAGTGTTTAGGCCAACAGTGAGTCCCAGGATGTTGTTTTCATTTGGTTATTTTTATTTCAACAAACATTTTCTTCCTAGTACCTACTTAATTTCGTGGACACTATCAGTCTTTGGGAATTCTGAAAGTTGTTTAACTCTATGAAGAGGGTTTTTCTCCAATACTTTCTTCTTACATTTCTACAGTTTCTTTAGTTGGTTGTAGTTTATGTATAAAAGGTAAATGTGTGTGTGTGTGCAGAAATGTTGAAAATTTGTTTACCAATGTTATTTCAAAAGCTTCCTTTGCTCAACTTTTTTTTCCTCTGACATTCCACTAACCTTGAGAATTACTTAACTATTCTGCTACTTTTATTTTTTTTTAACTTCATCTCTTTGCATTTCGTTCAGTTCTGAAAGTGTCTGTGGTGGTGGTGCACACCCACTCATTCATTCTGTTTATGTTCAGTCTCTTAATGAGCTCACAAAAGACCTTCGAATTTTATATAGTATGTTGGTTTCTTTCATTCACTCACTTTTTAAGGTTTTTCTGCTTTTGGTCATACTGTTTTCCCTTGTATGTTCTCTACCGTATTCATTTATTCCTTAATATATTCATGATACCTCTAGTTTTGATGCTTATGAAGCTCCTTTTCATAATATCCATCTACTAGCATGTCTTTTAATCTTTTATTGAAACTCAGGCATCATGTTTTAGGTAATACGGACAGAGAGAAAGGCTTTTAGTGTTAGCTATACTTTTGCCTGTGATTAATTTTTAATGTAGCTTGTGTTCATGGCAAAAGATTCAAACTCCTTTGTGTGCATTTCCTGTCTCACTCATTGTCTTATGTGTCCCTAAGAACTCCTTAAGTACACTCTGTGTCACATAGCTCATGTAGCTGTAAGTCACTATTACTACACTGGAGAAATTATAAACCTGTTAGCAATTCAAAGAAAAATATAAATATTTTGATATCTTTTGAATAAATCTCAGTCTTTTTGTGGGTATATGTCCCTGGGCTGTAGAAATCATAACTGTTTTTAGCTTTATACTATCTCTAGCTAGATAGAAAAAAAGACAGGAACAGAATTTGCAAAAAATCCCTCTGCTGATAATCCCTCTCCCTGTGGAGAGTAAAGCTGTCTGTGGAGAATAGTTAGTGTGCTCTACAGTGATTAAATAATTTCACTCATTTATTAAAGCTAAAAGATGTTTTTTTATTGTTTCGTTTTTTTTTTCTTGAATGTCATGGATAAGAAAATTTACGTTTCCCTGTGACAAAACATAGAGGTAAATATGTCCTTCCTGTTTCTTTACCCTCAAAATATTTTATTTTCATTTTAGTGTAAATCTGTTCTACTGTTTTTCTTTAGCTCCATTTGTGGCAATAATGTGGTCCCAAAGCCTTTGTACATCCTAGCTGAATACTGAAGTTTCAATAGCTATATTTTAAAGAGACAGCAAGACATTCAGACACTTCTGATCCATAATGCCATTCTAAAGGAGCGAACATCTGTCAGGATGATGTAGTTATGCTCATTTTTATCCTCAAAACATGACATCATTTCTAGACCTTTACAACAGCAAATATTTGCTTCTTAAAAAATGTTTCAGGTTTGTCTAAGGTCAGTCATGTATGTAATAATAATTCCCATCACTCATGTATTTAGGTGAAGAGTAGCCTCTATTTTTGTGGATAGTGTAGCTCATGTCAGTAATATTAGCACTTGGAATGTTGAGGCAGTTGGATTACACCAAGTTCAAGTCCAAACTCAGTTACAGAGGGAGGCTCTGTCTCAAATAAGTAAGTACATACGTACATGCATACATATATGCTTACATATGTGATGTGGTTTGCCTTGACACAAGAAGGAAAGAGAGGTGATCCATATTTTTCTCTAAATATTTTGCTTAGGAGTAGAAAATATTTTCAGATTGCATTTGTGATAAAATGTTACATAAGTGAAGTTGTTTAGTACTTAGAGAAATAATCATACAAAGCCTCTCCATCCTACTCTCATCATTGGCTGTAGCAACAGCAAGAATTGGTTTCTGAATATTTTATACAAGTGTACATTCTAGTACCGTTAATTACAATTATGCTTATACTCCATGAAGGGCAGTAACCTCATTCAGATAGCTGTGTGATATTTATGTAATTTGAAACTGCACATTTTGGCAAATCACACTTAACTAGATAAATAAATCTCATACCTTACCAAATTTTAATTCCAGCCTCTTTCATGATTTTGTTATTCCATTTACCCATTTGTCTTTGGTTTGTTAATAAGAAATCTATGAAACCAATGCCATTCAACATGAGATAATGTTTGGCTCAGTTTGGTTCAGCAGTTAAAAAAATGACTGCTGCTCTTCCAGAGCATTTGTTTCCCAAGGGGGCAGGTCACAGCTACCTATCACATTAGCAACAAAGGTTCCAATACTCTTTTCTGGATTCTGCAAGATCCTTCACACATAGCATATACACACATAGGCAGATGCACAAACACACACAGAC
>CAJQZJ010018033.1:13234230-13291961 GCA_907164525.1 Lophiomys imhausi | reverse complement strand
CTTCTTTTTTTTTTTTTTTTAGTTTAAGGTATTTATTTCCCCCCCCCAACAGCTCTCCCTTTCAGTCCAAAAAATGGTTCTTTTTCTTATAACTATAATTACAATACAAAACAACAGAAATAAATAGGCCACAATTATAAGAGTTATATGGCTTAGCATACATTCCCAATGTCCAGTCCATATGTATTTGGCACCTGACTTAACATTCTACTATCTAACCATCTCCATGTGTTTAAAGTTCTATATCTAACTCAGCTTTCATACTAACTTGCCTCATAATTTTAAAAATATCTTCTTAGATCCAGAACACCCTCTTGATTCCTAAACAACTCAAAATTTAACTATGAGACTCTAGCTATCTATTCTTCAACCACCTCAGAGACCTGAGAGGGATAATATATATCTGATTACATAGGAAGTGCAGGGCCTGCAGCTTCCAAAACTAAAGAATGACATACCAGTGGCTGCTTAAACACTGTTTCAAAGTATCTTATTGAACACAAATGATTGCTTAAGGCTCAGAAAAAAATATACTCCTACATGTTTACTTATTTCATTCATCTTCTATCTAAATATCTTTTCCTTTTGTGTCCCCTTTTCTCACTTCTTCCTTCATCTTATTCCTTCCTGTGTTAAGAAGGTATTGAGTATATCTATCTATCTATCTATCTATCTATCTATCTATCTAGATAGATAGATAGATTTGTCTGCAGTTTGACATCATCTCAAGTAGAACTGAATTTACCAATCAGTGTATGTAAGACATTTTGTTGCATGTGTTGTTCTCTTTTTATATTTCTTTGTTGATACTTCAGTCATGAGCACTGCATGTACATGGCTCCTGCCTTCTCCTTTCCACCTCCATTTACTCTTAGATACACCCCTCCCTGTCTCCTACATCATGCCTCTTCTTAATTATTTCTGCACACACACACACACACACACACACACACACACACATCCTATTGTATCCATTTAACTGTTTTATGTACATGTGTACTAGGATAAATATTTGAGATTGGTCAACCTTTGTGAGAACTCTTTTTTTGGAGTTAACTAACTCTTCCTCCCTTGGAAACCATTGACCAAGTGTAGCTCTTCATCTGAGGTTGAAACCTTAGCTCCAAGTCTTCACCAAACTAGTTTCCTTTAGCAAAAGATGGAGGCTATTTCAGTGATCCACAACTAGTTAAAAAAAAAAGAGAAAAGAAAAGTGACTAAGCTCATCAGAGGCATATTAATATATGCCTTCAATGCAACCTGTACATCCAAGACTCAGGGAAAACTAGGAAAGTGGCACAGTAAAGACTTAAGTACCAGTGGATTAAGATTATCCTATATACTGTCTCCTAGACATGATAAGGACACTGCAACCATGACCTATCCACAGCATGATTAATGGAACAAGACCAACATAATGGCAACACCAGTTGACATGCCAGTCTGGTCAGGTGGGAATTCTAAATTGTCGCATCATTTAATTAACAGCTACAGGTGGACAACAGCAACTAAGATATTTTTGAAAGAGAAAATAACCATCCAATCTTCCATTTCTTATGCCAAACAGCTAGGTAATTTATCCCTACACATAGTCACAGGAAAGCTTCTTGCTATGTGACATGGCAGTGCAGTACACCAGATGATGAAAAAATAATAAAAAGGATAGAAACAGAAAATGAATGTCCCTATCTATTTGTGGATGAGACAAAGAAGAATTAAAAGAGCAATAAAAAATCTGTATGGTATTGCAGTAGCAGCAGCTGCAGGAGCATAAGCAGCCCTAAATTATATATGCATTTGCTCTGAGAATAATTATGCTGTGCATCAATAATAAGTAATTATCTAAAAAAATTATCATGTGACACACACGCACATTTGTAGAATATAAGGGCACATATGTTCCTATAAAGATGTTTAAATAACTATTCACCACTCTATGTTTCTTTTTCAAGTCAGATAGTTTTCAAAACCCATGGCAAGCAGAAAGATCAAAGTTTATTTTAATCTAAAATTTTAAAAAATAAATTTATTTTATGCTTTCAGGAAACTAAAAATAGATTATTTCTCCATTCAAAACTGCTCAAAAGTTAAATAGAAAAATGGACTTCAAATCATATAAAACAAACACTCTGTCTGAAGTCAACAGATGCATTCTCCAATTATTCAACTTGTCAACCATGAGCTGACAGTTAAAAGACCAGAGTAGATGGAACCAATCATAAACACCATCCCTTATCCTTCAATGCCTGTGATTGAACTCCACATACTCTTCAGTAGTATATAGTTTGCATTCAATAAGTAATTCTCCTCAGGTCACATGATAAACTTTCTATCATTATTTTTCATGTACTCTGCCAGGTTATTTTCTACTCCAATACTTTTCAAAGGGTTATGTTGTTGATAGAAATAAATATTCTGCCATAGATATTGAGTCTTAAAACCAAGTAGTCCTTTAAGAATAACACCCGAATTGTAGAGAACTTCTCCTTTCATTTCAGGTAATTTTGAAAATCATGTCACACCCAAAATTATAGATACTAAGCAACAATCAGCACTCCCAAATATTTTCATTTAAATACTGAATAAAACATTCTTTGTAGGTACCCTGTTACATGACCAAACTGTGTATTTGAAGGACTATTTACTTATTTTCATTTCCTTGTATATTTAGGTTTTTTTTCTAATGAATTAGTAAGGCAAACCCATGGTTCATTCAGATATTAAATTCTAAAATATTGAACTGCTTTAGGTTAGAGTCTATGGTAGAACTGCTCACTGAAACAAGACAATAGAAAATCACAATATTAAATTTAATTCTCAGGTTAGAGTCTTTTAAATTGTTAAGCATTTTTGCCAGAAGGGGGAAAAAAACCTGTGTTACTTAAAAAGAATGCTGTTCACTTTGTAAACATTATCGTGCAAAAGTTCTTGTGAACTTCATCCAGAAAACAAATACCCAGTTACCTAAGAATGAGATTTTAGAAAGAACATATATCACATGAAAATTATTGCATATGAAATCAAACATTTAACAATGCAAATGTTCCTCCTAATATCCATTTTTACATTCACATACACAAATATAGATATATACATGTATACATATGTATTTATATACATATGAATACATACAATGTACCACTAATAATAAGGCAAATGCCATATCATTGATTTTTTTGCAATTAATTATCTCTATTCATTTTAAATTTGATTTAGGATTAGGAAAATTTTCCTTTTCTTATCAATTGTTAGCATATAGATCATTTGACAGTGATTGTCAAATTTGAAAATGAATGAAACAATGCATTTTTCAAATTGTTTAAAAGAGTTTAACTGTTTGTTGTAATAAAAATATAATTAGCACTAAGCCTAGATAGAACAGATGCAGAATTTTCTATCATATTTTTATATAATTGTTTATATAATTTTATATAATTGTTCTTATTGTTCACATTGTATTTATTGTTACAAGAAAAAGAACCTTTTTATTGGACTTAAAAGGGGAAATGTTGGGGGAAAATACTCTTTAAATGAGAAAAAAATTAAAAAAAATAGAAGTTTCTGATCATTGCCCATTAAATAGCACTGAATCCTTGTGAGTGTAAAGCTTATATTAAATTTTAAAAAGCACTTCAAAATGAATAACCAATTGCACACACACACACACACACACACACACACACACACAATCATATACCTTATATTATGGGGCCACCAAATGCAGGAAGAGAAAGTAACATAACAAAGATATTTTGATACTTTTTAACTGAGCTTAAAACATCCAGTAAAATATTTCAAATATAATAAAAATTAACGAGAATTAATGTATAAATTTGCATTACCACAATAATATATACAGTATGAACATAAGAAAATCCATCAATACATCAGTTGTGAAGGACTTCAGAGGGGAATAAAGAATATGACAATAGAATATTTCTATGGAATTTTTGGTGTAATATCATTAAGCAAAGAAAAATGTAGTCTTGACAAATTGTGTTTTCCATAAAATGTTAAGAATTATAAGTAAAAGAAGTATATATAAACATTTAATACTCTAAGTAATTTCCATGTCATGCTAATATGTTCATAATATTTAATGTGCATTCATACACATTAAACAAATGACAATTTTAACTAGTTTTGAATTATACTAACAAATATTAAGCAAATAACTAATGAAAGAAAGGTGTCAGTGGTCTTAAACTCACACACCTATGGACACTTAATTTTTGACAAGCCAAAAACGTACAATGGAAAAAGGACAGCATCTTCAACAAATGGTGCCAGTCTAACTGGATGTTGACATGTAAAAGAATGAAATTAGACCCATACTTATCACCTTGTACAAAACTTAAGTCCAAGTGGATCAAAGACCTTAATATAAGGCTGGCACACTAAGTCTATTAGAAGAGAAAATGGGTAAAACCCTCAAACTCACTGGTACAGGAGACAACTTCTGAACAGAACACCAACATCTCAGGCCCTATGACCAACAAGCAATAAATGGGACCTCACGAAACAGAAAAGCTTCTGTAAGGCAAAAGACACTGTCATTCGAAATAGAAAAACTTCAGATTGGGAAAAGATCTTTACCAACCTCACATCTGACACAGGGCTAATATCCAAAATTTATAAAGAATTCAAGGAATTAAATACCAAGAAACCAAATAATACAATTAAAAATGGGGAACAGAGCTAAAGGGAGAATTCACAAAAGAGAAATCTCTAATGGCTGAGAGACACTTGAAGAAATGTTCAGCATCCTTAATCATCAGAGAAATGCAAATCAAGACAACCCTGAGATTCCATCTCACATCTGTCAGAATGGCTAAGATAAAAAATTCAAAAGACAACACATGCTGGTGAGTTTGTGGAGAAAGGAGAACACTCTTCCATTGCTGGTGGGAGGGCAAATTGTACAACCACTATGGAAATCAATGTGGTGATATTAGGAAAACTTGGAATAGCTCTACCTCAAGAAACAGCCATACCACTCTTGGGTATACATCCAAATGATTCCTCACCAATCCACAAAGATATCTCCTCAACTATGTTCATAGCAATTTTATTTATTTACTTATTTATTTATTTTTATGTAAGTACTTTATTTTTTTTTCAAGTCACATCTCAGTCACAAAACCTTCCCTATTCCCCCTTCCTGTCCCACCCTTCCACCCTCTTCCCTCCCAAAAGCTTCCCTTTTCAATCCAACAACTGGTTATTTCTCTTATAACAGTAAATTCTATACAAAACAGCAGAATTAAATATGCCACATTCATGAGAGTTAAATGGCCCAGTATACCTTCCCAATGTCCAGTTCATACATATTTGGCCCCTGACTTTAACCTTCTACCTTCTAACCATCTCCATGAGTTTAAAGTTCTATAACTGACTTAGTTTTCATACTAACTTGCATCACTATTATAGCCATCTTCTTAGATCTAGAACGCCCTCTTGATTCCTAAACAACTCAAAATTTAGCTATGAGACTCAAGCTGTCTATTCTTCAACCAACTCAGAGAGCTGAGAAGGATAAATATATCTGATTGTATAGGAAGTGCAGGGCCTGCAGCTTCCAATACTAAGAAATGACAAACCAGTGACTACCTGGACAGTTCCCATTTTCTCTCCATACATTCCAGCATCAGTCTTCGGCCTTTTGGTCCTGTTTCTCTGACAGACATTTATTGTAGAGCAGGGATTGTGAAGGACTACCCTACCCTGTCTTGGCAGAGCTAGGCTGTCGACTTCCCTGCTACCAAGTTTTGTCCTTTTTGGACAGCAGTCTGTCTGCAGTTGAAGCAAGGAGTTTTTACATGCCAAGAGATAGGCTTGTCACTAATTCAACCATCTCACACTGGAGATTCTTTGATGCTTTTCTTCTACTTGGAGTAGAATAGGGAATAGGGGGTGCTGTCAGGAGCTGATATGTCACGATATCAAAAGTGGTATTGACCATTGTTTATTGTGCAAAAGTAAGATTGTATTGGTCTACGTCAGTATTGATATTTGTATATTGATACAAAATTAAGATTATAGTTGGCCACAATGGTATTGACCCTTGTATATGGATGCAATATTAAGATTGTATTGGGCCACATAGGCATTGATCTTTGTATATTGATACAAAATTAAGAGTATATTTAGCCACATTTGAATAGATCTTTGTATATTGATACAAAATTTAAGGTAACGCTTCCTAATGGTATAATACCTAGAGTTACTTAAAAATGAAATGTGAAGCTCTGACCTCTTGATACCAACCGTGTTAAACTGTTTAGGATAGTTAAGAAAAACAAACTCCTAGTCATGCATGCATGTCACCTTGTTAGCTACTAAGACAGTCTATCACAGATATTCTCTAAGCTACTCAGTAATCAAGTTGTTAAGAGACAAGCAACATTTGCTTATCTAAATACAAGAGATAGATAGGGCATCTTCAATAACCCCAAGAGATCTGCAGAATATGGCATTCAAAGATGTGGTCTTAAATTAAGATTTTTTTTTGATATCGTGACATAGCAATTTTATTTGTAATAGCTAGAAACTGGAAACAATCCAGATGTCCCTGAACAGAAGAATGGATAAAAAATCTGTGGTACATCTACACAATGGAATACTACTCAGTCATCAGAAACAAGGATATCATGCAATTTGCAGCTAAATGGATGGAACTAGAGAAGCTCATCCTGAGTGAGCTAACCCAGACTCAGAAGGATGCCCATGGCATCTATTCACTTATAATCGGATTTTAGCCATATTGTACATGATAACTATACTACAACCAATGCACCAAAGGGGACATGAACATAGACTTTGTTTCCTGTCAATGAGACACTTTGCCCTAGTGGTGCTGCCTTGTAGGCCCTTAGTGTATGAGAGGCTCTTGGCCCTCATATGACTGCTGAATGAAGGAGGCTGAGATGTGGGGGCAGCCCACACCCCCACACCAGAGGAGTAGGATAGGTGGGAGAAGGGGTAGAGGATAGGAGGGTGGACCTGGGAGGTGTGGAGGGAGGGGACTGTGATGGAGATGTAAATTGACATAAAAAATAAATATAAAAAAGAAAAGAAAACTTTAGATAAGCATGGAAATTACATGCCATTAAAATTAGCTAGGTGGTATTGACTACTGGGTAAGATTTGAGCAAGTAAAATGTTTTGACTTCTTGTTAAATAAAATGAAAAACAGATGCAAAAATACATGTGAGATACACATTGTTAATATACATACTATTGTTTCCTTGCTTAGATCAGAGACAAATGAATATTAGTCTTTTTTTTAATTGTGGTGGTAGGCTTCCAAAGGCTCTAAGATTTATCAATAAGTAGTCTAGGAAATTATAAACAGTAAAGTTCATAGGGACATTGATTTCAAATAAAAATGTCTTCACCCATGATTATGGAAGTATTCTCAAAACCTTTAGTTGACTATCAGGGAACCCAAGAAAGCTGATGGGATAGTCCCAGTACAAGCTATGTTTGAAAAATATTTCAGCTATCTTTGATCTCAACAAAAACCATCAACTAGCACAAATAACATATAAAAAGAATGGGAAGGAGAGGATTTCACAGGAGAGAAATTACACAAGTATCAACCAATTCAGGAAATCTATATCAATATTAGCTCTCTCAGTCTTGACAATTGTTTATATTCTTGAAACAAAATGTTGTAAATGTTACTTCTGCTTTGGTTATATTCTACAAAGTCATAACTGAAACCTCGTGCAACTCATAGGTCAAATCAAAACTGAGTGGCATTTTACAAATACTACTGTACTGCATTGCACAAAATTGTCAGTGGAAAAATGGAAGTTTGTAAAACTCAAATATCTGATGAAGTTAAGGAGAAATAAACATTAAATGTAAAATTATATGCAATGAATAGATTTATGGGATGAAAAAGAGCACTGGAGAAAAACAAGCACTTTCTGAATGAAGAATAGAGATTACTGAATAGTCATATATGAGAAGTGATAAATGCTCCAAGTGTAAAATGTGAGAAAGAGAAAAACTAGGTTATAGATGTAATTCACTATGTGTGTGTTTGCTTAGCACTTGCAAAAGACACTGGCTTCGTTTCCCACTACCAAAATCAAAACCAAAATATAATCAAACAACAAAGGAGGATTAAAGAACTCCTTACACATTTTCATTTAAAATAAAATTTATTAAAATAAAATATGCATTAAAATATGTAAAATTTAAATAATGAAAAACGAGGCCATGGATTTGAAATAGAACAGAGAGCAGTCCATGGGAGGGTTTGGAGTGAGAAAAAGGAAGTGGGAAATGATGCGATTATAAGTCAACTTGGAAAGTTAAAAAAAATTGTAAAAGAAAATACATTCTCATAAGTCATTTCATTTTGAAGGCAGTCTAGTAGTTCTTTGGACTTCTAAATAAACTAATTTACCCTTGAACATTCTCAGATCACTTATTGCTAAAAGTTAGAAATATAATATATTAAAATGTTTGCAAATAAAATTCTAAAATAAAGCATTTTATAGAATTTACTCATTAAAAAGATACATTTAATATTATTTGTGCATGCAAAAAGAAAAAGTGGTTTCAAACATAAATAAATTCATAAAAATGCCCATTTAAAAATTATTCACAAAAATAATTTGTTCTTTGTGACATCTAATAGTATAATCAATGAATCACAAGTTTATTGTAAGTGGAAAAATTTGAGCTCTGAATTTTTTTCAAATCATCTATAACTCCTAAATATTTGACTCTTTTGATACTACAATTTTCATAGGACAAATATATTTAGAAACAGAGAAAAATATACAAAGGAGTTGCAAACGTGCTTTACTTTTTTATCACTAAAAAGAAATTCAAATATACTTTAATTAAATATAAAATGAAATGAGTGACACTGTATTCTACAGCACACTCAGGAACCTACTCTAGTCTCCTGTAAACTAATATTAAATAAAACATCCATTCTTATGAGTAAATTTCTACTCTATTTCAAAGTATCTGTGTATATTAAAATACAAAGCAAAATAAGAGATTTCCTGATGCCTTTACTAGGAAGACTCTTGACATGAAGCCATCTGGTGAGTAATTCTTACAGTTTGCCACTCTCTTTTCCTCTTCAGAATCTGATCTTTGATCTCTGTTATTCTTCAGAGCCATGTCCGTATGAGTCGATCAATCACATGACAAACTCTTGGCCTTACTAATATTTTTTGACAGAAATGTACTTTCTGACCTGTTGGCTTACCTAGAATCCTGATTCTAACATTCTTTCATGATATATGTTGTCTCTGGAAGACTTTTTTTCAAGTGAAAATATTTGTCTATCACACACATCATAACCTCAGACAACTGACAGGTACCAATAAACACATATATGCACATTTATGTGTTCTTATATAAATATATTTACATATTAAAATCTGTTTCTGTGAGAAGACACATTTTTTTTTCATGATTCAGAGTCACAGTTAAAGCACTGAGTGTAAAAGATACATTGTTCGAGCAGAATTAATAGATATAGTTTGACCCTTCTATGATAGTAAAGAAAGGAATAATTATAAGTTCATAAATAAACTAGCCAGAAGGACATTAGGAATGAATTTGATCAAAAGTACTAGGCCATCTGTGTTTGTTAATTATTGTTCATCAGATTTTTTGATCCGGTAGAAAATAGCTTCTAGGTCCTTGAAAGAAAATTTTTTTTATGTTTATTTATTATTTAAAGTTACATCTCTATCACAGAACCCTCTTCCCATCCCTCCCAGTTCCACCTTATCGCAAAGTTACACATGGATCTAACCCTACTACTGATGTAGGAATTAAGACTGGTTAATTTTGGAGACTTACTCTCTACCATTTTCATTCCATGTTCAGTGAGGGCCACTCTTTCCAAGGAATAATGAAGGTGATAGAACAATACAACAAAAGTCCTCTTTTGGCTCACTCAATCATAGGGAAGTACACATAGCATACAAAGATGCACAAACAATATACACATACACAAAAAATTAATCATGCAAACACACATATTCTTTCATACACCCAAAGCTGTATTCAAACATAAAATGACACAAAATTCTTAAATAGTGATTTCAAGGTGATTGTGTGTTAATGAGATTTCAAGGCCACATAATATATTGTATTAACACACATATGAGCAAATGAAATTTTCTCATTCACTTATTACTCTGCTTCCTTAAATTAAGTTTCCTTTTCAGACTTGAGTTTAAAATAATACATTTTAAGCGCTTGAGAAAACAAAAGAAAAAGAATCTTGTAATTCTGATATGTTACAGTGGCCATAATGTAGCTAAAAGTCTGTCCATTTCTGATTGTGGAAAACAAATTTTCAGTGAAAGCTATATAAAAATTTGCATTATTAAGGTAACCTTTTATGTAGTACATTATGTGAATTATAGAACTTACCAGTTGACTAAAATCACAATTCCTATGGAAAGGGATAATGGTAGTGAATCTCAACATAATATAGATTATAATATTAGAACAGAAATAAAATGTTTTAACAGAAAAAAAGGATTAAATATATTTTAATGTAACACCAATTCATCAATTATTTGTTTAATGTGTGTTCCAAACCTAGAGGAAGAATGTATTACAGAACAAAACTATTCTCTCAAGTAGCTTAAATTAGTCCAAGTTTGATGAAAGCTACAAAATTTTAATTTCAGTCTGATGTGGTGCTGTATACCTTTAATCCCAACACTTAGGATGCAAAGGCAGACAGATCTCTGTGAATTTGAAGCCGGCATGGTCTACAAAGCTAGTTCCAGAATAGTCATTGCAACACAGAGAGAACCCCTGTCTCAAAAAACAAAACAACAACAAAATAATTTTGTAAATTTAGATTTATTGACTGTGTAGTGTTCAGTGATCTTGAATAACAATATTTACATGAACTACATGAGGTAGTTCAAACAAATATTTGAACTAACTCAAATTATGTCATTAACCTAAAATATGTGGAACAGGTAAATTTTCAATATATAAATTAGCACCCCATACCAGAGGAGTGGTGGGAGAAGAGGAAGAGGGTGGGAGGGTGAGAGGGTCAGTCCAGGGCCAGTTGAGGGAGGGGACTGTGACGGAGATGTAAATTGAAGTGATAAATAAACAGTAAAAACAAACAAACAAACAAAAGAAACAAATAAAGCTGCTATAAATTTAATCACCATTTTAAATATTTTTTTAAATTTATTTGTTGCTTCAGGTTACATCTCCACCATATTGTCCTCTTTCCCCCCTTCCCAGCCCCACCTTCCCACCCTTTACCCCCTAACCCTTCCATACCATGCCTCTGGAGTAGAGTGTCTCTACATAACAGTCCCCCGCCCCAGTTCAGAACTCATATGAGGGCCAAAACTCACTTTTAATTCAAACAATTATGCTATTCTTATATAGAATTATGGTATCAATTATCAATTTATCTTAGGAGATACCCTCTAGTATTTTTGGGTAAATGCTAAAGTTTGACAAAGTACCCACTGTCAGTGATTTGGGAGATTAGATATTTTTTATAAACTATTGGACTTCTCTTTCTAGTAGACCATGTATGTTTAGACTTCTGTTTTATACACCTAAATTGTTGAAAATAAGTTTCCTGAAAACTTTTATATTTTTAACTCATCATAGTCTGTTACATATATAAAATATAGTGCAAATGGAATTCTACAAACTGCAATATATTTTTAGAATTAAATACTATAAATAGTGTTTTATTTAGGCTCCATAAAGAGATAGGGAAACAAAAACTTTACTTACAATTCTCTGCTAATAATCACAAGCTCAATGGCTACAAGGAGTGAAAAACGGGAATGAGACAAAGCACACCCAGATAAATGCATCCTATAGGTATAAAAACAGAAGTGATCCAAAATTTAATGGCTATCATGCTGAAAATAAGTCTTGTCTGAATCTCAGAGAGAATAGAGAGTGGGACAAGAGTGGAATCAAGTTAATCTGGAATAAATTAGACTCAGTCTACCTAGCCAATGAGCAGCAAAATGTACTGTTAACTCTAGAAAGAGCAGCCCCCTCTAATGACTCAGAGATAATTTACAATTCCAGTTGGCCTCAGTTGACAATGCCAATGGGAGAAAGTGGAGTAGTACAGACAGGTAGAGAGAGCAGAGACCTGTTTCCTGAGAAGGCAGTTTCCTTTCTCATAGGACAGATAGCTGTGAGGGCAAGACCTACTAATTCACAAACATCTGTGCCAAATAATAAGAAAGATAAGGGAGAACCCAGGAATTTAATAAAATTTACAATATCAAGTCCCAGCATACTCCTATCTCTGCATTTCCCATCCCTCCCCATCCGGCGATGTCAGCCTGCCTCCTTAAAAAAAAAAAAAAACAACAAAAACAAAACAAATAATAAACACACAACAACAATAGTGGCAACCATTTATTTCACTCTCACTCATTCTAGTCATTTGCTATAATGTTTTCTGAACAATTAGGACTTTTCCCCACAGAAGGTGATTGGCTAACACTATAGTCCCAGGTAGCATACAGCCTGGTCTTTCTTCAACCACTCTAGATCTGGCCCTTAGTTCAGGTGGTGCAAACAGCTTATCTGTATTT
Source organism: Lophiomys imhausi (assembly GCA_907164525.1). NCBI lineage: Eukaryota > Metazoa > Chordata > Mammalia > Rodentia > Muridae > Lophiomys > Lophiomys imhausi. Next base: position 13,279,365 of record CAJQZJ010018033.1, on the reverse strand, counting down.
TATCATAAGAAAATATCTGAACATTTCTGTATATGAAAAGGTGGTTACTCTAAGATATTCTTGGTGATTTAACCATGTGTATTAAAAATGGGTTAGAATGCCCCATGCATTATGTGAAGTCATAAACGGAGACATGCAGGCAGTAAATAACACACTGAAACAGCTTGAATGACTGCACTTAGAATTCGTCTTATGTGACCATGTTTCATTAGCTTTTAGATCTGGATTGCCTGAGACTCAAATGCTTGGGTCTGAGAATGTTGCTATAGGTTGTAAAATCTGTTTACATTAAAGCTAGATTTCACTTGTGTACACAGGAGACATTCTGCCAAACTGTCACCGTAATTCAGTCATTGGTAAGACAAATTTAATTCAGTTTAACTGAATAAATACATGTCATTTACATATCACTAGTACATAAGAGTACAAAATTAAGTTAGAAGTCTAATACTGTAGAGATTCTAATAGGATTTTTTTTAAATTTTCCTTTTCTTTCATTCTGCCCATTTCTATTTCTATTTTTCCATTCAGCTTCATAAGTACTTTAATATTTTCCTGATTTTGTATTTTCTCTGTATAGTTGTACTTTTAGATTAAGTAGGACATTTCACATTACTAAAATGTCCCTGCTCATTATTTTTATATCTACCTTTGAATGTGTCTGATTACTCTTGGTAATGCCCATTGCCTAGACTAATTCTTTAAACAAAATAAAAATGACAGTTCACTAAGCAATTCTGCATCAGTAAATTTATCAGAGAACAAACATTTCAAGTTTCCAAATGTAAATATTAATGGTTGGGGAATCTGAACACATTTTCTGTTCACTAGTAATTACAAAGGTTTAAAAAGTTAACAATTATCACCCTGCGCAAAAATCAAGTTCAAGTGGATCAAAGACCTCAACCTAGAATCAGATACATTTAAATCAAATAGAAGAGAAAATAGGGAATATCCTTGATCTCATTATCACACGAGACAATTTCCTGAACAGAGCACCAATAGCTCAGGCACTAAAATCATTTAATAAATGGGACCCCATGAAACTGAAAATCTTCTGTAAGGTCAAAGACACTGTGAATAGAAAAAAAAAAAGGGGCAGTCAACAGATTGGGAAAAGATCTTCATTAACCCCACATCAAACAGAAGGCTGATATCCAAAATATATAAAGAACTCAAGAAATTAAAAAAAACAAATAATCCAATGAAAAAATGAAATACAGAGCTAAACCCAAAATTCACTACAGAGAAATTTCTAATGGATGAGAATCACTTTAAAAACACTCAACATTCTTAGCCATAAGGGAAATGCAAATGAGATTCCATTTCATACACATCAGAATGGCTAAGATCAAAAACTCAAGTGACAGCACTTGCTGGGGAGGGGTTGGAGAAATGGGAACACTATTCCATTGCTGGTGGGAGTGCAGGCTTGTACAACCACTTTGGAAATCAACTTGGAGCTTTCTCGGAAAATTGGGAGGAGTTCTACCTCAAGACTTAGTTATACCACTCCTGGGCCTATACCCAAAATATCAAAATATACTTCACCAAACCACAAAGACTGTTTTCATAGCACCTTTATTTGTAATAGCTAGAAACTGGAAACAATCTATGTCCCTCAACTTAGTAATGGATAAACAAACTGGAACAAGTGCAAAGAACTCTCTCTCTCTCTCTCTCTCTCTCTCTCTCTCTCTCTCTCAACAAGACAGGGTTTCTCTGTATATCCCTGGCTGTCCTGGACTCACTTTGGAGAACAAGCTGGCTTTGAACTCACAGAGATCCACCTGATTCTGCCTTCTGAGTGCTGGAATAGAGGAGTGCGCCACCATGCTAACACATGAAGGTCAACAGAGCCAACTAACCTCGACCCATAGAGGCTTACAGCAATTGAAACACTAACCAAAATAACAGAAAAATGTTTATATTTGACCTAGACATCCCCTATACAAATATAGAGGAAAGGCAACTTGGTCTTCATACAGAACCTTTAACAAGTAGGGGTGGGGGGGGTCTCAGACATGGACTTTGTTACCTGGTATTGGTAAATTTTACCATAGTGGATCTGCCAAATCAGGTCCCAGAGCAAAAGGAAGCTCTTAGACCTCTTGTGGCTGATGAAATGAGGGGAGCTGATATGTGCCCCCCCACTGGAGGAGTAGGATAAGTGGGTGAGGAGGTAGATGGTGGAAGGGAGGGACCAGGAGGGGAGGAGAGAGAAGGTTGGGATTGAGATATAACTGGAATTAATGAGTAAATATATTTTTAAAAAGCTGTGGTACATTTACACGCTGGAATACTACTCAGCTATCAAAATACCACCACAATTCTTTACAGACCTTGAAAAAGTAATTCTCAACTTCATATGGAACAACAACAACAGGAAAAACAGAATAGCTAAATCAATCCTTGCATGAAAAGAAAAATATCTGTAGGCATCACCATCCCACATTTCAAACTGTACTACAGGGCAATTGTAATAAAAACAGCATGGTACTGGTACAGAAGCAGACCAGTGGATCAATGGAATCAAATTGAAGACCCAAAAATGAACCTACACACCTATGGTCACTTAATTTTTGACAAAGAAGCCAAAACTGTACAATGGAAAAAGAACAGCATCTTCAACAAATGGTGCAGGTCTAACTGGATGTTGACATGTAAAAGAATTAAATTAGACCCATACTTATCACCTTGTACAAAACTTAAGTCCAAGAGGATCAAAGGCCATAACGTAAGGCATGATACACTAAATCTATTAGAAGAGAAAGTGGGGAAAACCTTCAAACTCATCGGCACAGGAGACAACTTCCTGAACAGAACACCAATAGCTCAGGATCTAAGACCAACAATCAATAAATGAGACCTCATGAAACTGAAATGCTTCTGTAAGGCAAAAGACACTGTCATTCAAACCAAACAGCAACCTACAGATTGGGAAAAGATGCTCACCAATCCCACATCTGACAGAGGGCTAATATCTAAAACTTACAAAGAACTCAAGACATTAAATGCCAAGAAACAAAATAATCCAATTTAAAAAATGGGGAAAGAGCTAAACAGAGAATTCATCAAGGAGAAATCCCTAATGGCCGAGAGAAACTTGAAGAAATGCTCAGCATCCTTAATCATCAGAGAAATGCAACTCAAGATGACTCTGAGATTCCATCTCACACCTGTCAGAATGGCTAAGATCAAAAACTCAAATAACAGCACATGCTGGCAAGGTTGCAGAGAAAGGGGAACACTCCTCCATTGCTGGTGGTAGTGCAAACTTGTACAACCCATATGGAAATCAGTCTGGAGATATCTTAGAAAACTTGGAATAGCTCTACCTCAAGACCCAGCCATTTCACTTCTGGGTAAACATCCAAAAGATTTCTCACCACAAGGACATTTCCTCATCTATGTTCATAGCAGCCTTATTTGTAATAGCTAGAAACTGGAAACAACCCAGATGTCCCTCAACCGAGGAATGTATAAAAAAAATTGTGGTACATCTACACAATGGAATACTACTCAACCATCAGAAACAACGAAATCATGCAATTTGCAGCCAAATGGATGGAACTAGAGAAGCTCATCCTGTGTGAGCTAAACCAGGCTCAGAAGGATGCACATGGCATCGATTCACTTATAAACAGATTTTAGCCATATAGTACAGCATAACTATGCTACAGCCAATGCATCAAAGGGAACCAGAACATAGATTCTTTTACCTGTCCATGAGACACTTTGCCCTAGTGGTGCTGCCTTGTAGGCTCCCAGTGTCTGAGAAGGCTCTTGGCCCTTATATGACTGCTGAACTGTGGTGGGGGGACTAATATGTAGGGATACTCCACTCTGGAGGAGTGTGATAGAAGGTATAGGGGGTAGAGGGTGGGAGGGCAGGACTGGGAGGGGTGGAAAGAGTGTACTATGATGGAGATGTAACCTGAAGTAATAAATAAAACATAAAAAAGAATAAATAAAAATATTTTTAAATTAAAAAAAAAGGGAGTGGGATGGAAGGCATAGGGTGTAGAGGGTGGGAGGGCGAGGCTGGGAAGGGCAGAAAGAGGATACTGTGATGGAGATATAACCTGAGGCAATAAATAAATGTTTTTTAAAAAGAGAGAAAAAAAAAAGGAACAAAGACACCATCAAATTTGCTGGCAAATGAACTAGAAAAGATCATTCTGAGTGAGGTAGTGCAGATCCAGAAGACACACATGATATTTCCTCACTCATAAGCAGATATTAGCCATTAAGTACAGGATAACTATGGTACAGGGACAATCCACAGACCCAAAGAATCTAAGTAAGAAGGGATGAGGCTTGAATCCCTCTAAGCAGGATAAATAAAATACATACTGAAAGTGGATGGAGAGATGGAACTGGACAGGAACCTAACATAACTGCATTCTGAGAGGCTTTATCCAGCAGATAATGGAAACAGATGCAGAGACCCACAGCCAAACATTAGGTGAAACTCATGGAGCCTTGTGGAAGAGTTAGGAGATGGTTTGAGGGAGTTTGAGTGGCTTGAGGGGTCAAGGACACCACAAGAAGACCAACACATCCAACTGACTTGGACACTGTGGGGAATCATAGAGACTGAACCACCAACCAAAGAACTTGCATGGTCTGGTCCTAGGCCCACTAAACATATGAAGCTGATGGACTGCTTGATCTAAAGTCAACAGTAACAATTGGAACAGGGACTATCTCTGACTTAGACTCTGTTGTCTCCTTCTGGATCCAATTTCCCTAGCAGAACTGCCTTGTCTTTCCTCAGTGGAAGAGGAGGCACTTAGTCCTGATGTGATCTGATGTGCCAGAGTGGATTGTCTCTGGGTAGGAGGCAATATAGGGGAAGTTAGTGGGAGGAGGGACTGAGAGGAGAGGAGGGAAAGGGGTTGTAATTGGGATGTAAAATGAACAAATAATGTTTTAAGTTAACAATTTTCCTTGAAATTCATTATTAATTTACCTAGTTTATATGTTATCTTCAAAAAATGTAGAGTGTGAATTAGCTAATGTATAGTAGTACTTACAAGCAGTTAATTTTATATTCAAATATCAAAATATTTTAAAACACAGACATACGCAGACACACACACACACACACACACACACACACAATCTTTTGCTATCTTACTTCCCTAAACTGTGCGTTTGTATATTGGTAGAGAGATTTTCACTCCCTTTGAAGTTCATGCTGAGCTGTAACTCATTATACATCCTAAGTTATTTCTAAAGCTCTTGTGTTTTATCTACTGTAACTTTAATTTGCAGTATTGTACTATTTGTGTTCTACCATGTTGTATTAAAATGTGTGAGTTCATGCAGGCACCTGAATCTGTAATGCATGTGGGTAGAGATCAAAGGTCAATGCCAAGTGTCTTCTTCACCTATTCTCTACCATATTTTACAAACAGGATTTCTCACTGAACCTGTGATTTTTTAGACTATCTGTCCAGCAAGCTTCAGATATCGTCATTTCTTCATCTCCCCAGACTTGGGATTAAAGGTGATGCTTTACTGCGCCATAGGTTTATATTGTAGTTGTCTGTTTTGTTCTCATGTAAAGTCCTCACTTTACAGACTAAACAATCTTCTAAGCCCTTTTCCCATATTATCAAAAATTAGTTTCAAGGTTTTTTTTCTTAATGAAGTAACTACATTATTCAGGATTTCAATTTTCAAATGGCTTGCTGTAGCATTTTGTGAACATACAGTATTTTAGACACATTAGAGTTTTAATTCTAGCTGAACCACTTAAAGGAAAAACTACATATGGCATGAAGTCTGTACTTCAATTGCATTAGATATAGTATTTGGTGCAAAATGATGAGATAGTAGAATTAAAATTCTTCTCTCCAAAATATAATGAATAAAGTAGGATCAGTTCATATATGAGGCTTATCTCAATGTTACAGGCATTACAAGAATTATCACAGCTGATATACAGTCCACTGGATCAAAGAGACTGGAAGGAAAGAAAAGTAAAGTGAATATTAAGACTTTCTGCTTTTACCTTGCTCCTGGGATCACTTAGGCAAGGCATCTCAAGAAAACCTTTCCCAAGGCACCAAAGTAAATATCCCTAAGTGTAAGGTCCTAATTGGCTAGGATACTTGCTTCCTTAACTATTGGCCTATTTAAAACCTGCTTCCTCCAGTCTTGATAAGAGGCTCTATGCCTCCTCTTATTGTAAATTTAGGCCAGGTTTGGTGGATATCCCTGGGGGGTCTGTCCATTTTTTTAAAAAACTGAAATCAAGGAAGAGTGGATCTTCGGGGGGGGGAAGTGGGGAGAGGGACTGGAAAGAGTAGGGGGAAAGGAAACAGCTGTGGAGATGTAATGCATGAGCGAAGAAAAGTCTGCTGTAAATGTGCTGCCAAAAAACTGGTGTTTGCCATGAGGCCTGTCAAGTAATGATTCTAGAATTGTGTCATGATAAGTAAGCACTGCCTTCTGCAGACTCCTCAGTGCAGGCACACACTCTTGAGTTTTGAAGTCAAGGTAAGCTATATATGTCAAAGTTTTGTGAAAATATGTATATCCTTTATGTGTCAAATTTAGAACACAGTGGATCTTACAACACACTATTTTAAATCACTTTTAAGGCTAAAATAAAAATGCATCCATTAAATAGAACATACAAATATTATCACAAATATGTCTCAGAAATTTCTCTACAAAGAAAAACGATACTGTTAATTGTCTTTAAAACATCTTCCTTTTGATCAATAGCGTTCAAAAGGCATTAGATATTTTTGAGGAAAATATTTTCATAATTCAAATAAGGAGTCTGAATCTGAGAAAAAGCTTTCCTCTTAGACATTCAATTTTTTAATCTATTTTCTGAAAACCTCTCACCACAATTAAATTATTTAAAAAGCAGCCCCTTGTCCTGATATATCAAAGATAAAATGTAAAGAATTTTTAATAAAAAAAATTATAAATGATGCCAATGTATTGTCCTTTTGTACATTATATAAGTTTTTGGACACAGGATCTTGCCATATTATTTTGATTCTTGTTTCTTAGCCTCCCAGTGCTGGTATGGATGGCTGCACCAGTTAGATAATCTCTAATATATGATTTGAAATATTGTTTTTATTCTTCTTCTGTTTAAAGCCTGTGCCATTGCCATTTTTCAATAGGTGTCAAGTATCATGTATCATATGTACCTGCCATATGGCTTAGTTGCTTTGCATTGTCCTTGTGGGTCATAATCTGGAGCAGGACCTCATTTTCATCACTTTTTTCTCCATTAAATTAGTAAGTACATTTCCTCTAACACTTAAAATGTGATGGATTTTCTTTCAGTATCCTCTCTCCCTATACTCACTAGGAGATTATAACCATTCCTCTGGTTTCACCTTAATAATCAAATTTTAGAATACATTTTAGTTTATCCACACTAGAGTCACTTCTAAATGCTAAATTATTCTAATGATTTGAAAGATCTGTGAGAGTAACAGTTGCATAGTTTTCTTTCTTCGTACCTTTTCAATATTTAAATTAGTGTTATATAAGCTATAACTACTCACAAATAGGATACTGAATGCACAAATACATTATTGTTAGCTTCTTAGTCATGAAATATAACTGTATGGCTCTAGTTATGTTCCTTTTCTGATGCTTTAAGATGTTATCACAGAAAAGTATAAATTATGAACAAAATATTCAAGAGAATGTGAGTTCAAAGTTGAGAGGCTATTACTGCTAAGTTAGACACTTGCTGTGTCAAAACATGGGGCAAGAGTACAGGAAAAATGCCAAATACTGATAGAAAAACAGGAGCAAATTAATTCTTTTTTAAAAATAGAAATCAACAACATACTCCATTGACAATTAATGTACTTGCAATGATATAGTTGTATTTATTAATAAGAAGAGAGCCCTCACAGTTTAAAAAAACTTTAAGGGGATCCAAGATGGCAGGGCTGGCTCGGACGTATTTTGATCTCAGGGGAAACAGTCACAGGGCGGTGGGTGTTGCAGGACGCTGTACAAACGGGTCTGGGAGGCTTGACACACCTGGGTCTCACCCAACTACCCAGGGACCACTGGGGGTCCCTGGGCAGGATGCTCCCTCCTACTCTTGGACACTCAAGGAAGCCACTGAATCCTGGAATTGAGATACCCCTCCCCCACCAGGAGAGACTCGCTGAGTAAGTTCCAATCTAATATCCAGCTGGCAGATTCAGACCCCATGCAGAGATAATCTCCAGCCTGCTGGGCACCCCCAGGTCTCACACAAAGGATCAGATCAGCTATCTGGCAAAGGTTGCGACCTTGGAAGTGCACACAGCTTGGCTGCAGAGTGCGATCAGGCTGCAGATTGCAACCCACTGCAATATACGGGAACTTAGTCGACCACGAATGTCACTTGCTAGTTTCCAGACCCAGGCCATGGGATCAGCAAGGCTATTGGGTTGAAGGCAGATTTACCCACTACAGAAGCCAACCCTGGACAAAATGTGAGGTATTTGCAATTGCTGACTATTGGACTTTTTTACTAGTACTGGCCCTTCCGACGGGGAACCACCCCCTGGATTAGTTAGGTCTCCACCTAGGAGGCAGGGCTGAATGACTCACCTTACAGGGGTGGAGTAAGGCAATTTGACTCCTACACCAAAGAGCCCCCTTTGGAACCAAGTCCAGAAGACAGCTAGAAATTTCCAATGGCCAGAGGCCCCAGACCAAAAAAAAAAAACAGACCGAAATGACTCCAAAAAAAGAAAACAATGCTATTTCATCCAGCCCGGACCACCTCACCACAGCTGAAACACATGAAAATAAGGACAATTCTACATTATGGAAAGTGATAGAGTCCCTTCAAGAAGAACTTAAATCTATGAAGGAATTCAAAGAAGCCACAATTGCACATACGAAAGCGATGGAAAACACCATTAGAGAACTTCAGAACAAGGTGGTTCACCTTGAACAAGAAAAAGAGAGGGCAATGGAAGACTTCCAGGCAAAGACAAGCAAACTGGAGCAGGAAATGTAGAAAACAAATTGAATCACTCAAGGCATGAAAATGGTAATGGAAACAATAAAGAAAACACAGTCAGAGTTAAAAATGAAAATAGAGAATCAAGGGAAGAGAACAGGAACTATGGATTTGAATACCAAAAATAGGATTCAAGAGATGGAAGACAGGATCTCAGGCATGGAAGATTCGATAGAAGAAATCAATACAACATCCAAAGAAAATGAGAAAGCTAAAAAAACTCTTACCTACAACATCCAAGAAATCAAGAACTCAGTGAAAAGACGGAACCTAAGAATTATAGGCATAGAGGAAAGAGAAGACTCCCGATTCCATGGACCAGGAAATATCTTCAAAAAAACATAGAAGAAAACTTCCCAAACCTAAAGAAAGAGATGCAATAAAAATCCAAGAGGCTTACAGAACACCAAACAGATTAGATCAGAAAAGAAACTCCTCTTGCCACATAATAATTGAAACTCCAAACGTAGAGAACAAAGAAAGGATATTAAAAGCTGTAACAGAAAAAGGCCAAGGCACATACAATGGCAGAACCATCAGAATTACACTGGACTTCTCCTCAGAAACTTTAAAACTAGAAGGGCCTGGACAGGTGTCCTACAAGCCCTGATAGAACATAGGTGCCCAGCCAGACTACTAAACCCAGCAAAACTCTCTATCAACATAGATGGAGAAAACAAGATATTCCATGACAAAATCAAATTTAAATAATATCTACCCACAAACCCAGCCCTACAGAAGATCCTAGAAGGAAAATTCCAACCCAGAGAAGATAACTACACCCAAGAAAACAGAGAAAATAGAAACCTCCACAGCAACTAAATAAAAAGAAACACAAGACGACCAGCTATACCAAAATAATGGGAAATAACAACCACTGGTCAATAACATCCATCAACATCAATGGACTCAACTCGCCAATAAAAAACAGTCCTACAGACTGGATCCGTAAACAAGACCAATCTTTTTGCTGCATACAAGAAACACATCTCACTATTGAAGATAAACACTATCTCAGAGTAAAGGGCTGGGAAAAGGTTTTCCAAGCAAATGGACCCAGGAAACAAGCTGGAGTAGCCACCCGAATATCAATCAAAATAGACTTCCAATTGAAATTAATAAAAAAAAGGCAGAGAAGGGCATTACATACTCGTTAAAGGAAATATTCATCAAGAGGACATCTCAATATTGAATATCTATGCCCCAAATACAAAGGCAACTACATTTATGAAAGAAACACTACTAAAACTTAAATTGCACATCGATCCAAACACTTTAGTAGTGGGAGACTTCAACACCCCACTCACAACTATGGACAGATCATCAAGACAGAAGCCAAACAGAGAAATAATGAGTCTAACAGAGATCATGAAACAAATGGACCTAACAGATATCTACAGAACATATCACCCAAACACAACAGAATACACCTTCTTCTCAGCACCTCACAGAACCTTCTCCAAAATTGACCATATGGTTGGACACAAAGATAGCCTCAACAGACACAAGAAAATTGAAATAACCCCTTGTATTTTATCAGACAAACACAGAATAAAGCTGGAATTCAATAGGAAAAGAATCAACAGAAAGTCTACACTCACATGGAAATTGAACAACTCTTTACTAGAGGACCACTGGTCAGGGAAGAAATAAAGAAGGAAATCAAAGACTTCTTAAAAATCCAACGAAAATGAAGACACAACATACCCAAACCTGTGGGACACAATGAAAGCTGTGTTACGAGGAAAGTTCATAGCAGTAAGTGCCTTCAAAAAGAAAATTGTGACAGCTCATATTAGCGAATTAAAAGCTAAACTGTGTGAATTGGAGAAAAAGAAGCAAACACTCCCAAGAGGAGCAAAAGGCAGGAGATCATCAGACTTAGGGCTGAAATCAACAACTTAGAAACAAAGAGAACTGTACAACGAATCAATGAAACCAAGAGTTGGTTCTTTGAGAAAATCAACAAAATAGACAGACCCTTAGCCAAATTAACTAAAAGGCATAAGGAAAAAACCCAAATCAACAAAATCAGAAATGAAAAGGGAGAAATAACAACAGACATTGAGGAAATCCAGAGAGTATTGGGATCCTACTTTAAAAAACTATACTCCACCAAATTTGAAAACTTAAGTGAAATGGAGAATTTTCTTGATAGATTCCACCTACCGAAGATAAATCAAGATCAGATAAACAGATTAAACAACCCTATAACCCCTAAGGAAATAGAAACAGTCATTAAAAATCTCCCAACCAAAAAAAGCCCAGGGCCAGATGGCTTTAGCCCAGAATTCTACCGGACTTTCAAAGTGGAGCTAACACCAATACTCTTCAAACTCTTTCACCAAATAGAACCAGAAAGAACATTGCCAAACTCATTCTACGAGGCCACAGTCACCCTGATTCCTAAACCACACAAAGACCCAACAAAGAAAGAGAACTTCAGACCAATCTCCCTCATGAACATAGATGCAAAAATACAAGCAAACCAAATTCAAGAACACATCAAAAGTATAATACACCATGATCAAGTAGGCTTCATCCCAGAAATGCACGAATGGTTCAACATAGGTAAGTCTATCAATGTAATTGATGATATAAACAAGATAATAGAAAAAAAAAACACATGATAATCTCGCTAGATGAAGAAAAAGCATTTGACAAAATCCAACACCCCTTCATGCTAAAAGTTCTGGAGAGAACGGGCATACAAGGGCCATACCTAGAAATAATAAAGTCAATATACCGCAGGCCAGTTGCCGACATCAAATTAAATGGAGAGAAACTTGAAGCGTTTCCTCTAAACTCAGGGACAAGACAAGGATGTCCACTTTCACCATATCTCTTCAATATAGTACTTGAAGTTCTTGCTAGAGCAATAAGACAACTAAAGGAGATCAAGGGGATAAATATTGGAAACGAAGAAGTCAAATTATCCCTATTTGCAGATGATATGATAGTATACATAAGCGAACTCAAAAATTCCACCAGAGAACTCTTACAGCTGATAAACACCTTCAGCAAAGTGGTCAGATAAAAAATTAATTAAAAAAAATCAGAAGCCCTTCTTTATACAACAATCAAATGGGCTGAGAAAGAAATAAAGGAAACAACCCCCTTCACAATAGCCACAAACAACATAAAATACCTGGCGGTAACTCTAACCAAGCAAGTAAAGGACCTATACAACAAGAACTTCAAGCCCTTGAGGAAAGAAATGGAAGAGGCCTTTAGAAGATGGAAAGATCTCCCATGCTCATGGATAGGTAGGATCAACATAACAAAAATGGCTATCCTACCAAAAGCAATATATAGATTCAATGCAATTCCTATCAGAATTCCAACACAATTTTTATATACTTGGAAAGAGCTATCCGCAATTTCATATGGAACAACAAAAAGCCCAGAATAGCTAAATCAATCCTGTACAATAAAAAAACATCTGGAGGTATCACCATCCCAGATTTCAAGCTGTACTACAGAGCAATAGTTGTAAAAACAGCATGGTATTGGTATAGAAACAGACCAGTAGATCAATGGAATCGAATTGAAGATCCAGACATAGACCCACACACTTATGGCCACCTAATTTTTGACAAAGAAGCAAAAAGGGCACAATAGAAGAAGGACAGCATCTTCAACATATGGTGTGTTCCAACTGTTCCACTTGTAAAACAATGAAATTAGACACATACTTATCACCTTGTAAAAAACTTAAGTCCAAGTGGATAAAGGACCTTAACATAAGGCCGGTCACACTAAATCTAATAGAAGAAAAAGTGGGAAAACTCTCAAACTCATTGGCACAGGTGACAAATGCCTGAACAGAACACCAACAGCTCAGGACCTAAGATCAACAATCAATAAATGGGACCTCATGAAACTGAAAAGCTTCTGTAAGGCAAAAGACACTGCCATTTGAACAAAATGGCAGTCTACAGACTGGGAGAAAATCTTCACTAACCCCCATCTAACAGAGGGCTAATATCCAAAATCTACAAAGAACTCAAGAAATTAAATGTCAAGACACCAAATAATCCAATCAAAAAATGGGGGACAGAGCTAAATTGAGAATTCACAAAGGAGGAATCCCTAATGGCTGAGAGATACTTGAAGAAATGCTCAACATCCTTAATCATCAGAGAAATGCAACTCAAGACGACTCTGAGATTCCATCTCACACCAGTCAGAATGGTTAAGATCAAAAGCTCAAATGTCAGCACATGCTGGTGAGGGTGTGGAGAAAGGGGTACCCTACTCCATTGCTTGTGGGAGTGCAGGCTTGTGCAACCACTATGGAGGTCATTCTGGCGATATCTTAGAAAACTTAGAAAAGTTTGCCTCAGGAGCAGGAATACCACTTCTGGGTATACACCGAAATGTCTCTTCACGGAATCTTAAGGATGTTTCCTCATCTATGTTCATAGCAGCCTTATTTGTCATAGCTAGAAACTGGAAACAACCCAGATGCCCCTCAACTGAAGAATGGGTTAAAAAACTGTGGTACAGCTACACAATGGAATATTATTCAGCTATCAGGAACAAGAAATTATGCAAATTGCAGCCAAATGGATGGAACTAGAAAAGCTCAACCTGAGTGTGCCCGCCCAGACTCAGAAGGATGCATATGGCATCTATTCACTTATAGTATGATTTTAGCTATATAGTAGAGGATATCAATACTACAACTAACACACCAGAGGGAACATGGACATAGACTTTTTATTTATTATTTATTTTTATTTTTTTTCTATTTTTTATCTGTTTATCTTCTTATTTGTTTGTTTGTTTTATAGTTCTCTCTCCTGGGCAATGAGACACTTTTCACTGGTGGTACTGCCTCGTAGACCCCCAATGAATGAGGAGGCTCTTGGCCCTCATATGACCTCTCAACTGAGATGAGGGACTGCTATATAGGGGCACCCCACCCCAGAGAAATGGGATGGAAGTGTTAGGAGGCAAAGAAAAAAATGGAATGTGAAGTTTCGGCCTTTTGCTACTAATTGTCATAAACTGTTTATGATAATTAAGAAATGCAAACTAATAGTCATGCAAGCCGGTCATTGTGTTAGGTACAATGACATTCTTTTATAGCTATTTTCTAAGCTAATCAGAAATAAAGCTGCTAAGAGACAAGCAACATCTGCTTATCCTAATATAAGAGATAGATAGAGCCTCTTCAAAATCCTCAAGACATCTCCAGAATATGGCATTCAAAGATGTTTTCTTAACTTTAGATTTTTTTTATATTGAGACATATCAACCCCTGACAGCACCCTCTATTCTACCCCAAGTAGAAGATTAGCATCGAAGAATCTCCAGTTGGAGATGATTGAATTAGTCGCAAGCCTATCTCTTCTTAGGAAAAGCCCTTTGCTCCAACTGTAGACAGAATGCTGTCCAAAAACGACAAAACCTGGAAGCATGTAAGTCAACAGCCTGGCTCTGCCAAGACAGGGTAGGCAATTCCTTCATGACCCCTGCTCTATAATCAATGTCTGTCAGAGAAATGGGGCCAAACGACTGAAGATCGATGCTGTGATGTATGGAGAGAAAATGGGAACTGTCCAGGCAGCCACTGGTATGTCATTTCTTAGTTTGGGAAGCTGCAGGCCCTGTACTTCCTATGAAATCAGATATATTTATCCATCTCAGGTCTCTGAGGTGGTTGAAGAATAGATAGCTAGAGTCTCATAACTAAATTTTGAGTTGTTTAGGAGTCAAGAGAGTGTTATAGATCTAGGAATATACTTTTAAAATTGTGTTGCAAGTTAGTATGAAAGTTGAGTTAGACATAGAACTTTAAACTCATGGAGATGGTTATATAGTAGGAAGTTAAAGTCAGGTGCGAAATACATATGGACTGGACATTTGGAATGTATGCTAAGCCATATATCCCTTATTACTGTGGCCTAATTACTTCTGTTGTTTGGTATTTTATCTATTATTATAAGAGAAAATCCCTTTGTTGGACTGAAAGGGGGAGCTGTTGGGGGAAATAACCTATACCTTGGACTTTAAAAAAAAAAGGAAAGAGGATGGGGGCTTGCGGGTGGGAGGTTGGGACTGGAGGGGGGAGTAGGGAGGGGATTGCCATTGAGATGTAACTTGAAGAAATAAAAACAAATTTAAAAAAATGCTCAATGATAGACAGACACATGACACACTCTAGACCAATGAGAGTTGGCTCTTGCCCTGCTGCTTGAAGTTTTGGTAAAGAAGTGTATTTTCTATCAGCATTGAAAATAAATATGGATAAATGTTAAAAAATATGTAATTTAAGAATGGCTAAGGGAAAAATATACAAGGTTTTATTAAATCAGAGTAGACTGATAGAAAAAAGAAAGAAATCTTGGAATAGCTCTACCTGAAAACCCAGCCTTACCATTCCTGGGCATATATCCAAAAGATTCCTCACCAAGCCACAAAGATGTCTCCTCAACTATATTCATAGCAGCTTCATTTGTAGTAGATAGAAACAAGAAACAACCCAGATGTCCTTAAATTGAAGAATGGATTTAAAAAAAAAAATCTGTGACACATTTACACAATGGAATACTACTCAGTTATCAGAAATAAAGAAATCATGTAATTCTCGACCAAATGGATGGAACTAGAAAAGCTCATCATGAGTGAGCTAATTCAGACTCAGAAAGATACGCATGGCATACATCCACTTGTAACTGGATTTTAGCCATATAGTGCAGAATGGCCAACCAATAGACCCAAAAGAACAGGAACACAGACTTGGTTACTTGTTAGGGGGACACTCCACCCTAGTGGAACTGTCATGTATGTCCCCTGTACAAGAGGATGCTTTTAGACCTCATGTGACTAATGAACTGAGGGGGACTGATACATGGAGGTTCCCACTTTGGAGTGGTGGCATGGGTGGGAGAGCCGGTAGGGGCTGGGACTGGAAGAGGATGGATGTGGTAATGGAGATGTAAATTGATGTAATAAATAAATGCTTTTTTAAAAACTACAATAAACAAATACCAAGAAAAAAAAAACTTTAAAACGTCTCACCTCTTCATACTGCTATAATGAAATTGAAATGTGCTGTAAGTTTTGAATGGGGCAGTGAAAACATTCTAATTTCATATGCCTGATGGTAAATGACATAAAGAGACATACACATGTTTAAACATGCATCAGCATAAGATATAATAAGCTAAAGCTATGATACTTTTTCAAGCTGAGAGACCAGAACAGGTACTTTATCTCTTTAAAAACAGAGAGACATAATGTTGCAAAATTTTAGATCTATGATCATAAAAGCTAAAATGTACATTTAAAAGCTCTTTAAAGGTCTCATTAAGTAAAGAAGGCATAAGTCATTATAGATTTCTAAATCCTTTTACTTTTCACAAGTTCCCATATAAAGTAAGAATTCTATTTTACCCCAGTGTAATTTATATAAATAGTCTGATTTGGAGAAATACAGCTTCCTTAGAGATTTATGTCAACATTCTGGCTAACTAATCATTGAAGGGATGAAATTAAATCCCCTTAAATAGAAGGGATAATCCAGTGAAACATTCAATTAAAAAGTCAGTAGATTATATATCACCAGGCTAGAGATTTTTCCTGCTACTTTTAAGTTGAATACTGTACAATGTATTAAATACAAAGAAGAAATTTCATTAATAGTAGCAGTTTCATATAGCTCACTAGCTGCATACTTAGCTAGCATGCATTATATCCAACACCAAAAAAGACTGGGGAGTGGGAATCTCATATGTAAAATGTTGAAACAATTAAAATTAAAATCATTAAGCGTAGAAGTGTTCTACATTAAATTATATTTTAAAATATTTTCTTAGCTTTTTGAGAATTTCATGTGTTTTGAACATAATCACCCATCATCTCAATTTTTTCCAGGATCCTTTCACTACCCATCTAACTTTGTTTCCTTTTATTAAAACAACAACAAAAACCTGATGTTGGGGTAGTTTTAAGAATTCTAAATGTTAACTAATTTGTCCTGCTTGCTGTCTGTTTCTTACATTGACTCTGATTGGTTAAATAAAATGCCAAGGCCTGAGATTGGGAAAAGACAGAGAAAGGTGGGACTTACTAACAGGAAGCCTGCACTTTAGACAGAGAAGAATTCATTCCAGCCAGCAGCAGGAAGAAGGCATTCCAGCCAGGAGCAGCAGGAAGGAGGCACACACCATGGGTTAGAAAAAGGAACCTCATTCCACATGGCCAGGAACATTGGCATATCATGGAGAATGGCAGTCCAAGGGGACGTATGTATATATGGGGTCATATTTGGGTAATAGAATTAAGAGCTAGCTTAGATGAGCTAGGATTGCATAATTCAGGTCAAGGCTTGTAGAAATCCATGTGGTCTCTGTATACTCATCTTTAATGTCTGCTTAAAGATTAATGGTTCCAAACCTATTAACAATAATCTAAATACAGGTTAAATATCTTAATTAGCCATATCTTTTTTTACAACCTGACCTATTTGTAATGTCCAAATATTCTTAGAGTTTCACTCTTCTACTCGAATGTAGCCAAATCACCAGGGAGTTGTATACATTTAGTGATGAATCATTCTCCCTCTGATAGAAACTAACACATTCCAATAGCTCCGAGAGTAGGATAAGACTTCCTACCAAACCCCATTGTTTAGGATTTGGTCCATCTTTTTTCCTGCAAAGGTCTTGTGTGTATAGTCTAAACTATTGTGAATTCATAGTATAGCCTCCCTTCTGTGTCTTAAAGAGAGTTTCTTTGTAATCATCATCCACCTGCCTCTGATTATTACATTCTTTCTGCTTTATCTTCTACAATGATCTATTAATTTTGGAAGTACGGGCTGAGTTATGTATGTTTCATTTTGGCCTGAATAGTCTGTATTTCTTTATTCTCTGCAACTCAGTCAGTAGTGGGTGTCCATGGTAGTAGCTATCTGCCTTAAATAGAAGCTTCTGATGTGAGTTAAGAGAAGCACAAATCTATAAGTATAACGGTAAGTTATTAGGAGTCAATGAGTACTATGGTTTTTGAGCAGTGTAATAATAGGAAGTTCCCCTTTAGGGCCTCTGACCTACCCAGAAACAGGTTATTTTTCTTATAATGGTACCAGGTATTGATTTCATCTTCTGGAACAGGTCTTAAATACAATCAGAAAGTCTTTGGTAATGCCTATAACATTTGTACTACTATTACACCAGTGGATATGTCTTTCCAGGCTACTCATTATTGTGGCTCACAGGGTTCACAGCTGGCTGTGATTTATTAATTAATTTTTTTCCTCTGGTAGCTTGCATATCACCTTCCAGAACTACGTAAGCTAGCCAATAGTAATGAAATCTCCAATTCAATATGAAATTGATCACTTTGTTTTGTGACTCACGTTTGTGGTTTTTCTAGCAACTGTGTACTACCTTTAAGTAACAGATGGTAACCAAAAATATTGGCAATAGAGGTAATGTTTGGGAAGGGAATAATACTATGGGACCTCACTAGCCAAGTAACTAGTTTGTGACATGGATTTTTATTTACTAGTCCGTGGTGTCTACTAGAGACATTTTTAAATAGGGAAACTCCATTTTACCTTTTATATATTTTTCTATTTTTTTATCAAAAACAGATTCTTTGATTCGTTTCTCATACAATATATCAAGGCTACAATTTCCTCTCCCTCTATTCCTTTCAGTTCCTCTTCACCTCTACTCCTGTCTGGATCTACTCTGTTTCTGTCTCTCACTGAGAAAGGACAAGCTTCTAAGAGATAATGACAAAACTTAAGAAAATAAAATATAATAAGCTAAAACAAAATCTGTCACATCAAATTAGAAAAAGGCAATCCAACAGAAAGAAGAAAAAAAACCCAAGATAAGGCACAAGAATTTTAACGTTTTATATATTCTCTCTCTCTCTCTCTCTCTCTCTCTCTCTCTCTTTCTCTCTCTCTGTGATGTCTGGAAAACTGGAAAACATGAAAACTTTCACAGTAGTAGGATTTTATTTCCTTTTTCCAAAAGTATTAAGTGTTAGTTATCAATTGCTGTATTAGCTCTCTTGACCTATGTTACCCTTCCTCACTCCAATTTATCCTTTCATGTTCCACTATTAATCTTTTAGCTTTTATATCAGTGTTTCTGAACCTGTGGATCCCTGCCCCTAGGGTTGTTGAAAAACGATTTCACATGGGTCACCCAAGACCATTCAAAAGCACAGATGCTATTTGATTTGTTGGTGTTTAATTTCTTGAGTACTTTATATATTTTGAATATTAGACCTCTATTAGATGTAAGGTTAGTGAAGATCTTTTTCCAATCTGTATGCTGCTATTTTATCTTATTGATGCTATCCTTTACCTTGCAGAAGCTTTTCATTTTCATGAGGTTCCATAAATTAGTTTTTGATCTTAGTACCTGATCTGTTGGTGTCAGTTCAGGAAGTTGTCTTCTGTACCAATGCATTCAAGATTATTCCTCACTTTCTCTTCTATTAGATGTAGGGTATACAGTTTTATGTTGAGATCTGGAAGGACTTCTAGTGGAGGGAGTGGGACACCAACCACCCACAAAACTCTTGACCCAAAATTTGCCCTGCCTACAAGATGTGCACAGTTAAAGATGGAACAGAAATTGAGAGAATTGCCTAACAATGACTGGCCCAACTTTAGAACCACTCCATGAGAGAGAGTCAACCCCTGATACTGTTAATGATATTTTGCTACCCTTACAGACAGGAACTGTCAAATGTCAACTGAGATCTTTCATCCACAAGATAATGGAAACAGATGCAGATATCCACAGCCATTAGGAGGAACTCATGGAGTCCTGTGGAAGATTTAGGAAAAGGGTTGAAAGAGCTAAAGGGGTCATGGATACCACAAGAAGACCTAAAGAGGCAACTAACCTGGGCCCATGAGGGTTAACAGAGACTAAAGCACCAACAAAAGAACATGCTTGGACTAGACCTAAACCTACATGTATGAAGCTGATGGAATGCTTGGTCTTCATATGGGTCTCCTAACGATTAGAGTGAGAACTGTCACTGGCATGGACTATGTTGCCTCTCTTTGGATCTCTTACCTTAGCAAGGATGCCTTGTCTGCCCTCAGTGGAAGAGGAGGCACTTAGTGCTAATGTGACATTGTGTGCAATAGTGGATTGGTACCTCAAGGGAGGGCTCCCCTTCTTTAAGCAGGAGGCAGGGGAGATATGAAGGAAGTGGGTGGGAGGGTAAGAATGGGAGGAGAGGAGGGAGTACAGCTGATATTGGGATATAAAATGAACAAACCAATTAATGAAAAAAGAAAGAAAATAAAAATCAAATGAAATTCAAGAACAACACATGAAGCTCAACAGTACAGCTGCTATTGGGATGTAAAATAATCAAATAGATTAATTAATGAAAAAAGAAAGAAAATAAAAAATTAAACACTTCTCAAGAACAACACATGAAGATCAACAATGACGTTGTTGTTGGAATATAAAGTGAACAAATAAATCAATTAATTAAAAAAAGAAAGAAAAGAAAAGTCAAATGCTACTAAGAACAACACATGAAGATCAACAGAACCAACTAAACTAGGCCCCTAGAAGATTACAGAGACTGGAAATACTAACCAACAAAAAAGAAAAAACCTAGAGAGCAATAGTAGTAAAAACAACAGGGTATTGGTATAGAAAAAGACCAGTAGATCAATGGAATCAAATTGAAGACCCAGAAATGGACCCACACACCTATGGGCACCTAAGTTTTGACAAAGAAGCCAAAACTGCACAATGGAAAGGATAGCATCTTCAGCAAATGTTGCTGGTCAAACTGGATGTCCACTTGTAAAAGAATGAAATTAGACACATACTTATCATCTTGTACAAAACTTAAGTCCACGTGGATCAAAGACCTTAACATAAGGCCGGTCACACTAAATCTACTAGAAGAAAATGTGGGAAAAACCCTCGAACTCATTGGCACAGGTGACAACTTCCAGAACAGAACACCAACAGCTCAGGACCTGAGACCAACAATCAATAAATGGGACCTCATGAAACTGAAAAGCTTCTGTAAGGCAAAAATCACTGTCATTAGAACAAAATGGCAGCCTACAGACTGGGAGAAAAATCTTCACAAACCCCACATCTCACAGAGGGCTAATATCCAAAATCTACAAAGAACACAAGAAATTAAATGCCAAGAAACCAAATAATCCAATCAAAAAATGGGGGATGGAGCTAAATAGAGAATTAAAAAATGGAGGAATCCCTAATTGCCGAGAGACACTTGAAGAAATGCTCAACATCCTTAATCATCAGAGAAATGCAACTCAAGACGACTCTGAGATTCCATCTCACACCTGTCAGAATGGCTAAGATCAAAAGCTCAAATGACAGCACATGCTGGTGAAGGTGTGGAGAAAGGGGAACTCTCCTCCATTGCTGGTGGGAGTGCAGGCTGGTGCAACCACTATGGAGGTCAGTCTGGCGATATCTTAGAAAACTTGGAATAGCTTTGCCTCACAGGACACAGCCATACCACTTCTGGGTATACACCCAAATGACTCCTCACGGAATCATAAGGAAGTCTCCTCATCAATGTTCATAGCAGCCTTATTTGTAATAGCCAGAAACTGGAAACAACCCAGATGTCCCTCAGCAGAAGGATGGATTAAAAAACTGTGGTACATCTACACAATGGAATATTACTCAGCTATCAGGAACAATGAAATCATGCAATTTGCAGCCAAATGGATGGAACTAAAGAAGCTCATCCTGAGTGAGCTAACCCAGACTCAGAAGGATGCACATTGCATCCATTCACTTATAGTAGGATTTTAGCTATATAGTACAGGATATCTATACTACAACTAATGCACCTAAGGGAACATGGACATAGACTTCTTATTTTATTTTATTTTTTTATGTTTGTTTGTTGGTTGGTTCGTTTTTAATTTTCCCTCCTGGGCAATGAGACACTTCACTGGTGGTACTGCCTTGTAGGCCCCCAGTGTATGAGGATGCTCTTGGCCCTCATATGACTGCTGAACTGTGGCAGGGGACTATTATGTAGGGACACTCCACTCCAGAGGAGCAGGATGGAAGGGTTAAGGGGTAGAGGGTGGGAGGGCAGGGCTGGGAATTGGGGGGAAGAGGACAATATGATGGAGATGTAACCTGAAGCAACAAATAAATAAATTTAATTTTTTTTAAAAAGGAGGCATATATGGAAGGGTTTGGAGGGAGGAAAGGGAAGGGAGAAATGATGCAATTATATTATAATCTCAGCAAAGGAAAAAAGCTCTTGTTAAATACTTACTATGAATGACAAAAAATAAATAAGTATAGTAAAACCATTTTTAAGAACAGCAACTTTCTGCTACTGCTAAACCTAATCTGTAAAAGGTTGAAAAGATATACTTACTCTTGTGTCACTACATAACATGGATGTGATATGTGAAACTCACCACCAGCAGATGAAATATAATAAAATATCAAAAGTAATTTTAAAAAAGCTTAGACTAGACCTAGACCCCCTATATAAATATACATGATAGATAACTTGGTCTTCATACAGATCACTTAGCAAGTATTAAGGAGGCAGTCTTAGTCATGTGCTCTGTTACCTGTTAGTGAGACACTTTATTCTAACAGGGCTGCCATGTCAAATCCCAGACCAAGAGGAACTTCTTAGCATTCGTGTGGCTGATGAACTGAGGGTGATGATTATGGAGGAAAACCTTTCACCGTTGGAGGATGATAGGAATGAGAGGGAGAAGAGGTTTGGAGGGTAAGACTGGTAGGGGAGGAGGTGGGGGCTGTGACCAGTATGTAACTTGAATAAATGAAAAAAATGTTGAAAAAAAAAACAAACAAGCAAACAAAACTCCAAAACAAAAACAGATATTACATTATGATTTATAGAGTAGCAAAATTGCAGTTATGAAATTAGCAACAAAATTAATTTTGTGGTTGAGGCTCATCATAACATAAGAAACCCTTTGGATAAGGGTTGTAACCTTAGGAAAGTTGACTACTACTGGTTTATCTAATGAGTTCTAAATCTCCTCCCTTTAAAGCCCCTCCCTATTGGTGAGGACAGTCTACTATCTATCCACTCTTTCCTAAAATTAGGGTTGAAGCAATCAACAATATGCAAAATAAACAATATGTAGGTAATTGTCTTAATGCCATGGAATATGGCCCTAATCTATGAAGCAAAGTCCAGTTATGGTAGTGTATCTGAAACTACTATAATTAAATTTTCAAATGTGTCAATAATTTAAAATGCCACCAAAACAAATTGTGTATAATCAGTTATAGGCCTAAATTATATTTAAAGACATTATAATATTATAAAATGCCTCTAAAGAAACCCAAAATAAAATATTATGTGGATATATAATATGTGTTTCTGTGTGATTTGACTTGATATGTTTGCATGAAGAATTACATAGACATACTACATATTAAAAATTAAAATAAACTTATATTTCTGACCTCTAGCTTATTTCCAGGACATTTTTTCCCTTATTCTTCCTCACTGAGATGAAATTTTCCTAAATTATCCCAGTTATCCTTCATAATTGAGACATTGACTTTCTAAAGCTCTTGGTGTATCTATTCAGAGAAATTTCCTCTGCATTAAGTCTAAATTAGCTTTTATTATTATTCACACAATAATGAGTTTGTGAGAAAATCATTGTCTTAGGAGGAGCTTCCACATCAGATTCATATTTTCTACTCTGTCTACTGCTAAATGTGCAATTTACCTAAAGAGGGTGAGAAGAGGGAACAATGAAACAAGAATTGAGTGAACATTCATGATATCAATTTTCTGACCCAAGAAATTTGAAATGAAGCTTTGTAAAAATATCTATATCAAGACATATAACTCCTGACAGCACCCCCTATTCTTCTCCAAGTAGAAGATGAGCATCGAAGAATCTCCAGTGGGAGATGATTGAATTAGTCACAAGCCTATCTCTTGGTAGGAAAAGCCCCTTGCTCCAACTGTAGACAGAATGCTTTCCAAAAAGGACAAAACCTGGAAGCAGGTAAGTCGACAGCCTAGCTCTGCCAAGACAGGGTAGGCAAGTCCTTCATAATCCCTGCTCTACAATCAATGTCTGTCAGAGAAGCGGGGCCAAACGACTGAAGAGCGATGCTGTAATGTATGGAGAGAAAATGCGAACTGTCCAGGCAGCCACTGGTATGTCATTTCTTACTTTGGGAAGCTGCAGACCCTGTACTTCCTATAAAATCAGATATATTTATCCCTCTCAGGTCTCTGAGGTGATTGAAGAACAGATAGATAAAGTCTCATAATTAAATTTTGAGTTGTTTAGGAGTCAAGAGAGTGTTATACATCTAAGAAGATACTTTTAAAATTGTGTTGCAATTAGTATGAACGTTGAGTCAGATCTAGAACTTTAAACTCATGGAGATGTTTAGATAGTAGAATGTTAAAGTCAGGTACCAAATACATATGGACTTGTCATTGGGAATGTATGTTAAGCCATATAACCCTCATAACTGTGGCCTAATTACCTCTGTTGTACTGTATTGTATTTATTATTTTAAGAGAAAGAGCCATTTGTTGGACTGAAAGGAGAAACTGTAGGGGGAAATAAGATATACCTTAAACTTAAAAGAAAAAAAAAAGGGAAGAGGATGGGGGGTTGAGGGTGGGATGGTGGGACTGGAGGGGGAATAGGGAGGGGACTGCAATTGAGATGTAACTTGAAGAAATAAAAAATAAAGGAAAAAAAAATCTGCTATAAAATTAATATGAAAACTTATCCGAGTGAGTTGACTCAGACTCAGAAAGATGCACATGGCTTCTACTCACTTATAATTGGATTTTAGCCATATAGTTCAGGATATCTATCCTACAACCAACACACCAAAAATATCAGGAAAAATAGACTTTGTTACCTATCAATGGGACAATTTTTCCTAGGGGTAGTACCATATAGACCCCCAGTGCAAGAGGAAGCTCTTAGCCATCATATTACTGTTGAACTGAGAGGGGCTGATTTGTAGGGACACTTCACATTGGAGGAGTGGGATTGGTGAGAGAGTGAGGAGAAGGTGGGAGGGTGGAACTGGGAGGGGTGGAAAGAGGGCACTATGATGGAGATGTAACTTGATGTAATAAATAAACATTATAATTAAGAAAAGAAAAAAGCAAGTAGATGTTCGTCTACATGAAAAGATCAACAGGGGCAATTGTATATGTAGGAAAATTGAGTTTAAAAGAATAATAAAAGTGTGTGATAACCCACAAACCTGTTGTTATTCAAGAGCCTGCGTGACTCTGCATATCTGAATCTCCTTTCTCTACCAACCAGTGCAGAATGGACATACATCATCCTGAACTCCCTTCCTCCACCAACCAGTGCTGCAATAATAGATGTTCATCACCACAACTGGATTTTTCTCACTTGTCCTTACCTTACTGATTTTTCTGAATTTGGTGTAAATCTCTGTACAGAGTAACTTATTAATTTGTTATCCTCCACTTTTTCTACCATTGGGAAGAAAAGGTTAAAACTTTGAAATTGGGAATTTAAAATATGTTTAAGTATGATAACCCAATGAACTGAAACCTGTGTTAATTTAATCAATTTAATCAGAGTTTCATAAATCTTTAAAAATAAATAATTCTTTACAGAGATTTTAAAGTATTAAACCTGGGTGATGGTTAAGTTTAAGAACTTAAACCATTCATAACATATGATAGGTATTAATTGCAGTTACTTTCCCTCTCCTCTTTGCTTTCATACCACCTCATGCCATTCTGTTCTACCATCTACTGTACCCAGCCACCATGATTCTTTAAAATATATGTTTAACTTTTTATCTTCATACATTGTTATTATTTTCATTTTCCTTGTCTCTCCTTCAGTTCCCATGACTTCAATATGCTTTTTTTCTTATCTTTTATATAATTACATTGATTGACTCTCAGGAATAGACTGTCAATATTTCAGTGAAATAAAATGACTAAAGAATAATTGAAAATGATAAAAATTTTAACCAAAAATATTACTGGATCACCTACAGATTACATAGGCATTCAATTAGTCACAAGAATATTTTTCTTGTTCTGTAATCGAAACTTTACTGGTACTATCATAGGCAAAGAGCAGATTAAACTTCAAAGAAAACAGTCCATTGATGGAGAAAGTACCAGTGCCATAAATCTTCCCTTTAACTGTGTCATGAGAAAAATATGGAGGGTTACTGAGATAGAAGAGTGCTAGAAATATTTTTCTCCCAGGGATCTGAGAAAACAAGTTGATACACTTCTTTAGAATATTACTATATTCTTTATTTGTAGTTCATAAAACTTTATGAGATGCATTTTTATTAATTATGTTTCTCTTCCCATTACACAGAAATGTTATTATCCTGTGATAAAAACCAAGCATATTATTATTGCTCTATGATTTAAATTTATTAAAAATATAGTATAGTGAATTCATAATGTATAGTTTGCTACATATGGCCATTGCATGAATATATATGTATATATATACATATATATGTATATATATGTATATGTATATGTATATGTATATGTATATGTATATATATATATATATATATATATGTATCCCATCTAGCTGAATTTCATGCAGCTGAGTAAAACAGAACTGATCAACACTGAGAATATGAAACTAGTATCTCCTTAAGTATGGGGGATTCTTAGATTGTTCTTATTTTTCTGCACTCTTTTACATTTTATATAATAAATATACAATGTGATAAAAATTGTTAAGTTAACCATAACAGCTGCAAAAATCTGTTTCTTTCTTATTTTCTTTTTTTGTTTTGTTTTGGAAAAAAATCTTTTTTTTAATTAATTTTTTTTTTCAGGTAAATCTCAATCAAATTCACCTCCCTTTTCCTCTCCAGGTTCTTCCCTCCTTTCCTCTTTCTTCACCATCTCCATCTTCTTAATTTCCTCTGATGAGGGGAGCTTCCACATAACAAACCCCCTGAGTTTATCAGACACATGAGGGTTAAGAACTTTCTCTTCTGCTGGGGATCGATATGGTAGTCCAACTAGGGTAAAGTGCTCCACTAACATGCAACAGGGTCCATGACTTGCAGCTGGGTGGAGTTTTTCATAGGATACTTATGCTAGGTTCCTGTCTGTTTGGGTCTGTGGGTTGTAGGATGGTTGTCCTATGCTATATGGTTAATATCCACTTATAGGAGGGTGTATATTTCTTGGTCTCATTTAGCTCACTTAGGATGAGCTTTTCTAGATCCATCCTTTTGGTTGCAAGTTGCATGATAGCTAAGTACTATTAAATTTTATAGTTGTACCACATTTTTTTCTTTTATTTATTCATTCTTCAGTTGAAGGACATCTGGGTTGTTTCTAGATTCTGACTATTAATTACAAATAAAACTGCTATGAACATTGCTAAGATGATGTCCTTGTGGTATGGTAGAGAATCTTTTGGATATATGCCCAGGAGTGATATGGCTGGGACTTGAGGTAGAACTATTCCCAGTAACCTAAGACAACTCCAGATTGATTTGCAAAGTGGCTGTACAAATTTGCACACCCCCCAGCAATGGAGGAGTGTTCCCTTTTCTCCAAATCCTCGTCAACATGTGCTATCTCTTGAGTTTTTGATCTTAGCTATTCTGATGGGTATAAGATTCCAAAACAATCTCAGAGTTGTTTTGAGTTACATTTCCCTGATGGCCAAGAATGTTGAGCATTTCTTCAAGTGCCTGTAGCCTTTAGAGATTCCTCTTTTGTGAATTCTCAGTTTAATTCTGTGCCCCATTATTTGGACTAGATTAGTTTGTTTGTTGGTGTTTAATTTCTTGAGTTCTTTACATATTTCAGATATTAACCTTTGGTCGGATATGGTGTTGGTGAAGATCTTTTCCCAATCTATAGGCTGCCATTTTGTTCTCATGACAGTGTCTTTTGTCTTACAGAAGTTTTCATCTTCATAATGTCCCATTTATTGATTGTTGGTCTTAGAACCTGAGCTATTGGTGTTATGTTCAGGAAATTGTCACCTGTGCCAAGGCGTTCAAGGCTTTCCCACTTTCTCTTCTGCTATATTTTGTGTGTTTAGTTTTATGTTAAGGTCTTTGATCCACTTGGACTTAAGTTTTGGGCAAGGTAATAAATATGAATCTATTTGCATTCTTTTGCATGTTGGCATCCAGTAAGACCAGCACCATTTGTTGAAGATGTTTTTCCTTTTCCATTATAAGCTTTTGGATTCTTTGTCAAAAATTAAGTGACTGTAGATATGTGGGTTTATTTTTGGGTCTTTGATTAGATTCCATTGATCAACTGGTCTGTTTCTATGCCAGTACCATACTATTTTTAATACTATTGCTCTATAGTACACTTTAAATCAGAGATGATGATATTTCCAGGTATTATTTTATTGCACAGGATTGATTTAGCTATTTTAGGATTTTTTTTGTCCATATTAAGTTGATAATTTCTCTTTCAAGGTAGGTCTATAAAGAATTGTGTTGGTATTTTGATAGGAATTACATTGATCTGTATATTGGTTTTGGTAGGATGTCCATTTATATGTTAAGCCTACCTATTCATGAGCATGCAAGATCTTTCTATCCTCTGATATCTTCTTCAATTTCTTTCTTCAGGGATTTGAAAATTTTGCCATTCAAGACTTTCATTTGCTTGGTTTGAATTACTCCCAGGTATTTTATATTATTTGAGGATGCTGTGAAGGGTGTTATTTCTCTAATTTCTTTCTCAACTCATTTATCTTTTGTGCAAAGAAGGGCTACTGACTTTTTAGAATTAATTTTGTATCCTGCCACTCTGATGAAGGAGTTTATTAGCTGTAGGAGTTCTCTGGTGGAATTTTTGGGGTCACTTATGTATACTATCATATCATCTGCAAATAGAGATATTTTGACTTCTTCCTTTGCAATTTATATCTCCTTGATGTAGAAAAATGGCTAATTAAATTATTTACCAGTATTTATATTATACTTAATTGATTCAGCAGCTGTTATTCCTTAATTTGCCATTACAAATGAGTACACAGAGACGCCATGTGGATTTTAACAAGCCTTGACCTGAATTGAGCAATCTTGGTCCACCTAAGCTAGCTCTTAATTTTATTACCCAAATATTACCCCATATATACATTGGGGTATATATGTCCCCTTGGACTGCCATTCTCCATACTAGGCGGATGTTCCAGGCCATGTGGAATAAGCTCTTTTTTCTAACCCATGGTGTGGATCCTCCTCCTTCCTGCTCCTGGCTGGAATGTATTAATCCTCTTTCTAAAGCGAAGGCTTCCTGTTCTAATCTCAGGAATTCCCACCTTTCTCTGTTTTTACCCAATCTCAGGCCTCAGCATTTTATTTAAACAATCAAAGACAATGTAACCACCCCATCACCTTGATCTTCTTTAGTTGTCTTATTGCTCTAGTTAGGGCTTCAAGTACTATGTTGAATGATACAGAGAGAGTGGGGAGCCTTGCCTTGTCAGTGATTTTAGTGGAAATGCTTTAAGTTTCTCTCCATTTAATATGATTTCGGCTATTTGCTTGTTGCAAATTGCCTTTATTGTGTTTAGGTATGTTCCTTGTATGCCTGATATATGCAATGCTGTTAATATGAAGGGGTGCTGGATTTTGTCAAATGCATTTTCATCATCCAGTGAGATGATCATGTATTGTTTTGTTTTTCTTTCAGCTTGTTTATATGGTAGATTACATTGATGAATTTTTGTATGTTGAACTACACCTGAAACCCTGGGATGGAGCTTACTTGATCATGAAGTATGATTTGTTCTTTTATTTGGTTTACAAGTATTTTATTGAGTATTTTTGCATCCATATTTTTGCAGTAATTTTTAATGTTTATTTATTGCTTCAAGTTACACCTTCAACACAGTCCCCTCCCTCCACTCTTTCCTTTTCCACCCTCCCACCCTCTCCCTCTTCTCCCAAAAACTCATAATTTTTTGAATAATTAGGCCACAATTATGCATAACATACATTCCCAATGTCCAGTCCACACATATTCAGCATTCGACATCAATACTCTGTTATCCATCTATATCCATGAGTTTAAAGTTCTATACCTATCTCAATTTCCATCGTACCTTGCATTAACAACATTAAAACATCTTCTTAGATGTAGAACATCCTTTTAATTCCTAAACAACTTGAAATTTAACTGTGACACTATAATATCTAGTCTTCAACCACATCTAAGTCCTGAGAAGGATATATATTGGTCTGAAAATCTCTTTCATTGTTGGGTCTTTGTGCGGTTTAAGTATCAAGGTAATTGTGGCCTCATGGAATAAGTTTGGGAATATTTCTTCTGTTTCTATTTTGTGGAAGAGATTGAAGAGTATGCCTATTAGTTTTTCTTTGAAAGTCTAGCCGAATTCTGTGATGAAACCATCTGGCCCTGGACTTTTATTGGTTGGGAGACTTTTAATGACTGCTTCTACTTCCTTAAGCATTATAGGATCATTTAATTTGTTTACTTCATTTTAATTTAACCTTGGTACATGGAATATATCAAGAAATTTTTCCAATTCAATTAGGTTTTCTAATTTTGTGGAATATAGGTTTTTGAAGCAAGACCTAATGATTCTCTGGATTTCCTCAATGTCTGTATTTATTTCCCCCTTTTCATTTCTGATTTTGTTGATGTGGATATTTTCTCTCTGCCTTTTTAGTTAGTTTAGCTAAGGGTTTGTCTAATTTGTTGATTTTTCCAAAGAATTAGTTTGATTTTATTGATTATTTCTATTGTTTCTTTGTTTCTAATACATTGATTTCAGCCCTGAGTTTGATTGTTTCCTGCCATCTACTCCTCTTTGGTGTGTTTGTTACATTTTGTTCTTTATCTTTCAGCTATTCTTTTAAGACATTAGTTTGGAATGAGGAGGCTCTTGGCCCCTATATGACTGCTGAACTGGGGTAGAGGGTGAGAGGCCAGGACTGGGAAGGGTGGAAAGAGGACACCATGATGGAGATGTAACCTGAAGCAATAAATAAATAAATTTAAAAAAAGACATTAGTTCGGGAACTCTCCAATTTCTTTTTGAAGGAACTTTAGGGCTATTAACTTTCCTCTTAGCACTTTTATTGTGTCCTATAAGTTTGGATATGTTGTACTTTCCTTTTCATTGAGTTGAAAGAAGACTTTAATTGATTTTTTTTTATTTCCTTTCTGACCCAGAGGTTATAGAGTAGACAGCTGTTCACTTTCTATGTGTTTGCAGGCTTTCTATTGTTTCCCTTATTGTTGAAGTCTAGCTTTATTCCATGATGGTCTGATAAATTACAAGGGGTAATTTCCATTATTTTATATCTGTTGAGGCTTCCTTTATGACCAACTATATGACCAATTTTGTAGAGGGTTCCATGATGTCCTGAGAAGTAAGTATTTTCTTTTGTGTTTGTGTGAGATGTTCTGTAGTTATTAGTTATGTTCATTTGATTCATGATATCAGCCAGTTTTATTATTTCTCTGGTTTCTGCATTGTTGATCTGCCCAATTGAGAGAGTTTTATATTGAAGTCTCCCACTATTAATGTGTGGGGTTCAATGTGGGGTTTGAACTTTAAAAATGTTTCTTTTACAAATGTGGCTGCCCTTGCATTTTGAGCAAAGATGTTCAGTGTTTAAATGTCATCTTGTTGGACTTTTCTAACAAGTGTCTTTCCCCATCTCTTTTGATTAACATTAGTTGAAAGTCTACTTTACTAGATACTAATGGCTACTCCAGCTTACTTCTTGGGGTTCATTTGTTAGGAGTATCTTTTTCAAGGTCTTTCCTCTGAGATAATGTCTATCATTGTTTTGCTGTTTTTTGGTGTTGGTGTTGCTGGGTTTTTTGTTTTTGTTTTTGTTTTTGTGTGTGTGTGTGTGTGTGTGTGTGTGTGTGTGTGTGATTTTTTTTGGTTTTTTTGGATTTATTTATTTATTTATTATTTTTCTGGTGTGTTTCTTCTAGGCAGCAGAATAATGTTTTCTGTTTTTTTTTTTATAAATACTTTATTTTTTTTTTCTTCAAGTTACATCTCAGTAACAAACTCCTCCCTATTCCCCCTTCCTAACCCGCCCTTCCACCCTCTTCCCTCCAGAGGTTTCCCCTTTCAGTCCAACAGCTGGTTCCTTCTCTTATAACAGTAAGTATTATACAAAACAATAGATATAAATATGCCACATTTATGAGATTAAATTGGCCCAGTATACCTTCCCAATGTTCAGTTTATACCTATTTGGCCCCTGACTTTAACATTCTACTATCTACCCAACTCCATGAGTTTAAAGGTCTATATGTGACTCAACATTCTTACTATCTTGCAACACACTTTTAAGAGTATCTTCTTAGATCTATAACACCCTCTTGATTCCTAAACAGTTCAAAATTTAACTATAAGATTCTATCTGTCTATTCTTCAACCACCTCAGAGACCTGAGAGGGATAAATATATTTGCTTATATAGGAAGTGCAGAGCCTGCAGCTTCCAAAACTAAGAAAGAACATACCAGTAACTGCCTGGACAGTTCCCATTTTCTCTCCATACATTCCAGCATCAATCTTCAGCCTTTGGGTCCTGTTTCTCTGACAGACATTTGTTGTAGAGCAGGGATTATGAAGGACTTACCTACCCTGTCTTGGCAGAGTTAGGCTGTCGACTTCCCTGCTACCAAGTTTTGTCCTTTTTGGACAGCAGTCTGTCTGCAGTTGGTGCAAGGGGTTTTTTCATGCCAAGAGAAAGGCTTGCCACTAATTCAACCATCTTACAGTGGAGGTTCTTCGATGCTTATCTTCTACTTGGAGTAGAATAGGGGGTGCTGTCAGGCGCTGATATGTCTCGATATCAAAAAAAAATCTTGATCTAAGATAACATCTTTGAATGCCATATTCTGCAGATCTCTAGGGGTTTTTGAAGATGCCCTAACCATCTCTTGTATTTAGATAAGCAAATGTGGCTTGTCTCTTAGCAACTTGATTACTGGGTAGTTTAGAGAATATCTGTGATAGACTGTCATAGTAGCTAACAAAGAGACATTGTTTGCATGACTAGGAGTATGTTTTAACTATCCTAGACCGTTTTAGACGGTTGGTATCAAGCGGTCAGAGCTTCACATTTTAAAGTATCTCTAGGTATGATACCATTGGGAAGCATTATCTTTAAATTTGTATCAATATACAAAGATCTATTCAATTGTGGTTAAATATACTCTTAATTATGTATCAATATACCAAGATCAATGCCTATGTAGCCCAATATAATCTTAATATTACGTTATTCTTCTAGCCTTGTCTTTTTATTGGGGAATTGAATCCATTGATATTTAGAGACATTAATGTCCAGTAATTGTTAATTCCAGCAATCCTGATGTTGGTGGTGGTAGTGTGTGAGTGAATTTATCTCTTTTTTGTTTGTTTGTCTGTTTTGCCACAGTGGGGTTAATTGCTCCCTGTGTTTTCTTGCATATAGTTAACTTCCTTGATAGTTTCTTCTAAAATCTTCTATAGGTCTGGATTTGTGCATAAATATTGTTTGAATCTAATTTTGTCACGGAATATCTTGTTTTCTCCATCTGTGTTCATAGAAAATTTTGCTGGTATAGTAGTCTGGGCTGGTATCTGTGGTCTTTTAGGGTTTGCAAGATATCTTTTGAGGCACTTCTGCCTTTTGGTGTCTCTGATGAGAAGTCAGAAATGATTATGATATGTCTACTGTTATCTATTACTTGGTCCTTTTCCCTTGCAGCTTTTAATAGTCTTTCTTCTTTCTGTAAATTTAGTGTTTTGATTATTATGTAGCATGTGGATTTTCTTTTCTGTTCTAATCTATTTGGAGTTCTGTAAGATTCTAGTATGGATATAGGAATCTCTTTAGGTTTAGGAAATTTTCTTCTATGATTTTGTTGAAGATGTTTTCTGGTCCTTGAAGCTGGGAGTCTTCTCATTCCTCTCTTCTTATTATTCTGAGGTTTCGTCTTTTCATACTGCCACTGATTTCCTGAAGGTTTTTTTTTTTTCAGGAGATATTTAGATTTCATATTTTCTTTTACAAGTGCAGTGATTTTTTTTTCAGTTTTATCTTCTGTGCCTGAGATTCTTTCTTCCATCTATTGTATTCTTGTAGTGATACTTATGTCTCTAGTTCCTTTTTTTTTTTTCCTAAGTTTTCCAGTTCCAGAGATGTCTCAGCTTGTGTTTTATTTATTGTTTCACCTTTTTTTTTCAGGTCTTGAAATATTTTTTCCCCTTCCCTCTCATGTTTAACAATATCCTGCATTTCTCTAAGCACTTTATCCATTTCCATTGCCTGCTTTGCTATTTTTTCTTGTTCTTTGAGGGATTTGTTTTCATATTTTCAAAAGTGTAGTATTCAGGTTATTTTCTTATGTTTCGATTGTTAGGATTTACAGGGCTTTCTATAGCATTATAGGTAGGTCCTGGAGATGCCATATTGCCTTGCTTTCTTAGTTTGTTTTGTGTCATTTTTTGATGGTTTGTTTTGTTTTTTTTTTTGATAGTGATCTTACACTGGCCTCTAGCCATCTTTTGATCCTGGTGTTGTCTTGCAATTCCTTGTGCCCACTGGCCTTGGTGCATTGGGAAGACCCCTGGTTCAGGGATCTGGCTGGTCCTGTAAACCAAATGCCCTCGTCTGGAGGTCGGAAAGGTCTCTGTAATAGAGACTGTATGGCCATGAGAACTGTTGAGACTCCTCAGGAAGGCAGGTTGAGATAGGAGCCACAGGCTGGATCTGTGTCCTTGGAACTGGGGTTCTCTCTTCTCCAACCCTGTTGTTTTGGGTTCAATAGTGTGTCTGCTAAATCATGCAGTAGTTACTGAGCTCCACTGGAACCATTGTCTGGGACCATATGTTATTCAGGCTGGGAGATCCCCAAGAAAGGCCGTAGTCAGCAGTTCAGTGGCTAGCTGTTGCGGGAGCTCAGATGTTCAGGTGGGTGACCAGTCCCCATTTTTGCTGGGGAAAACCTGACACATGCTATGTCTGCATTCAGCACAGTTTCTGATGACTCCATTGTGACAAGATTTGTCTTCCGGTCACTCCAATATTTTGTAAATTTGTCACTGCCATGTTGAAAAGTCTGGTAAGAAATTCTCACTGACCTGAGCACTCCTGAGATTGGTCTGGGTGTTCCCCCAGGGAATGGTGGAACTCAGGAATGCAGGCAGGGCTGGTAATGTATGCCTGGAGTCTTGAGATGAAATGTGTGGCTGGGGCAGATATTCTCTCCAAATGGGTGACAGAGCAGGCTGTTCCTGGTTGAATGACAAGCCTCAGTGTGTGCCATTGAAATTAGACAAAGGCTGAGTTTCACAGTCAGCTCTGGGACCTCAGGTTCGCTCTACAGTGACTAATCTCAGTCACCTACCACTCAGATATTTTACGCAGTGGATAGCGCCATCTGAGAATTCTTCTAATCTTTTTTTTTTCTACTTGCCATATTCATATCTCTAATGGGAATGAAGCTGGCAAAGGAATTAATCCATATACCTACTTTGAAGATTACATAAACTTAAAAAATGAATAGAGTAAAAGTAAACAATTATTGGTGATAAAATTCATACCAAATTTTTTTGTTAAATAAGCACTTAAGTGTGATATCTGTTAACATTATATTAATATGCAAAATAATCTAATACAACTATTATACTATATATTTAGGAGTATAAATTATCTATCATAATATATATAGCTATTAATGAATTTTATATGTAATATCCTTTGTATATTTATTTGAATATGATATTACCTGTAAATAAAATATATTAGCATTACATTTCTGTTTCTCTTTTTCCTTTATTTTTTATTTCTTCAAGTTACATCTCAATCGCAGTCCCATCCTTATTCCCCCTCCAGTCCCACTCTCCCACCCTCAACTCCCCATCCTCTTCCCTTTTTTTTCTTTTAAGTTTAAGGTATATCTTATTTCCCCCCTACAGTTTCTCCTTTCAGTCCAACAAATGGCTCTTTCTCTTATAATAATAAATACAATACAGAACAACAGAGGTAATTAGGCCACAGTTATGAGGGTTATATGGCTTAATGTACATTCCCAATGACCAGTCCATATGTATTTGGTACTTGACTTTAACATTCTACTATCTAAACATCTCCATGAGTTTAAAGTTCTAGATCTGACCCAACATTCATACTAATTGCAACACAATTTTAAAAGTATCTTTTTAGATGTATAACACTCTCTTGACTCCTAAACAACTCAAAATTTAATTATGAGACTTTATCTATCTGTTCTTCAATCACCTCAGAGACCTGAGAGGGATAAATATATCTGATTTTATAGGAAGTACAGGGTCTGCAGCTTCCCAAAGTAAGAAATGACATACCAGTGGCTGCCTGGACAGTTCGCATTTTCTCTCCATACATTACAGCATCGCTCTTCAGTCGTTTGGCCCCGCTTCTCTGACAGACATTGATTGTAGAGCAGGGGTTATGAAGGACTTACCTACCCTGTCTTGGCAGAGCTAGGCTGTCGACTTACCTGCTTGCAGGTTTTGTCCTTTTTGGACAGCATTCTGTCTACAGTTGGAGCAAGGGGCTTTTCCTACCAAGAGATAGGCTTGTGACTAATTCAATCATCTCCCACTGGAGATTCTTCGATGCTCATCTTCTACTTGGAGGAGAATAGGGGGTGCTGTCAGGAGTTGATATGTCTTGATATAAAAAAATCTAAAGTTACGAAAACATCTTTGAATGCCATATTCTGCAGATCTCTTGAGGTTTTTGAAGAGGCCCTATCTATCTCTTATATTAGGGTAAGCAGATGTTGCTTGTCTCTTAGCAGGTTGATTTCTGATTAGCTTAGCAAGTAACTATGATAGGCTGTCATAGTACCTAACAGAAAGACTGGCTTGCATAACCATTAGTTTGCATTTCTTAATTATCCTAAACAGTTCATGACAGTTAATAGTAAAAGGCCGAAACATCACATTTCATTTTTTTTTTCTTTACCTCCTAACCCTTCCATCCCATTTCTCTGGGGTGGGGTGTGCTTATATAACAGTCCCTCATCAATCAAAAAATGGGGGACAGAGCTAAATAGAGAATTCACAAAGGAGGAATCCCTAATGGCTGAGAGACACTTGAAGAAATGCTCAACATACTTAATCGTCAGAGAAATGCAAATCAAGATGACTCTGAGATTCCATCTCACACCTGTCAGAATGGCTAAGATCAAAAACTCAAATGACAGCACATGCTGGCAAGGGTGTGGAGAAAGGGGTACCCTACTCCATTGCTGATGGGAGTGCAGGCTTGTGCAACCACTATGGAGGTCAGTCTGGCGATATCTTATAAAACTTGGAATAGCTCTGCCTCAGGACCCATCCATACCACTTCTGGGTATACACCCAAATGGCTCTTCATGGAATCATAAGGAAGTTTCCTCATCTATGTTTATAGCAGCCTTATTTGTAATAGCTAGAAACTGGAAACAACCCAGATGTCCCTCAACCGAAGAATGGGTTAAAAAACTGTGGTACATCTACACAATGGAATATTATTCAGCTATCAGGAACAATGAAATTATGCAATTTGCAGCCAAATGGATGGAACTAGAAAAGCTCATCCTGAGTGAACTAACCCAGACTCAGAGGACACATATGGCATCTATTCACTTATAGTAGGATTTTAGCTATATAGTAGAAAGTATCAATACTACAACTAACACACCAAAGGGAACTTGG
Organism: Lophiomys imhausi; assembly: GCA_907164525.1. Taxonomy (NCBI): domain Eukaryota; kingdom Metazoa; phylum Chordata; class Mammalia; order Rodentia; family Muridae; genus Lophiomys; species Lophiomys imhausi. Next base: position 13,241,621 of record CAJQZJ010018033.1, on the reverse strand, counting down.
ACATAGACTTCTTATTTTTAATTTTTATTTTTTATTTATTTTTTGTATATTAGTTATATTTTTTCTATTTTTTAGTCTTTTTTATCTATTGTATGCTTATTGATTTGTTTGTTTAGTAGTTCTCTCTCCCAGGCAACGAGACACTTTTCACTGATGGTACTGCTTCATAGATCCCCAATGAATGAAGAGGCTCTTGGCCCTCATACGACCTCTCAGCATTGCATTTCTTACAGGACAGAAAAATCAGTGTAGAAATGACCAAGAAACTCTTCTTTGGTTGAGCTTCAATAGTGCTGCAAGGTGATATGTAGGCTACTAGCAAAATAAAAGACATGAGTGATTTTACCTAATACTTGACCATAAATGCTATAAAACCCATGTTTTATATCAGGCCAGATATGCCAGCTGGTACAACAGTGGTTAGATGGATTATAGGGACAGCCAGCAGTTCTCTTGATTAGGTGTGAGGCCTTCTCCACAAGAATGGGTTTAAGTTTGGTCCTATGACATGATCTAAATATATGGTTAAAGAAGTCAGAGATGGTGGGAGATAAAATTAATAATCATGTTTGTCAAGTGCCTTCTATATAGCTTATGTTTATATACATATATGTGCATTGCTCTCAACCTTCGTTACAGAAGCTTCTTATTGGAAAAGTAGTGGTTAATTCAGAGATTAATGGTTATTCAAAATGTTGAGAATAAATAACTATCTGTGCTCAGCCTTAAGTGATATGTATCTATACGGTCCTGCTTTACCCCACCCAAGATTCAACAATTATATCTGAAAAGAGATGGAAAGAATGTAAGAGTCGCCTGGAGGATGGCCCAGAGTGTTGTGAGAAATGCTATCCTGCCAGGACGTGGTTGCTGCACATAAGAATTAATAGAATGCCTTATCCTCACCTAGTCTTCTGATGAGAGGTAGAGGGGGGATGGTGGAAGGGAAAGGGGGCAGGAGGGCAGGACCCAGAGGAGGAGAGGGAGGGGGCTAGGATCAGGATGTAAATGAATAAATAAATAAACTTGTATGAAATAAAAATTCATAGAAGCTGTAGCTACATTCATGAGTATAGTGTGTATATATACACATACACACATATTTTTCGTGTAGGACTGAGACTATGTAAAATCCCAATGTGGGATTATAGGCTGGTTGACATATGCACATCCTTTCTATTTACATACATTAAGAATGGTAGTATTCAAGTTTACACACCAAATCCTTTACCTACTGAGATAACTCCTAAGCTCAGAATCCTGAATTGAAGTTAATTAAATCATGTGTTGATAGGCTAATAGATCTTGATGTCATTGAAAGTTTTTAAAAATTAAATACCATGATTATGTTTGTTTAGCTTGCTGTATACAGTCTTGAGAGAAGAGATAACCCAGTTTGTCTAACTGAGTTTATGGGAATGAACTGTGCTGATATTTTAACAGAGGTGTATTGCTTCCTGATACCATTTACATAGATAGCCTTGGTAATTACCTAATTCTCTTTTACTCAAGAGAGGAAAGTTTAATAATGAGAGTCAGAGGTAGAGAAATGAGAGTCAGAAATCAGAATAGACTGAGCCTTTCTAACTAATTACTCAGATTTATTTATTTATTCATTTATTTACTTTTTTTAGCATTATTAGATCACTGCATCTGAGGGCACTGCAAAGGGATTAAGCAGTTACATTAAGTCGCATGGCACTATGTTTTAATTAATTACACATGTAATTAGTGTGCTTTAAAGTATATTTATTTATAAATGTGTTCATATAAACAGCAATTGTGCATATATTCAAACACTGTTTTAAAGAGTTTGGAAATTTGCAGGGATGGACTTATCCAAAACCACACTTGTAGATAGAAAATGCTGTGAAACAGTGACACAAAGTCTCTCTGCTAACAAATAAGGAATTGTAATTAGATTTATACTGAGAAATTTTTAAAAAAAGCTTTCTTATATATTTATGTTACAACATAAAGACTAAATATCAAATTGAAGACTAAAGTCTATGAATATAGCCAACAATGGCAATGTGTCTTTTTCTTACTACCAACTACATATCTACGTTTGTTTTTGTTGTAAAAATGTAATGTTCTTTTTCCAAGCACTTTTCTCTTATTGACAAAAATATGCATTTATTAGTGCAAATACCAAATACTTATTTTAAGATAGAGACAATTTCTAAAACTCATTATATATCATGAATATATCATGTAAAATTTCACTCAAGCTTAGAGTGTAATCTTTTTATTATTATACATTTTTTTCATTTTTTGTGAGTATTGTTTAAAAGGAATGGATAGAAATTTGATAGCTTTGGTATTATTTAAAGATAATATAATTTTGCCATTTACTCACCAGTGGCTAATTTCTTCGAGCTGTATTACTTGAAGACATTCACCCTACTCTCCTGTCAATTGAGTTGTATGTTCTAAATCATACAGCCAATGCATCAGAACTCTTTTAGATATTTTCATTTTAATGATTTATTGCTGTGATAAGACACCAGAACCAAAACCAAAACAAAACAAAACAAAACAAAACAAGTCCTTCATAACCCCTGCTCTACAATCAATGTCTGTCAGAAAAACTGGGCCAAATGACTGAAGATCGATGCTGTAATGTATGGAGAGAAAATGGGAACTGTCCAGGCAGCCACTGGTATGTCATTTCTTAGTTTTTGAAGCTGTAGGCCCTGCACTTCCTATAAAATCAGATATATTTATCCCTCCCAGGTCTCTGAGGTGGTTGAAGAATAGATAGCTAGAGTCTCATAATTAAATTTTGAGTTGTTTAGGAGTCAAGAGAGTGTTATAGATCTAGGAAGATGCTTTTAAAATTGTGTTGCAAGTTAGTATGAATGTTGAGTCTGAAATAGAACTTTATACTCATGGAGATGGTTAGATAGTAGAATGTTAAAGTCAGGTACCAAATACATATGGACTGGACATTGGGAATGTACGCTAAGCCATACAACCCTCATAACTGTGGCCTAATTACCTCTGTTGTTTTGTATTGTATTTATTATTATAAGAGAAACAGCCATTTGTTGGACTGAAGGGGGGAGCTTTTGGGGGAAATAAGGTATACCTTAAACTTTAAAAAAAAAGGGAAGAGGATGGGTGATTGAGGGTGGGAGAGTGGGACTGGAGGGGGGGAGTAGGGAAGGGACTGCTATTGAGATGTAACTTGAAGAAATAAAAAATTAAAAAAAATAAAATAGAAACAATAAAAGAAATCTCACCAGCAAAAAAAAAAAAAAAACTTGGGGAGGAAAGACTTTATTTCAATGTGCAGTTCAATATCATGGTACATCATTGAAGGATCAGGGTAGGAACTCAAACATGGCAGGAACCTGGAGGCAGGAGTTGAGGCACAGACCACAGGGAAATGTTGCTTACTGGGTTGCTCACTGATTTACTGAACATTCTTACAATGTCCAGGACCACAAGACCAGAGGTGGCATCATCCACAGTGACATGAGACCTCCCACATCAATTACCAATCAAGGAAAAGCACCAAAAGTTTGTAAACAGGCCAATCTGACAGGGCATTTTCTCCATTAAAGTTCCCATTTACCAAATGACTCTAGCTTTTTTTTCAGGTTAACATAAGATTATCTAGTACATGTAGCTTCCCTTTACTTCACTGGCTACTCATTTCATGTTTTTATCTTAATCCTTTTTTATCATTTTCAGCAGACAATATGTGTCATTTCTACTTCCTTTATGTCCCTCTGCCACACCTTGGCTATTCACATAATATTTCAAATATTTTGCTTGTGAATATGTGTTTTGATGATCTGGGACCTGTTGTTGTTTGTATTATAATTATTTTAGGTATGTTAAGATTTATGCACAAACACATATATATGGGGAGTAACTTAACTGGTAAAATTTATTAATATTCTGAATGTTCCATATAGTAGTCATGCTCATTTTTCTTCATCTTTTGGGTCTCTGTGTTCCCTAAGACATAATTTTGAAAGTAGGTTAATCAGTAAATTATTCAATGCCCTACATATGTTTAAATGAAAGGGAAAGTTATATGTCTTATTTTACTTCAAATGTAATAAATTTAGTCTCATAGAAAAGTCATATAAAATCCAAGATAAGTTGAGATAAGTTTTCTGACATCAGACAGCCAAGTTGAGAGGATTTAGGAAAAGGTCTTGAAGAAAATTGCTATACCAGTGAGCAAATAAATTATAGGAAACTTTAAAAAATTACACCTTCTTACTGAAATAGAAAAAAAAAATGTTTTGTCAGTCTGCACATGCCATTAAGAACCACAATATTCTCTTAAGCCAAACTCTAATACATACCGAACAAGGCCATATATCCTCAGTTCTATTAAGTTTTAAATAGGTGAGGAAGCTCCACAAAATATGAAGATAGCTGAAGTTAGTCCATGAATTTGAAAGAAATGTCTATCTATTATATAAAGTTTCAAGGTTGGTGCACCAGTGCTGAAAAGAACCACCAGTAATTTATATGGAATATACAGACAACATAATAATGAAGGTGGCCACAATATGAATGACATATTCAATACCTATTAAATTTCCTAATACAGGAAATAATATATACATATATATTTCCATTCAGAGGTAAAGAAAAGCCAATGCCTGACGTTAAAATGTCAAAATTTAAGCTCACATGATTGTCAGTCACTAATAGAGCCGAAATATTTAATAATAATCCAATATTCACCTATCATTCCAAATATCTTGAGGCTCTTCAGACTTTATCAATTCTACTGTGCCTTAAGCCTATAAATGGAACAGTAAACACTGGATTTACATGTTATTGAATATCCATGCATTTGTCAAATTTCTCTTGTTATGGTGAAATATTTGCAATAATAAATTCAAATGAGCTGCATTTTTCTGAATTCAACACTTTTGACCTCTTGTTCTTGGCTTTCTGATTGCACAGTACATCATAGCATGGTAACTGGTAAACACATACATGTCAGGCAAGAAGTCAGAAAACAGATGTAGGGAAGCTGGGACCCCCAACTTATTTAAGTTCATGACTATAAATAACAAAATGTTTCCCAATAATAAATGGTTCCCAAACTTCCAGAAGCATCACAGGCTGGTCAGTAAGTCTTCAACATGTTGGTCTGGGAGAATATTCAAGATTATAAGTATGGAAGTCATATTAACTCAGACAAAAGAAGAAGAAAACTTACTTTAAATTTTCTCTGATAAATGAAATACTCTTTATCCAAGAGCTCTGGTAGAAATAGAAATGATATTTATGTGGTTTCTATCTCTTCCAACAAAAGATACATTTGATAGCCCATGGATCAAAGAGTTATTTCAGCTTGCTATTCACATTTTCTAAAGCATGTCCTTTGTCAGACTACTGCCAAGATGAAGTATGATTCCTTTAGAGGATCTTGGGAACGTTATATAGAAACAATCTGGAAAATGTTTTCCATTCTAAATGCCACAAACACTTTTATGTCCTTCAGGAGTGGTCAAAATATTTAAATTACTCTAAGGAATGATAGTGAAGAATTCAGTACATCAAAGGTAGAGACAAGAGTAGGTTTGGAAAAACTAGAAAGAACCTCAGAAAAAGCCTCTGGACAGCTGATTGGATAGACTTGTAAAAAAATCTCATAATAAAACAGGTAATGGAAAAATGGTTAAAAATGTTAATAGAATCATTTGACGTCCCAAATCAGCAGGAAGTCATTTTAAGAGAACAACGTCCCATCCCCAGAAGGTGGGGAGGGTGTTCTCCCCCTTTGGTTATTTGATAGATAATAGAAAATTTTGTTATTTAGGGGAAAAGACTACAAGCTGTTAAATGGTCTTGTTAAATGGGTTTTGGAGGCTAGACCCAGGGACTTCTCTCTTTTGATTTTCTGTATCCTCCTTTCTCTCCTATATAGGAGTGAACAGACTTGAGAAAAATGGGACATAGACATAGTATAGGAAAGAACAAGAAAAAAGGACAGATTATTGAATATATCTTTATACCTTTGTATACTGATACAAAATTAATATTATATTTGGCTAAATTGGTATTAATCATTGTATATTAATGCAAAATTAAGATTGTATAGGGCTACATCGGTATTGATTTTTGTATATTGATACAAAATTAAGATTATATTTGGCCACAATGGTATTGACCCTAGTATATTAATGTAAAATTAAGATTGTATTGGGCTACATCGGTACTGATCTTTGTATATTGATACAAAATTAAGATTATATTTGGCCACATTGGTATTGATCTTTGTATATTGATACAAAATTAAGGGTAACGTTTCTTAAAGGTATTGTTTGTAGTAATACTTAAAAATGAAATGTCAAGTTTTGACCTCTCGCTACCAACCGACATAAACTGTTTAGGATAATTAAGAAACGGAAACTAATAGTCATGAAAACGTGTCATTTTGTTAGTTACTATGACAGTCTATCACAGTTATTTTCTAAGCTACTCAGAAATCAAGTCGCTAAGAGATAAGCAATATTTGCTTATCTAAATATAAGAGATAGATAGGGCATCTTCAAAAACCTCAAGAGATCTGCAGAATATGGCATTCAAAGATGTTTTCTTAACTTAAGATTTTTTGATATCGAGACATGTCAGCTCCTGACAGCACCCCCTATATTACTCCAAGTAGAAGATGTGCATCGAAGAATCTCCAGTGGGAGATGATTGAATTGGTGGTAAGCCATTCTCTTGGCAAGAAAAACCACTTGCTTCAACTGTAGACAGACTTCTGTCCAAAAAGGACAAAACTTGGAAGCAGGTAAGTCGACAGCCTAGCTCTGCCAAGACAGGGTAGGTAAGTCCTTCATAATTCCTGCTCTACAACCAATATCTGTCAGAGAAATGGGGCCAAATGGCTGAAGATTGATGCTGTAATGTATGGAGAGAAAATGGGAACTGTCCAAGCAGCCACTGGTATGTCATTTTTTAGTTTTGGAAGCTGCAGGCCCTGCACTTCCTATATAATCAGATATATTTATCCCTCTCAGGTCTCTGAGGTGGTTGAAGAATAGATAGCTAGAGTCTCATAGTTAAATTTTGAGTTGTTTAGGAATCAAGAGGGTGTTCTGGATCTAAGAAGATATTTTTAAAATTATGAGGCAAGTTAGTATGAAAGCTGAGTTAGATATAGAACTTTAAACTCATGGAGATGGTTAGATAGTAGAATGTTAAAGTCAGGTGCCAAATACATATGGACTGGACATTGGGAATGTATGCTAAGCCATATAACTCTTATAATTGTGGCCTATTTATTTCTGTTGTTTTGTATTGTATTTATAGTTATAAGAAAAAGAACCATTATTTGGACTGAAAGGGAGAGCTGTTGGGGGGGAAAATAAATACCTTAAACTAAAAAAAAAAAAAAAAAAAAA
>CAJQZJ010018033.1:13185762-13234130 GCA_907164525.1 Lophiomys imhausi | reverse complement strand
TGAGGGGGAGGAGGGTGGAAGGGTGGGACTGCAGGGGGGAGTAGGGAGGGGATTGTGATTGAGATGTAACTTGAAGAAATAAAAAATAAATTATTAAAAAAATTAAAAAAAATAAAACAGGTAATAAGGTACAGCCAGGGTGTGAGAGTATCGCCTCCAATTTTAAAGAAATTTGGTAAAATCCTATGAAGCATATTCATATTCTTTGCTGTGCCTCTTTTGAAAATGGCAATAAAAGTCACAAGCACCATCTTTTCTTACTGTTTTGACAAATTGTCACAGATATATTAGCCTTCAGAGACACCTCCTGTATATGTTGTGAGTAATTAAATATATGGCTATAGCCCATACCAGTGGAAAGATTATGAATTCAGATGATCATTGGCAGTTTTAGCAATACATTATTTTGTAAATTACAATGTGCACATTTTACATATTACTACAGACAATATACTAAAATGCAATATAAACAAACCTTAGTGTGCCAGAAGAGGAAAATAATCAAGTGACTCACTTTACTATTCAGTGTTTATTGTCTTTTCTGAGAAGCAAACACAATATTTCTAAAATATTATTGTACAGAATTTAGTTTTATTTTATTTACATGTACTGTTATTCAGACTTTTCATCACTGCACATTTCTGACATAAATAATGTGAAGTGATAAGTTTACCTAATTTGGCTAACAGGCTAAATGGTTCCAGAACAGAGTTCTCTGTTGAATCATGGCCTATTGTGTTTCAGAGCACCATGGTGACAATGGTAGTTTGCCATAGCTACTTACCTCGTACTGAGTAGTAAATAGAAAGAACATATACACTCAAGCACTTTCTCTTGCCCCCCCCCCCATTATTCTTTCAGTTCAGGCTCTTAGCATGGAAAATTCTATTCACTTTCAGGGTGGGCTTTTCTACCTTCCTAAATCCTCTCTGGAGTACCCCTCCAAGATGCACTCAAATGACTGTGTTTCTAAATAACACAATTGCTTCCAAATCCAATCTAGCTGCCAATTAAATTAACCATTATATATTCATCTCTTATAGAAAGGTGAGTAGCTCCTAATACTTACCTGCTAAACTAGTTACTTGGTTAAAAAAATAACCTCAAAAATCTTTTGATTGATTAAAAAACAGGCATGTATTAGGATGGCCAATGCCAAAGCACCAATAACACCAAATGCTGGTAACAAGATGTCTCAATAGGATTTAACAGTTCATTCTAGCAAAAAAACTAAACAGGCACCAGATTTTTGAACATAGTGCTAAATTTTATAACTAAGCTAGACATATTTTTCCTTTTAAGACTCATGCTCCTTGGTATGCATGCAAAGGAGGAAAATACTGATTGCAGATGCTCCAGAGCTCTTGTCATGAATCAAAGTTGGGAATGATCCTGATATACAATGATGGATTAATGGATAAACTGTACTTTCTTCCAGTAATTAAATAATATTTTATTTCAATTGAAAAGCCAGTTTGAACAGATGTAATGATAAATAGTTGAAACTATGTAATAATCTAGAAAAACCAGAATCACCAAAAGAATAAAGTTATCAGTGGTTCCTGGGAATGTGGAAGGAATAGTATTCAACTTACAATATGTGGCTCACACAGAATTTTCTTAATAGTAGAAATATTTAATATAAGAGTATGAAGATTATATGTTTTATACATTTGATATTAATGGAAATAAAATGTCATTATTGTGGTAAGTATTTTTAATGCGAAAATCTATGCCTTGGTATATCTGGGTTCAAAAAAAAAATGCCTGTGCTCTCTTACAAGTTTTGCAATGAAACTAAAAATGGCCCTTAAGAAACACCAATTGTGGCTGGAGATGTGCAATTAATTGAGAGTATACTGCTCTTGCAGAGGACCCAAGTTTGTTTCTCATCACCCATGGCAGGTTACTTAACAATATTTGTAACTTCAGCTTCAGGAGATTCAATGTCTCTGCCATGTGTAAGCATGTTCTCTCCTAGGCTCATACTTACACAGAAAGACATACCGAAGCTCACACAAATAAATAACAAAATATATCTTTGAAAAAACTGAAACTAAAATATCATTTTACATCAACAACAATAACAACCAAAAGAATAAACCACTCAAAATGTATGTTTTAAAAATTCTATGTATCTATACAGTGGATAATTAAGCATGCTAATTTTAGTTTATTGAAATAAAATATAATGAAGACTAATGCCTAACAGACAGTTAAATTGAAGAATCAAAACTATAGGACCAGTAACAGATAGTTTACAAAACAAGAAAGAACAATGTGTATTTGTCAGTTTTCAATTATAGCTATTAATTCTCTTGTGATATCAATAATATTTTCTTTTAACAGTTTTATGTTTTGGTTAAATATGTGTATTTTATTTAATATATTAATTTAATAAATTTCAGCCCAAGAATACTCATAAATCCTTTCTCATGGAGACTGAAAATATTACATCCATTATATGGATAGGATTAAGTAAAATAAATTATTCAGTTTTACATGCAAGCTCATTATGTAGTATTATATTCATAATCCTTAAAATTATAAGTGACAGCTCACACATTTATCTGCAGAGATATATTTTTATTACCCAATGCCTACACTAATACAGTCTTCTTAATTTAAAAATGTAATAGGCTACTGTTATCTTATTACTTACCTTATATAAAAAAGAAGAAATGACAAATATCCCAGACTTTTGCAGTCTAGATCTGTATGTTCATTGTACATCAGATTTCACTTGGAACACATGCAACTTGGGATCAACTTTCTCTCTGTCTTCCAAGTATCTGCCCAACTACTTACCTGTACAAATCTCAGAGGACACTCACAAAGGACATGGGAAAATATTCAGTAACTGATTATAATTTAACACAATTTCTCATGGCATTCTTCTGAGAGAAGGAGTACAGTCTTTTATCAGCTAGACAAAGACAGGAAAAGAAAGGTGAGAGTGTTCGGAGAAGATGAAGATGGAGGAAAGGTTTCTCTTTTATTGGCTTGTTATTCTTCTTGTGTGCTGTATAATTACTTCATTCTTCCATTTCTGTTGTATTCATTGATCCCCCATTTGAATGATTATTGTTTATCGTAATTTAATGTGTGTTGATTCTCTTATGAATCTCTATTACATACGAGAATATGCCAACTCTACGAAAAGACTCATACCTAGATTAAGAACTATTGGCAGCCAGTGGCTGTTGGAAGGAGAATCAATCTTCTATAAGTTTGAGCCCTTTGAACAGTTATAACACCCCATATACTTAGCCAAGCACATTTGTATAGGTAACACCTAATAGACTCAGTAAGTTATAATAATAGCTATATATACCATACAATGGAAAAAGGACAGTATCTTCAACAAATGGTGCTGGTCTAACTGGATGTCAACAGGTAAAAAGAATGCAAACAGACCCATACTTATCACCCTTCATAAAACTTAAGTCCAACTGGATCAAAGACCTTAAAATAAAGGCCCACACACTACATCCAAAATGAGACAAAGTGGGGCAAAGCCTCAAACTCATCAGCACAAGTGACAATCTCCTGAACAGAAGAACACCAGAAGCTCAGGCTCTTAGACCAACAATCAATAAATGGGACCTCATGAAACTGAAAAGCTTCTGTAAGACAAAAGACACTGTCATTCAAAGAAAATGGCAACCTACAGATTGAAAAAAGATCTTTACCAACCCTACATCTGACAGATGGCTAATATCCAGAATTTACAAAGAACTCAAGAAATCAAATGCCAAAAAAAAAACAAATAATCCAATCAAAAAATGGGGAACAGAGCTAAACAAAAAATTCACAAAGGAGGAATCTCCAATGGCTGAGAGACACTTGAAGAAATGCTCAGCATCCTTAATCACCAGAGAAATGCAACTCAAGACGACTCTGAGATTCCATCTCACACCTGTCAGAATGGCTAAAATCAAAAACTCAAATGACAGCACATGCTGATAAGGTTGTGGAGAAAGGGGAACCCTCCTCCATTGCTGGTGGGTGTCCAAATTTGCACAACCACTATGGAAATCAGCCTGACAATATCTTAGGAAACTTGGAATAGCTCTACCTCAAGACCCAATACCACTTCTGGGTATACATCCAAACGATTCTTCACTAAACCACAAGGACATTTCCTCATCTATGTTCATAGCAGCTGTATTTGTAATAGCTGGAAACTGGAAACAATCCAGATGTTCCTAAACCAAGGAATGGGTAAAAACAAACAAACAAAACTGGCACAACTACACAATGGAATACTACTGAGTCATCAGAAACAACAAAATCATGCAACTTGCAGCCAAATGGATGGAACTAGAAAAGCTTATCCTGAGTGAGCTAACCCAGACTCAGAAAGATGCATATGGCATCTATTCACTTATACCAGGATTAGTCATATATACAGGATAACTACACTACAACCAATTCACAAAAAGGAATATGAACATAGACTTTGTTTCCTGTTAATGAGACACTTTGCCCTAGTGGTGCTGCCATGTAGGTGCCCAGTGTATGAGACAGCTCTTATCCCTCATATGACTGCTGAACTGGGGCAGGGAACTGATATGTAGGGACACTACACTGTGGAGGAGTAGGACAGAAGGGAGAGGGGGTAGAGGGTGGGAAGGTGGGACTGGGAAGGATGGAAAGAGGGCACTGTGATGGAGATGTGACCTGAAGTAATAAATAAATATATTTTTTAAATATCAAGCAAAACAGTCCTTGGTACTACTGAATTTCAAAGAAAGTTAAAAGCCAAAACAATACCATTTTTAAAAGTTCAGAGATTCTGTATATACTCCTGAATAAAAGGAAATATAAATTCTTAATAGTTGTATGTTTGCATTACCTTATTTGGTTCTTCAGACAATTTTCTGTTTGTAACCCTTACTATAATACCTCCCTCTCTTTCAGACCTTAAGAAAGGATACTGATGACAACTAATATGGAAGCAGTAGATAAGCAGATTGTTTTAGCAAATACACTTTATAACTTTTAGGGAAATCACATTTTTTTTCTATAAAGAAAACCTCTATCATTAACAGTATCAAAAGTAGTAAAAGCCATATACAGTATTAAAAGCTAATTTCTAGTGAAAAATATTTGTTTGGTTTTAGTGTTTAATCACTCAGTCTAAATATTCTGAGGTTTGTGATTACCTTTCAGGAGAGAGTGAGGATTAATTTCTCTGCAGTTTCCTTATTTTATGCTAAGTATGTGTCTATTGTTTTTACAAAACATCTTTGCTTATCAAATAATTAAACACATATCAGTGAAATATCTAAGACACTCACAAACTCATTACAAATTTGGGCCTTCTTTTAGCAAAGGATCATGATCTGTGTATTTTTCTTATACTTCAACTTTCTCCCTGTGTCAAATTGAATCAACATAGATTCTCAAATATAAAATATCATTTCAGATAACTGATATAAATGTCTTACTTGACAATGCTATTCTTGGTGCTTGGTGTCCTCAGTAGTGAGCAAAAATCTTTTTTTTTTTTTTAAGAAATTCGCATTTTTTTTAAACATTTATTTATTTATTATGTATACAGTACTTGCTCTACATATATGCCAGGGCACCAGATCTCAATGTAGATGGTTGTGAGCCACCATGTGGTTGCTGGGAATTGAACTCAGGACCTTTGGAAGAACAGCCAGTGCTCTTAACCTCTGAGCCATCTCTCCAGCCCGCAAAAATCTTTTTATCTTAACATCGCTTAGATGTCTCTTGATGAAGGTTTTCTAGTAAAATGTTTCCATTTCATTCTACCCTTCTCCAAAAAAATGATATACTTTGTTTTTATGAAAATTTATATAAATGATACAATTTTTTATTTTCAAGGACATTTATGATTTTACAAGAATATACCTTATTGCATAAAATATCTTATTGAAAGAAACAAATTCCTACTTTGAATTATATCTGCGTCTGAGAGTACAGTGTGTGTCAAATACTAGGTAAATGGGCACTGTGTTCCAGGAAACAAAGAAAGGCTAACTGGTTAGCAGGAAAGTTTTGAAGAAGCCATTTCCTATAAATGTTCCAATTAAATATTTTTGTCTGTTAGGAGACTTTTAAAAGAATTTCATTAGATATACTAATATTAGTTTACTTTATGAAGAAGTGTGTGTAATAAAAATGTGAAATACATAGTAACCAACAGATATCTTTTTATGGGATTTTCTTCTTCTTAATGTGCACCTAGAACTCTCTATGTAGACTAGGTTGGTCTTGAACTCACAGGGATACACCGGTGTCTGCTTCTCAAGTGGTACAGGTAAAGGTGTCTGTACTCAAGACTGTCCTACATATGACTTTCCATTAATCTCCTTCAATGATCTCAGAATTGTTTTGTGAGTGTACATTTGTTAGGTCATGAATATCATTCTGAAAAAATATCTTTATAACTTATCTCATGTCATATGCATGATGATACCAAAGCAGATTTTGAACTCAGTTCCAGCTTCAAAGCTTCCACTCATCTTACTCTAGAAGATGCCTGCCAGTTGTCAATAATGCTTTAGTGGAGTAATCAAAGATAGCTACCGAGTAAATCTTTTGATATTTTCAACTCATTTCCTAGCAATTTTATTTGCTCAAGAAATTAAAAATAGTATTTACAATTAGTAATTTATAATAGCTTATCACTGTGATGATATACTTGGAATAATTTGCAGGAAAATGAAATTAAAAACAACACTTCTAACTGAATCTTGTAGGGGGAAAAATCATTAACTGTCTGTGCTCTGCCCTACCTGACTTTTTATATTATACCTTATAGCTTTTCAAGTTAAATATATCCATTTTGACCTCTATTTAAGTCTCCCTTGAAACTAACATTTTATTGGTTTTAACTGTATTGATTTTTCAATTGAAGCTAGCATTCTATTCACATGAAAGTTCATTTGTTATGGCTTTCCATTTATAAGCCCCTGCATTTTGATTTAAAGTTATTTTCTTGTAGAAACTAAAGTTTGTAGGTCAATCCCAAAGAATGAGTATAACCACAAATATAGCAGATGCCTCATAAAATTATCTTCTACTGCTTTTCTGTGACCTCTGTCAAGGAAATAGCACTCAAGTCTGCGTCAGCAAGAGCAGCTGTGGATGCCGCTGTTAGACAGTCCTGACCTCTCCTCCCAAGGGTAGTGCCCAACCGTGAGGGAGCTGTGATTCTCTCAGAGTCAATGTTATTAACACCAGCATAAATCAGAAAATACTGTCTCAAATCTCAAAATTAGATGCCATGGTTCATAAAAAGAAGCAAACTTTCTTTTTAATAAACCAACTCAAGTCCTATGTAGACAGTTATAGAAATGATAATGAAAATAGGGTAAAGATTTTTATATTTTCAAACTTAATTTATAATAAAATTGCAAATGTGCACACAATTATGCATTTCTCTTATGGAGAAGAATATTAGAAGTCATGGATTTTGTTTTTCAACCAATGTGATTTTAAGCAGAGCTTTTAGTGCAGAAGCTAATGTGCAGAATTTTTCTGAACATTGCAGGTTTTTTTCATTAGGCTTCACCATTAGTTGCATCTTACTGAGCTTGACCAATTCAAATAATGAAGAAGATATGAATGAGCAATTTTGTTACATGGTCAAAGTTATTCATTACTGTTAAAAATGTGCAATGTAGTTTTCCCATAGGATCAATTGGTGTTTTAAAATGTGTAAACCTGTGTGTGTGTATGTGTGTATGTGTATGTGTGTGTGTGTGTGTGTGTGTGTGTGTAAAATGCTCCAAAAGCAACTGTATGTATGAACTATACACATAAGCTTATCATATAAATGTTTGAACACATTTACAAAAGTATATACATATATACTTTAAAATAGCCCAGTTTATCTAAGTATCTACTTCCCTCTGTTTAGCCTTCATTTGGCAGTAGATAAATCATCTTCAATACAGAAAAACTCCAAATAAAACACAAATTACCTTTTATGTTAATTAGCATATCTGTTTTATACTTTAGCTGTGTCAAAACGCTATATTTTCCAATAAGCTTAATAAGTTAAATGAATTCAGGCTATTTATCCGATTATTTATTTATTTATTTATAGTTTGAATTGTGTTATTTTATAGAAGAAAAATTTTCATCTGCTATCTGGATAATAAGCATCAAATTAAGACCTGACGTAGTATTGATGTTAGTGATTTCAAGAAAATGTTCTCTTACAAAATTCACAAATTACTTCATGACACCATGAAATCTTAAATTTAATTTTTAGTCCAGTTACCCCTATGGCTTTTTGTTAACTGTACATGGGTTATGGGAAAATGTGGGTGAAGGTACAACTTCAAATCACTTCTTTTGCCAGATCACATAGAAATGCCATTTCAATATTTGATCAAGCTAAGGAAAGATGTCCAGGAAAAGTTTACACTACTTGATTTGATTTATTGTTTTTATTTTTTCATCATGTTCCTTTTGCACTCTATATTTGTCAATCTCAAAAAGAAAATATACTCTATTCCAATACTCCATTGTTTCACTTATTAATATTAGTGAGTGAAAATTGACAGTCCACAATTGCTTTTTCTTTTACCCAAAAGAAAAGTAACAGGAAAGACATAAAGATGCTGAGAGAAAGCAGATAGTTTTAGATTAAGTGAACATAAAAGTTCTTTTTCAATGAGACCTCTTCCAAAGTAGAGCCATTTGTGGAAAGCAGTGGTTCAAAGGAACACTGGAGGCTTTTGTAATAATGAAGGTGAAGAAGCTGGTGGAAGAGAGGAAATGGAGGTGGGGAGAAGACAAGTCCCAGATCTATGTGGCAGGTAGAGCTGACATGATCTGAAATAGATGAGATGCTTTCTAGAAGACAGCACTGGCTTGGTAATATTTGCTTTCCCCAAAGGCCTTTTATCTTCTAATACCTGCTATTCACTGAAACGTTTGCTGCCTGAACCCTGTGACTCATTTCAAGAAAAGTATTTTAGGGACAGAACCATGCTGAGAATAATCTGAAAATAAAACAAAATACACAGCCATTTTCTGCGCATTAATTTTTTTTCATAACATAATACAGGATGAGCTTATAGACTTTTTGGTAGTTATCTATGAATTTGAGAGTAGCACCATTTCACTTTGACATTTGTCTTACACATTTCTCTCCTTAAACATCATCCATTATCTTTGACATCTTCCATTTTCTAAAGAAATACAAGGACTAGATATTCTATCCTGTTCCTGGTTTCACAATCTCTTCATGTAGACTGTCCCGTCGGTTGCCATATTTTTATTAGACAATTGGAACATCTGGGATATAAAATGGTTTGTTGTTCAAGCATGAGGACCTGAGTTTCAATTCCCAGAACTTTCATGAAAATCCAGATGTCCACAGTTAGCATGTACACCAGAACTCGAGCATGAAGGAAGTAGTGACAAGACAGTTATTAGGAACTCTTGAGCCAGGTAACCTCCTACATGCAGAAGAAAAGGAACATCCAAGAGATCTTGTGTGAAATTAGGTAGAAAATAAAGAACAACACACAAGGTTGTCTTCTATCTAGGTGACTGCTGTGGAACATAGATGGGTATATAATAAAGTGAGAATTAATTCAAGGTCCAAATAATCTTCAAGTGGCTAGTAGCTTAGTCATTTGATTTTCAGATTATAGAGTCTCACTCATGCCTAAACATCCGCATATATTTTACCAAAAATACTGTTTGCATGTAGATTTCCCTACATCCATATAGAGTACAGGAATACAAACTTGAAGATATTCCAAATTGCTTAATTACCTAGCTCTAGACTATTCTCCAACAAAAAGATAATAAAAATAAACATATAAAATAAAACATTCAGAAACACACATGTACCATTGTAAAAAAAGAAATGGGCAAACTCTCAAATCACCCATATCTCTTCAACATAGTACTTTAAGTCTGAGCTAGAACAATAAGAAAACTAAAGGAGATCAAGGGGATACACATTGGAAAGGATGAAGTCAAATTATCCCTATACACAGATGATATCATAGTATACAGACACAAAAAAATTCCACTAGAGAACTCCTTCAACTGATAAACACCTTCAGCAAGGTGGCTGGATACAAAATTAATTAAAAAATGGGAAGTCCTTTCTTATACAAAAGATAAATGGTCTGAGAAAGAAATTAGGGAAACAACACCCTTCACAATAGCCACAATATAAAATACCTGGGGGTAACTCTAACCAAGCAAGTGAAAGACCTGTATGAGAAGAAATTCAAGTCCTTCAAGAAAGAAATTGAAGAGGATATCAGAAGATGGAAAGATCTTCCATGCTCAAGGATAGGTAAGATCAACATAATAAAAATGGTCATCCTACCAAAAGCAATATACAGATTCAATGCAATTCCTATCGAAATACAAACACAATTTTTACAGACCTTGGAAAAACAATTCTCAACATCATATGGAATTAAAAAAAAGAAGAGCTAAATCAATCCTGTACTATAAACAAACAACCAAAAACCAAAAAAAAAAAAAAATCTGGAGGTATCACCATCCCTGATTTCAAGCTATACTACAGAGCAACAGTAATAAAAACAACATGGTACTGGTATAGAAACAGACTAGTTGATCAATGGAATAGAACTGAAGACCCAGAAATAAACCCACACACCTATGGTCACTTAATTTTTGACAAAGAAACCATACAGTGGAGAAAGAACACCATCTTCAACAAATGGTGCCTGTCTAAATGGATGTCAACAGATAAAAGAATGCAAATAAACCCATATTTATCACCTTTCACAAAACTTAAGTCAAAATGGATCAAAGACCTTAGCATAGAGCCTGGCACATTAAATCTAATACAAGAGAAAGTTGGGAAAACCCATGAACTCATTTCCACAGGTGTTAACTTCCTGAACAGAACACCAATAGCTCAGGCTCTAAGACCAATGATCAATAAACAGGACCTCATGAAACTGAAAAGCTTCTGTAAGGCAAAGGACACTGTCATTAGATCAAAACAGCAACCTACAGATTGGGAAAAGGTCTTTACCGAGCCCATATCTGACAGAGGGCAAATATCCAAAATTTATAAAGAATTTATCAAGAAGTTAAACACCAAGAAAATAAATAATCCTTTCCAAAAATGGGGAACAGAGCTAAACCAAGAATTCACAAAAGAGGAATCTCTAATGGCCAAGGGACACTTGAAGAAATGCTCAACATTCTTAATCATCAGGGAAATGCAACTCAAGATGACTCTGAGATTCCATCTCACACCTGTCAGAATGGCTAAGATCAAAAACTCAAATAACAGCACATGCTGGTGAGGTTTTGGAGAAAGATGAACACTCCTCCATTGCTGGTAGCATGCTAACTTATACAACCACTGTGGAAACCAATCTGGCATTATCTTAGAAAACTTGGAATAGCTCTACCTCAAGATCCAGCCATACCACTCCAATCAATTCCTCACCAATCCTCAAGTACATCTCTTCAATTATGTTCATAGCAGGTTATTTGTAATAGCTAGAAACTGGAAACAACCCAGATGTCCCTCAACAGAGGAATGGATAAAAAATCGGTGGTACCTTTACACAATGGAATACTACTCAGTCTTCAGAAACAAGGAAATCATGCACTTTGCTGCCAAATGGATGGAACTAGAAAGGTTCATCCTGAGTGAGCTAACCCAGATCCAGAAAGATGCACATGGTATCTATTCACTTATAACTGGATTTTAGCCATATAGTACAGGATAACTATCCTACAACCTATAGACTGAAAGGAACAGGAACATAGACTGTGTTACCTGTTAGTGGGGCACTTTGCACTATTGGTGCTGCCATATATGCCACCAGTGCAAGAGGAAGCTCTTAGCCCTCATATGGCTGCTGAACTGAAGGGAGATGATATGTAGGACAACCCAGAGATGATATGTAGGAAAACCCACACTGGAGGAATAGTATAGGTGGGAAAAGGGGGAGAAAGTTGGAGGGTGGGCCCAGGAGGGTTGGAGGGAAGTTGAAAACTGTGATGGAGATATAATTTGAAGAAATAAACATTAAAAAAGAGAGAGAGAGATTAGTTTTCCCAACAGTATTTAAGAACAACAACAAAAAAGCCACAAGCTTCTGTATAATGCTTTTAAATACTTATTAAATAGTTGATCTAAAAAGGATCTCTATGGGGGAAAAGTAGAGTGAGGAAAAAAAGAAATGGAGGGAATAAAAATTAGAAAAAGAATTCATTACAAATGACCATGGTTTTTTTTTTTTGATGTACCTAAGAAAAGGAGTGCATTTATTCCTCTAAGAAACCAATTCAAAAATCACTGTAAAGTTATCTATCATTTTCTCTCTAAGGCAAGGATTTTTTCTTTCTACTATAACAATTATCTTTCTTTTACTTTCAAAATGTTGTATTTCTCTTTGAAATGGCCACAGGTGCATTAGCAGACCCATACAAATGTTTTGCTTTATGTGGTCTCAGACTGAACCATAAATCCTGTATTAAATTTCCTAGCAGTAATGTTTACTGTCTGAAGATTGAGCTACAGAAATACCCATAGCATTGTAGAATATTCTCAACTTCTAGGACAGAAATTCAAGTGGTTACTCCAAGTTCCCAAGAATTTAGTTTGAAGTCATGTTAACATGCAACACAAGTTTAAAGTGATGTTGAAAACCAATATTACAACTCTATTTTAACTGGGCAAGATTTCTGAAATAAGTGGCAGTTACACACATATCCATATGTATTAGCTGTTCATTCATGCATCTTTACATACTTTGGAAACATAATATGTAAATATTTAAATACTTTACTAATTTCATTTCTTGTCCATAGAAAGATTACTAAAGAAAATAGCATTAAACATCATTGTCTCTTTCCACTTTCAGCATGGCCTACGTGACAGACCTGACTATGACCAAGGGGTAAAGAAAAAAGACAATCAAACGGATGCACATACATAAATTTAGCATCCAGTTACATGGGTTATTAGCTGAATAAATCACAGTACCTCGAAGATCAACATATTTATTATACAGAGTTGAACAGAGAAGCAAGTTATTGCATACAGCATGGTTATTACATACACATAAACAAGGAGGAAGCACTTCTGGTATATAACTGGATGAATGAGACAAGTTTAGCTTATCTGATGCAGCTGTATTTGTAGGGGAGCAGTCTTCAGGCAATAAATATCCAGGGGGAGAAAACTATGATGGCCTTACCTGCATAAACATTCAACATTCGCACTTACATTACAAAGCACTGGCCATGCCTCTATGCCTCACCAGAGAATGGTGAGGCTTTACTATTTCTCCATGGTCTGAGACTCTGGGGTCTTTAAGAAGACCATGCCCATGGGAACAGTATCCATTAACTCAGACTTCACTCATTCATAGATTCCTCATATCACTACTGTCTCTGTTTTTGATCTGTGTTATATGGTATGGGATTTCTTAAGTACCACACTTATATTTGGATACTGGAATTTACCTATAGCACCATACATATGGCTTTATTCATAACACCTAACGATTTCTTTATACCTAACTAGAAATTTTTTATTAATTGTCTGCTGCTTAATGCATGTTTCTCTAACCTGTATCATTCAGTCTTCTCCACCTTAGTTTAGGACACAGTCCTGAAATAAACTCAGAATTGTATAAAACTAATATTGATAAGTTTTTTTCATGTCTAGATATATTTTGTTCTGAGGAATGACTTCTCAAATAATTTTTATTTTCTCATTAGTATATCATAAGTCTCTGAAAGAAACTACTTAAATAAAAGGTGTTATATGTGGCTTATGAATTCAAAGGATATTATTCATCTTTACAGGGGTGGAATGGTACAGCGAGTAGTTTTCAATTCATAGATACAGATTATACCATGTAATGTTGACAACTACTTATGCAGCATTGGATTAAGAAGCAGAAATCTAGATCCAACTAAAGGATATGAAGATTTTAGAGACCCACCATCTAATGGTTTTTCTAACAGTATCACCCGTAGGAGGTCAAGTACTTTAAACATTAGCCTGTTGGGGACATATCAAATCTAAACTATAACAACCATACAGAAAAAAACTTACAATACTGAAATCATAGGGAATCAAAAGCACTTATGGAAAGCCTTCGCCCAAGGCATATGCATTCTTCCCTCTGTTGATAGTAGATGATTTTGTTTAAATTGTAGATTTAACCTTAAGTCATGGATATAATGTAGTATCAACATATAACTATTTTTATGCATTTCTTATTCTTTTACTATTTCAAGATGTATACAATTCATTTTGATCCTATGTATCATACACACCTTAGTAATCTGCTATCCCTCTTACATATCCCTTTCCTAAAGTCAAGTCTTTTTCTTTCTCCTAACTGATTTAGACCCAATTGTTGTGCTGTTTATATGTGCACTGGTATGTAGGCACCCACTGAATCATGTGTCCTACCAGGAATCATACACTTGAGACAATGTCTAAACATCAGCAGACATTAACAGTTGAAAGCTCTTCAGCTAGGGGTATGGCTCTGTTTATAAGTCTATTTTTAACTCTTAACTTTGTCCCCACCACAGAAACATTTCTATCATATAAAAGTCTATCTTATATAGTTATAATTCTTCTGATATATCTTTCAATCTGCATATATCCATAACAGATTTTTGTATTAAAAGACTATTTTAGATAGCATTTCATTGACATTACCCCTGGGTTCCTGTCCCTTATGGGAATGAATATTATACAAAAACATGCATTCTAACAAATTGTCTAACTTCTTTTTATGTAATTCTTATTCAAATGTTGTTTTAAATTAACCTACTCTATTTTTGTATTTCTCACAAATTTTGTTTTTTCTTTTTCCTTATCTAGTTACCACTGAAATTCCAATCATTTTCAATATCTTTTGTGGTCATATATTTTATGATTATATAATGCAACTTTTTGGAGGAATGTAATTTTATTTTATGATTTATATTTAGTATCGTTTAATGACAAACAGCATACATACAAATACACACATATTATGCTTTATGTTTCAATGTATTATCATAGAATACATATGTGTATATTTATCTTTATACATAAATTATAAGACTATAATGTTAATCTCTAAGAAAACAAACAGAAGTATATAATCTTTTACCTAGATATTTTACAACTATATTTCAAAAAATTTTCTCGGAATTTGCAAAGATATGAATAGTCATCTATCTTCTAAAAGATATTGCTCATGATTATACAAATACAACAGAAGAATTTATTACAAAGTTAGGAACATACAAAATTTTATAGGACATAAATATAATTTTACTTATACAAAATGTTATATTATATCTTTAAATATATTTAACATGTGTATAATATAGTTTACAATGTTAATAGTGTAATATATGGGATTTTTTCCAAATTTCAATTTTATTTCTGAGGTTGTAATATGATAACGTAATTTTTACCTCCCCTTTCCTACTTTAAAAACTTCTTATATATGCCTCCTTCCTTTTTAAAATTAATGTCCTCTTTTTCATTGTCAAATGTATATATATATGTGCATACATATAGAGTCTTAAAATATAACTCCTTAGTTTGGATTATTTAAATGTGAAATAATTAATTATTATTTTTCATACATATCCAGAGTCTTCAATTGTCTCTTTTGAAATGTTAACACCTATTTTAAATTTCCATTTTGTTTGTAAATGTTGGTTCAGATACAATGGAATGCTTTGAAATTTTAGTATTTATATGAATTAGTGAACTCATTGGCAGTTCAGTTTTCTTTGTTAACTTGTGCTTTGACATCTCTTATTGGCCTGATCATGCCAATGGAAAAAAAATTGGCTTAAAAATCTAGTTTATGTGATGAATAGTAACTTTAGAAGAAGACAAATATACATCCACTCATGGGAAATCTTCAAGTTATCTCTGAGGTGCATATACTTAAGATAGTGTTTTTTCCTTCTTAATGTGATTGCCTATTATTCTTGATTTTTACACAAATACTGTGATAAAAGTTGAAAGAGACTTCCACGGCCTATGTCACTTGAATTTTCATCTTAAGCACTCCCAAGCACAAGCTGTTACTTATTCTACATTCCACGACAGTGATGGATATTTAATCTTCCCAATATCAGGCATGGATTCTATAAAAGAAAAGATATGTGAAGAACATTGTGAAGAAGGGAGCAAATTGAAAACCTTTGCTTTGTTCTACATGACACACAGATGCAGTTTTTCACCAGATATTACTATGAAATTCTTTCATTTTTGTGTTTAGTTGCCACTGTATATGCTTAACATTTTTTTAAATAATCAGTTACTACATTTTAGATAAAAAAGACTATTAAAGTATGTATATATTAAATATGAACAGTATAATAAGCAAATGTGTTCAAAGTTATAACATATTTTGTACATTTTAAATATCTCAAACAGATTCTTATTAATTATAGGTTTGGGAATTTTTTTTAGTAGCCTTTCTGATAAAATAAGGTTAAAATATATGAAAAGCTTTTTATAGTTTAAAGATAGTTCTAAGAATGAAAAATTGGGAGCAAAGTAACAGTATAAAAATAATATAAAATATTTTAAAGAATATAATAATTGGTCTAGGTGAATGGATAAAAATTAAGTGTTAATTTATCTTCTGCTCAACCACTGTCTCCAATTAGGACATCCTTTAATTTTGTCCTATATAAAATCACCATGAATCAAAGCCCTGGCTGTTTAGCAGATTTCAGAAAAGAGAATATTGTGGAGAGCATATGAAGTCTGGGTGAAAGGGCATTATTGATATGAACGTAGCCAAAACAAGAACAACTATACCTAAGAAAAATGGAAATGGCAAGTCATTTCACTGGTCAGGGTCATTTGAATGGAAAGCCCTTCCTCTGGTCTAAGTACAGATGTTGACAGTGTGGAAAGAAATTATCAACCATAATCTCCTCTTACTCCACGAGTGGTGTTTCAGAGTGTGCTCCTACTGAGATTCCCTGTAGAGATTACCAGTGTCAAGGCTAGTGTCGTTGGCCAACTTGACTACATCTGGAAATAACTAATATCCAAAAATGGAGGGTATGCATGCAAGGGACTTTTGTTTAATTTGAAGTAGAATGACCCATTTCTAATTCAAATTTTTGGGAAAGACACAACTTTATATCATTTGACCTTGGAAAACCCACCTCTAATCTGAACCACACCTGCTGGAACCTATATAAGGACGTGGAACAAGGAAGCTTTTCCTCTTGGCCTTCTTGCTCTTGCTAGCAATTCAACTCCTTCACTGTCATTAGAACCTTCTTCTTTGGGTTTCTAGGATCTACTGATGACAATGTGAGACATCCAGCCTTCTGGACTGAGGAATTACTGTATTCTTGGAGTTTCACAGCCAGTCATCTTAAAATTAGCTGAACTGCAGTCTGTATGTTTTTCTGATAAACTCCTCTTCTTTATATAGATAGAGATTCATTCTATAAATTCTAATCATTTAGAAAACTCTAACTAATAGAAGCCAATCCTCCTTGCTCAGCTGTATATAATAAAAGTGCTAGGATTCCAGGCTACTGGTGAATCTCCATCTGATTCCATGGCCTTTTCTCACAAAGCAATGTCAGTCTCTTCATTCCCTACCCCTTCATTCCCAAATTAGTTCAGTACTAAAGCCAGGATAGTTGTGGTAGGTTATATGTCTTTTATGTCTCTTTTAATCTCTTTCTCTCCTCATCTCTTTGTCCTCCCTCTCTTTCCTCATCTCTCATATGACTGAATATATAAATATAACCTCCTGAGTTTATATCGTGTTGTCTGTAAGGAAGTGATATTAGAGGTGACTACCTGGTGTTAAATTAAAAAATCAGGGACCTATTCCCTGAAAAGACCACTTTCAATACTTCCCAATTACCTGTAGTTTTCTTAGCTGTAGTTCTGGTGTTACACCCTGTGAGATTTACTACTGCTTTATTATCCAAGGTTTGATGGGGTGGTATTAAGCATTCTAAATGTTGATTGGTCCTGTTTGCTGTCTGTTACTTAATTGACTCTGATTAGTTAAATAAATGCTGAGGCCTGAAAATTGGGCAAAGATGGAGGTAGGCAGCACTAAGGTGCTCGAACTTTTAGAGAGAGATAGAGAGCATCTTGGGAACAAGAAGGTTGCCGGAAAAGGTGCCAGGATAAGGATAGACTACTGAATCAGCTCTGAAACTTAAAACTATTGTTATTCTTAAAATAAGGTTAAAAAATAGAGAGGTATGTTAATTGTGAGAAATTATATATTTTTAGACCAAAGGGACCAAACACCAAAGAAGACAAAACAAGCCCAGATGGTTCAGCTCACAGACTATTCCAGCAAGAACTTCAATGAAGCTATGAACTTTCCCACCCAAAGTTCAACTTCAAACTACAAACTGTTCAGGACATTCAAATTGCTGACCACATAGAAACTGGACAACAAATGTTACAATTAACTTGCTTAATCATTTTTCCATTTTATTTTGGCCCCCAAATAGGTTTTCTACAACCCAATTCAGCAGGAAGCAATTTTAAGAGAGCGATGGCCCATTCCCAAAAGTTGGGGGGGGAATAATATATTGGTCATTTGATACATTATAGATGTTATTTAGGGAAAATTGTTACAAATTGTTAAATGGTCTTATTAAGCAAGGTGTAGGAGGTTAGACTCAAGGACTTTTCTATTTATTTTTCTTTTCTCTATCCTTGTTTCTCTATTATATAGGAAAAAAGGACTTAAAAAGAAAAAGAAAGGGAATATATATATATAATATAGAAATGATAAGATATAAGGATAGATTATTGAATCTGCTCTAAAATATAAAACTGTTGTTATTTTTAAAATAAGGTTATATTTTGATACATTGGTATAGAATTTTGTATATTGATAAAAATAAGTTTTTGATAGAATTTTACAGTTTACTTGTTCAAAGGTAATAGATATATAGATTGATTGATAGACTTATAAATCAATAGATGTCTTCAAAACCCTCAGAGATGTACAGAAAACGGCATTTAAAGATATTATTATTTTAAGAATTGTTTGACTTTAAGACAGTCAGCTCCTGACAGCTCCCATTTAACTTGAAAGAAAACAATGAGCATCAAAAATAAATCTCCCATCAGGAGACAATTCCTACTGGACAAAAATGTTCCTGCTTTATCAACAGACTATATACAGTCTAAAGATGTACCAGAGATAAAATGCAGATAAGTTGATGCCCTGATTCTGCAGAGACAGAATAGGAAAATCCTTATTTCCTGCTGCACAATTATGTCTGTGAGATATGCTTGGCCAGAAGGCTGAAGATGATGCTCCAATGGTATGGAGACATATTTGGGACTATCTAGGCAGCAAACTGTCATTTTTTTTTCTTTTTGGAAGCTGCTCTTCTGTGCTTTCTGTTCACTAAAATAATAACTTTAACACTTCTTAAGTCTTTGATGGGGTTGAGGACATAATAACTATAAAATTTCAATTAAACCTGAGTTATTTAGGATTTAAAAGAAAATATAGGATATGATAGAAATTATTTATTTTAAAAACATTAGACACACCAAGATAGATGATTTTTTCTTCTTTAAGATTGCCTGAAATAAATAGCCTATATATTATGTATGTACCTTTTATCCTTTTTATTAAACAAAAGGAGGGAAATGATGGGGTAATGTTAAACATTCTAAAGGTTGATTGCTCCTGTTTGCTGTCAGTTTACTGACAATTGTTTACTTAATTGACTCTTGTAGAAAAAAATAACTAATTAAATTATTTAACCAGTATTTATTTTATATTTAATTGATTTGGTAGTGTTAATCCTTAACCTTCCATTATTAATGAATACATACAGACACCATGTGGATCTTAACAAGCCTAAGCCTGAGTTGTACAATCCTAGCCAATCTTAGATAGCCCATAATTCTATTACCCAAATATAACCCCACATATATACATATGTCCCTTTGCACTATTATTTTCCATGCTAAGCCGATGTTCCAGGCCACATGGAAGGATCTTCTTTAATCTACCCTATGGCAAGTCTTCCTTGTTTACTCCTGGCTTCTCTCCTTCAATCCTCTTCCCAAGATGCTCTGTATTTCTCTAAAAAGCCCTTGAACCTTAGTACTGCCTACCTCTGTCTGCCATAACTCGAGGCCTCAGCATTTAAACATCTTGGACTGTTTAGATTTGAATCCCCTTGTAATGTTTGAAACAAATTACTTAACTCATAAGTACTCAAACCAAGGGTGGGCCTTAGCCAATTTATATCTCCCATTAATTTTTGAAAATCATTAAGAGTTTCAATTGGTCTGTACAGATCTGTACCTTCTGTGATCTTATTCTCTGTTGACTTATTTTATAACTCAAATAGTTGATTGAATCTCCTCTTTGTATTTTTTCAGGAGCAATTTTTAACTTCCATAGTGGTAGAATTTTTTGCATTTCCTTAAATAAGTTCTCTAAAATAACTACATCAAAATCAGCCAACAAAATATCATCCATATAATGATAGATAACGGATCAAGGAAATTGCTTACGCATTATTTCTAATGGTTTTTGTACAAAATATTGACACAGAGTTGGACTATTCAACATTTCCTGCGGAAGCACATTTCAATGATACCTCCTGATTGGTCTACTATTATTAAAAGTAAGTACAGAGAAAGCAAACCTTTCCCTATCATTCTTATTCAATGGAATTGAGAAAAAGCAGTCTTTTAAATCAATTCCTATTAAAGGCCATGACTTTGGTAATAGAGAAGGTAAAGGTATACCAGGCTGCAAAGGACCCATAGGTTGAATTACTCTATTCACAGCTCTTAAATCTGTTACCATTCTCCATTTACCCAATTTCTTTTTTACCACAATACAGAATTCCATGGGCTGGTAGACTCTTTTATATGACGACCCTCCAGCTGTTCTTTAACCAATTGCTCAAGAACCTCCAATATTTCCTTTGTTATCGGCCACTGGTCTTGCTACATTGGTTTATTTGATAGCGATTTCAAGGGTAGGGCTGTTGGAATTTCAGCAGTGGCCCCTAGTATAAATTTGGAAATTCAATACCTGGGGTGTCCTGTGTTTTGACACTAGAAACAGCTTGCAGTTGTTATTGAGTACTCATATCAATACCTTCCTCAAAAGCATCCACCATTTCATCATTTATTATTTCTGGCATTGTAGGAATATTAATTTAGGTAACCCATTGTTGTAAGAGATCCCTTCCCCCAAAATTTATGGGTACATCAGCCACATAAGGTCTTGACTTCCCTGTTTGCCCTTCTGGTCCCACACAGTTAAGCCATTGTACACTTTGTTTTACATGTGATAATTTAGCAATTCCTACAAAATGTGTAGGAACCTTTTGAAGTGGCCAGTTTAGAGTCCAAGACTCCCATGAGAGGACAGTGACATCCACTCCTGTGTCAAGCAATCCTTCTATTTCAATACCATTCATTTGTATTTTTAATTTTGGTCTCGTATCACTCACCATTGTTTGACAATACACACGTTTTCCACAATTTTCGACTGCGCCTGTTCTGTCTATTGGAACAACCTTACCCTTGCTTGGCATAAGGAAACAGCAGAAGTTGGGCAATTTCGTCCCCTGCATTAATTGTCATCTCTTTTTCCTTATGGATGTCATAATTTTAATTTCTTCCTTGAAGTCTCCATCTATAATACCTGGATGAGTAAAGAATACTTGACAAGTTAATCCATTTTTTTTCAAATATTAATCCTGTTGTCCCTGATGTTAAAGGACCATAAACCCCAGTGGTTAATATATAAGATTCATCTGTTTTGGATAATGTTTTAGATTCATCTGCGGTCAAATCTAAAACTGTAGTAACTTCAGTAGCCTGTAAAAGATCAGCAATAGTTAATTTTGTTCTTCCTGCCTGTTTGTTTCCCTCTGGTTGGATGATTGACAACAGTTCACATTATTTTGGGTGGCCTGAACCAGTAGGCCCCTCCCTTCGTTTCCCAGCAAGGGGTTACCTCTGACATCTGTTTCAGCTCTATAATCCAAGGACCAGTGTTTACCTCTTCCACAAAGTGACCTTAACCTGGAGACCTTAACCTTCTATTGCCATTTAAAGCCCTTCTTTCCCTTCTATGACCATGTTCTGCAGAGTCCAGGCACCTATCATTTCGAGTTCTGGAGGATTCAGCCTTACGATATCTTGGAAATGACCAAGTTCACCACTATTGAAGCACTCATTAAGACCCCTATCAACTGCTTGTGCTACGACATTAGGCTGATGCTCCCAAAAACCAATATCAGCTGTGTTTCTCTTATCCATTCATCTACTGGGGCTCCTCAAGCTTTCAATGGCCTAATTGCCCTTTGACGTTCATCATTTGCATTTTCATATGCCAAGGCATTTATCAAGTCCTGTCTGGCATCAGGGTTATCTACATCTCTTTCCTCACCTGAAGTCAATCTCCCTAAAAAGTCTGAGAAGGTTTCCTGAGGACCTTTTATTATCTTGGCAAATGAAGTAAACCTTTTTCCAGCCTCAGAAACCATATCCCAGGCCCTCAGAGCTGTAACATGACATTATTCTATGACAACATCTTCAAATTGAGTCTGTAACCATATGTCAGCATAAGGTCCCTCACCAAGCATTTGGGGGGTTTTGACATTTATTCCCCTTGCCATATTTTGTTGCTCTAATTTTGTGGCTTCATGTCTCCACCATGACAATCATTGTAATTGCTGGCTCCCTTCTAGCACGGCTGATATCAGTCCCTTCCAATCTTGGGGAATGATTCTACTTTGTATAGCCCAATTATTTAATATCTGTTTAAGAAATGATGAGTGCATTCCATGAGACAATAGACTCCTTAAATCTTTTTAAATCCAAAATGTCTATTGGATGCCATGTTAATTCCTGATGGAATTGATAGTCATTATTATCAGGTCTAATTTGAAACATAACTGGAAAAGCTGATGGTGATTGTGTAGAACCACGCAGCTCCTCTGGGGGCGCACTTGGTTCCACATTAGCACCATTACCTACCTGGTTTTCTATTGGTACACGCGGCGGCTTTTCTACTGGGACATGCGGTGACTGTGGAGACCTAGTTAGAAAAGAACTTGGCATTTTCTCAGTTCCTGTCACCTGCCCTGCCAGAATTTTCTTAAGCGCCTCAGTCTGCATTTCCATACTTTTTAATTGTGTAACAGATATCTTCCTTATGACAAACCAATAAAAGAAAAAAAAAGGAAACAGCATAAAACATCTGCTCTGATTGAAAAACAGTATAGAGGTCAGCAGTAAACATTGCCATATTGTCAACAACTGGCATCATAGTTTCAAAATCTGCAGTGTTCTCTATAGTTTTGAAAATAAAACTGTCCATAATGCCTTACCATGTTGAGTGCCACCTGAAACTGCAAATTAATTAAATAATGTAGTTATTAGTAAGTATAAACTGTAAGATTAGGCCAGTGGAGCAGCCGGTGGCTTGGCAGAGGAGCAGGTGGTCTGGCCCATGTGCCTTAACTGGTTGCCTAACTTATCCTGGAGAAAGAGCCCCAGGACCAAGATTACACCACCTGTAACCTAAGCTCTGCTAATTAATATAAGTTGTTGTATTAGGTCAGTAGAATTACCAGCAGCTTGGCAGCAACTTTACCTGGGCCCCAGGGGAGTCCAGGAATCTGGAATCCCAACAGCCCAGGACTGTTTGGACTGATGGCCTATAAGACGCCACAGTCTTTTCCCCAATAATTAAACACACCAAGACCTTTTAATGTTTTAACACTTAGCCCTTAGCTGGGCAGACTCTCAATTAGCTACTCTAAGTTAACCCGGATCTCCTAATTACAAACCGCCATGTGCCTGCGATTATCTTCCAGATATTCTCCAGATGTCTGTCTCCTTCTGTTTCTCCTGGTGGAAAGCAAGAATCTCTGTGTGTGCCCAGGGTTCCTGTTCTGATCTCAGGAAGTCCTGCCTTCCTATACTCTCTCTGCCCAGATAACTGGCCATAAGTGACTTTTATTAACCAATCAAGAGAATGCCTCAGAAGGAGTGGTAACCAGAACTCAGCATCAATTTCAATGTATCAGAAACAATATTAGACCTTCCCTCAACAGACTCTGATTGGTTAAATAAGTGCTGAGGCCTGGAGATTGGGCAAAGACAGAGACAGGTGGGACTAGGGGCTTTCAAAGAGAGAGATAGCATCTGGGGAAGAAGAAGGCTGGAGAAAAGCCAGGAGTAAACAAGATAGACATGCCATGGGGTAAATTAAAGAAGATCCTTCCACATGGCCTGAAACATCAGCTTAGTGTGGAGAATAATAGTCCAAAGGGGTGTATGTATATATGGGGTCATATTTGTGTAATAAAATTATGAGCTAGCTTAGATGGGCTAGGATTGCACAACCCAGGCCTAGGCTTGTTAAAATCCACCAGGTGTCTGTGCGTATTCATTTATAATGGCAGGTTAAGGATTAACACCATCAACCAATTAAAGATAATATAAATACTGGGTAACTCATTTAATTAGCTATTTTTTTCTACAAAGGTTCTCTAAAAGAACAGATTCATGGAATGAATATACATATATATGTTCAGTTAATGTGGCTGGCTGTCTCTAATAGTCTTGATGGAATGGACTTGCCATCAAGAGCAAGCAGGCACAGAGAGCAATCTTTCTTCTTCCTTGTCTTTTATATAAGGATGGGTATCAGAACCCCAAAGTGGCAAGGGATATGTCTCAGATTATAGTTCAATGGATTATTTGTTGTGACACCTGGCAAAAATGTTCCCTCTTCTGCAACCAAAACTTCTAGACCAGAAAAATTAAAGTCTCAGGAACAGGAAACAATTTTTTTTTTTTTTTTTACTAGTGGTCACACCACTATAGTGAGTGGAATTACTCCTCTTTCCGCCCTTTGGTTCTAGGATCTATGCATCCTGACTATAAAAGAAACTTTACCACATAATGTAAGCTTATTCAAAGTATATACAACTTTCTGTAGAACCCCATTCAACCTCTCAAGGCAAATGCTACATACTTAGCACTGTAATGGTGCCTTCCAACAGTAATTCTCTCTTTCTATTATGCCAGTTGCTTTAGAATAGAGGGGATTTCCATTGTTGTGTAGCTCCAGCTATGAACTGAGTTCCTTGGTCAGAAGCAATATTGTCTGGAATACTACACTGGTCTATAAAACATTCTGTAAGTCCATGAATAGTGATTTTGGCAGAATTAAAACATGCAGAAAAGATAAATCTATAACCAGAAAAAAGTATCTACTCCAATACTGACAAAGCATTTTCCTTTCCACTAAGAAAGAACTCCAATGTTGTCAACCTGCCACCCAGGTAGCCTGTCTATGTGGTTATTGAATTCTTCCTCTGCACCTTCTGTCTTAATCACTGTTTTATTGCATTTATTGCACCATGACCAAGGGGACTCTTATAAAAGAAAGCCTCTATGAGGGCTTCAGAGGTTTAGTCCAATAATATCATGGCAGGGAATATTGTGACATACAGGTGTGGTGCTATAGAAGTAGCATAGATTGAGATCCTGATCCAAAGGCAAAGAGACTGACAACATGGCATGGGTTTTTGCTACCTTAAAATAGACTCTTAATGACATACTTCCTCCAACAAGGCCACACCTACTCCAACAATACCACCCTCCTAATTTTTATAATCCATTCAGATAGTTTCACTCCCTAATGGCTAAACAGTTAAATATATGAGTATATGGGAACCACTTTTAATCAAACCAGTAAAATTTTGATTTTTGCATATCTATTAGTGTCGGCAATGTTCAGGTCTTGTTTAGGTTGCCAGATTGATGAAATTCCATAGGTGTAACCTCCATGACATTAGGGGACACAATCTCACAGCAAATTTCCTCATTCTCAGGCACATGCAATCTGTCCAGCCCTACTTCTGAAATTAACTCTGAGCCCTGGATGCAGGAATGGTGTTATAGATATACCCATGGGACATGGCACCATATGATCTCTTTTTCTCAGCAGTTAATCAGTTCTAGTTGCCTGTAATGGTTGCCATCTGCTTCAGACAAAAGTTTATTTAATGAGAACTACATTTGTCTTTGGGTATAAAGATAAATGTTATGAATGTATTTATGAAGTCTGCCTTGTTTAGCTTCAATAGAAGAAGATGCACCTAGTCTTATTGCAACTTGATATGTCAGGGCTGGTTAATATCCATTCAAGGCCTCTCCTTTTCTATGGAAAAAGGACTAAAGGGTGGATGGAAGCAATGGAGGTGAGGGGGAGGTATTGGGAGGAGAGGAGGGAGAGGAAACTGCAACAAGGATGTAAAGCAAACAAATAATAAAAAAGCAAGATATAAAAAAGTATGTAGTTATGAATTATGCTAATTTAGTAAAGCAGTATTTTTAGGTTCTCTTCAAGATCTTATGACTAAGTTTTACATTAGCAAACATAGATTCCCTCTTGTTTACATGTCTTAAGTCCAATTAGAAATCTGTTGGTTATAGAACTATTGGGGATTGCCAGGGTGGAAATACTAATATTGTATCCTTACGGTTATCATGGAATGCTGGTTATTTTCCTGGCTTATGGAGGGTAAAATGATGAGTTGCTTCCTTTCCTTGGAACTTTATATGACCCATTCTTGTTGTACCATGAAAATTATCCTAAGAAAGGTGATTTTTTCTGGTCAAATCTAACTCAGATCCTTTGGATCCTGTATCTAAAATGCAAGGTATTTACAGCAACAAGACTTGAACTTCCACATCTGGGAGGCAGCCAAGTACAGTAGCAGTAATGGATAATATTTTGGGAATCTCTTGGACAACCCTGACCAACAACTGGAAAGAAAGGATAGTTTTTAAACCTTATATGGGGTTGAGGCAGTTATTAGACCCATCTTTTATGCATTGTTAGTTCAGGTAGGAAAATTTCATTTAAACTATTTTTGTATATGTATACACAGACATAAATATTACATGTAATTTTATATAGAGACATGTGGTAGTTTGATTAAGAATGGTCCCCATAGACCCTTATATTTGAATTCTTAGGAAGTGGCACTATTCAGAAAGATTAAGAGGTGAGGTCTTGGTGAAGTAGGTGTGGCCTTGGTGGAAGATGTATGTTGCTGGGAGTGGGCTTTGAGGTTTCAGAATCCAAACCAGGCCCAGTGGCTCTTTCTTTCTTCCTGGTGTCTGTGAATCTGGATTAAGAACTTTCAGCTACCTTCACCAGTAGCATGCCACCTGCCTGCCACCATGCTTCCTGCCATGCTGATAATGGACTAATCCTCTGAAACTGGAAGCAAGCCCCAAATAAATGCTTTCTTTTATAAGAATTGCAGTGGTTTTGGCATCTCTTGACAGCAATATAACATTGATTGTGACAATAGATAATAATACCATTCCGTATGATATTTTTGGACAATCTTACTGCTATTTTAACCTTCACTTCTCTTCTGTATTAACTTCCTTCTCACTTCCCTAGCTAAAACAAGTCTCTCTTTCCATTTTCTCTTTCACATCACCTGTCACCTGCTATATCTGTCTCTATTGCTCCATGTTCTTTGCTCCTCCTTTTTTTTAAATTTCCATATATACTTCAGGTTACATATTCATGTCTTGACTTGGATCTAGGAACTACAAAGGAGAGAAAACAAATAATGGTTTTCTTTCTGTGTCTGAGTTACTTCACTTACTATATTCTTTTCCAGTTATATCCATATAACTACACACTTAATGATTTCACTTTTCTTTACAGTTGAATAGTATTGTATATATGTACCACATATTCATTATCTATTCATCAGCTGAAATGGCTTTAGGTTCTTTCTTTTTCCTTGCATTTGAGATTAGAGTGGCAATCAAGATGGCTGAGCGAGAATCTGTAGAGGAATGAGGAGTCTCATTAATTCTTTGTCAGCTGCAAATTGTTCCAGTTATTCTGAAAATCAATGTGGAATATCTTCAAAAGTTTAGGTAATCCTAATGACTAGCAGTAGATGACCAATACAAAGTAAAATCAAAGCCGTGTTTTCAGGTTTTTGTCCCATACTTTAGTGTTAAGTCATTGGTCTTGTTTTATTTTTACCCTACGGGTCCTTTTCATATATACTAAGGCTTATATTTTTGTGATTTTTATGGATTTGTATGTGTGCAAGTATGTAAGTATGTGCATGTATATGTGCTGTTTCTACTATTTTTGGCTCTTTTTCTTTGTTTTTCCTGTTTTGACCTATTCTTCCATCCTCTTTTCTTTTCTTATTATTTTTTAGATGCCTGTTTGCTTTCTAAGGAGAAACAGAAAATGTGTGGATATGGAAGAAAATGGAAAGAGGGATTTGTTCAAGTTAGGGAAGGGGAAACATTCTCAGAATATGTTGTATGAAAAAAATCTATTTTGAATAAAAGAAAAAAGAGTTAAAAATGAATCTACCATCTGACACAGCTATGCCACTCCTCATTGTATACCCAATGGAAATATATGTCTTCAAAACATCTCTACTCCTCTGTGTGTGTGTGTGTGTGTGTGTGTGTGTGTGTGTGTTCATCACTTATAGATTTAAGACCTTATCCCATGAGCAAACAAACCTCCATTCTGAGTACTCACTTCTAGGCTTTTGCAAATGTCTTGGAAGTACATTACATCTTCCTTTTCTCAAATGGCAATGGTATATTGTTTTTTAACTTTCTTTAATTTGTTTCTTTGTTAAGCTGCTTTCTTAATTTAGTTTTTTGTAAGGTTTATGAAGATATTTTCCCATTCTTTAGGCTGCTGTTTAGTCCTCTTGATGCTATCCTTTGCCTTACAGAAGGTTTTAAGTACCATGAAATCCCATTTATTATTTGTTAATCTTACTGCCTAAGCTACTGGTATTCTGTTCAGGAAGTTACCTCTTGTACCAATGAATTCAAAAGTATTCTCCACTTTCTCTTCTGTTGGATTCAATGTTTCCAGCATTATGTTGAGGTCTTTGACCCACTTGGGGTACAGAGTTAAAAAGATAATTCTCAATAGAGGAATCCCTAGTGGCCGAGAAGCACTTAAAAATGAAATATTCAACATATTTAGTCCTCAGGGAAACACAATTCAAAACAACTCTGAGATTCCATATTACACCCCTCTGAATGGCTAAGATCAAAAATTCAAGTAACAGCACATGCTGGAAAGGATGTTAAAGAAGGGGAACACTCTTTCATCACTGGTGGGAGTATAAACTTGTACAACCACTTTAGAAATCAATCTGCCCCTTTTCCCCACACCTGACCCCACCTCCATTCTTCTCCCCACTCCCTCTCCTACCTACTTCCCTCCCTCCATCTACTGACAGAATTTCTCAGAAATTTGGAAATAATTGTACCTCCATTTGCAGTTATACCACTTCTGGGCATATACCCAAAAGATGTTCCACCATACCACAAGGACAGCTCAACTATGATCACAGCAGTTTTATTTGCAATAGGCAGAAAATGGAAACAACCTAGATGTCCCTTAACCAAATAATGAATAAAGAAAATGTGGAACATTTACACAATGGAATATTACTCAGCTAT
This sequence comes from Lophiomys imhausi, assembly GCA_907164525.1. Classification (NCBI taxonomy): domain Eukaryota; kingdom Metazoa; phylum Chordata; class Mammalia; order Rodentia; family Muridae; genus Lophiomys; species Lophiomys imhausi. The sequence goes on along the minus strand of CAJQZJ010018033.1, from coordinate 13,204,594 downwards.
TAAAAACAAGGACATCATGAAATTTGAAGACAAATGGATGGAACTAGAAAACATAATCCTGAGTGAAGTAACCCAGACACAGAAAGACACACATGGTATGTACTCACTTATAACTGGATATTAGCTATAAATTACAGGTTAACCATGCTACAATCCACAGACCTAAAGGTGCTAAGTAACAAGGATGGCCCAAGGGAGAATGTTTGACTCTCAACAGAAGGGGAAATAAAATAGACATAGACATTTGGGGTGAATGGAGGGAAGGAACTGGGTGGAAGAGGGGGTTGGAAGGGGTACATGGGTGGCAGCCAGGTGTGGGGAGTGGAGGCAGACATTGAGAGAGAGAACGTAAATCAGAGGGGGTATCTCTGGGATAGGGGAGGTTCCTAAGATCTATGGTCGTGACTCTAGGTCAGACTCCTCAAACCATGGGCTATGTAGCCTGAAGTCAACATTTCCTGTATCGAGGGATTTCTAGTGGAGGGAGGGGAACACCGATCCACCTATAAAACCTTGGACCCAAAATGTTTCCTCTCTACTAGATGTGTAGGGACAAAGATGGAGCAAAGATTGAAGAAATGGCCAACCAATGACTGGTCCAACTTTAGACCCATCCCATGGGAAAAGGCCAACATTTGACACTATTAATGATACTCTACTATGATTGCAGACAGGAGCTTAGCATAATTGTCTTCTGAGAGGCTTCATCTACCAGCTGGTTTGAAAAGATTCAAGTACTCACAGACAAACAATAGGCAAAGCTCAGAGAATATTGTGGAAAAGTGGGAGAAAGATTTAGGGAGCCAGAGTAGTTAATGACACCACAAGAAGACCTACAGAGGAAACTAACCTAGGCCCATGGAGGGCTCAAAGAGACTGAACCAACAAACAAAAAGACATGCATTGACTGGATCTAGGCTCACTAATACATATGTAGCAGAATGTAGCTTCTTCTTCATATGGGTCCCCTAACAATTGGAGCTGGGGTTGTCTCTGACTCTGTTGCCTGCCTTTGGAATACTTTCCTATAGCTGGGTTGCCTTGTTTGGCCTCCATGGAAGAGGAAGAGCTTATTCTTGCTGTGACTTGATGTACCAGAGGGTATGTGAGTACCCAAGGGGGGCCACCTCTTCTCCTAGAAGGGGATAGAGAGTGGGAGGAGAGGGATGTAAGGGTGGAACGGGGAGCAAAGAAGGGAGGGGTGTGTAATCAAGCCGTAAATAAATTAAATTAATAAACTAAGGGAAAACAGAGATAAAACACCATTTTCCTTAAGAAAGCTGATAAATCTCTTCCTATTATGTATTGAGATAGTTGATTTCATGTAGCAGATCAGACACTACTATTCTGGAAACCAGTTTTGTATTGCAAGAAAATATTATTTTGTTTTGAAACACAAAAAGGCACTAGAAATAAAAAATCCATAAATTTATCAATTTGTATTGAAACCTCAGGGTTGAAATATACCTTAGCAAAAATACTATTAGTATTATATATTTGAATTATTTTATAAACTATAGAATAGATAATAAACCTTTAAGATATAAAACTTCGGTGGGATTTGTTATTATAATAAAATATAATTTTATATTTTATATTATATCTATGAAGCATGTAAATACTTCATTTATATTATCTTGGATATAAATATATATATATATATATATTTATTAGCAAAAGATGGCAGTTGCTATTATTGCTGGTAGAAAGACTTTTCCTTGAGAGCTTGTTTGGAGGTTCTAGCAGGGGAGCGCAGCTACTCGTATACCCTTGACCGAAGACCGGTCCTCCTCTATTCGGGGAAGGTCGTCCTCTTCGACCGAGCGCGCAGCTTCGGGAGGGACGCACATGGAGCGGTGAGGGAGGAAGGGGACACCCGCCTAGCCAGCCAGATCAGCCGAATCAACCCTGGCGATCAATGGGGTGACAGATGTCGCAGCCAGATCGCCCTCACATCCAAGACTTTTCCTTTACAATAGTATAGAGCAAAATTTGTAACTTCAGTTACAGCCATGTTCTCATTTTAAAATAGAAAATTAACCAATAAATAATGTTAAATAAATGCATAATCAAATATATAAATGTAAAGTGCAACATGTGCACTTTTGTGTATCACTCATGATAATGTATGTTACACAATGTCTGACAGGTATTCCACATATTAGTACCTTGGTTTGATTATTGGACTGAATTTTTCAATATATTTTTTCTGCATTCAAGGTCTCCATCAGTTCCCTCCCCTCAGAGATCAGAGACCCCTGTGGAAGACAGGAAGAAAGACTTTAGAAATAAGATGGGATGAAGAACACTAGGAGAACATGGCCCCACCACATGGCTCACAGGCTGAAGCATCAAGCATGTGACCTGCATGGGTCTGCACCAGGCCTTCTGTGAATAAGCTGGGGCTGTTAGCTTGTATTTTTGAGACTGCTAGCACTGAGAACAGGTGTATCTCTGATTCTTTAGCTTGATCTTGAGATTTTATTGGGTGGTCTTGTCCAGTCATGATATGAGGGCTTTATTATTGTATTATTATTATTATTATTTGGTCTTGTTGTGTTTGACTGTTGTCGCTTGGAGGCATGCTATTTTCTGAAAGAGAGGGGATGTGTGGGGGAGCTGGAACAAGTGGAGGGAGGGAAAACTGTGGTTTGTATGTATTATATGATAGAAGAATATATTTTCAATAAAAACTGAAATAATGAAAGATATAATAATATATAATAATGAAAATAAATTTATGTTGCTCAAAGGAAACAATAACTATAATTTAAAGTCTTTTTTCTTATGTTGAATTAATACTGTAATACTGTATTATTAATTATTACAAATATGACTTGTCTAAATCACTTCAATGACACTACATGAAAGTCATATGTAGAAATACAATTATTTGCCTACTGATAATTTTATCAACTTTAAAATTTTAAGGGATATTAAAATATATTTATGAATGAAAATACAGTAGTATTTTATAACTAAAAGAGATGTTTATTAATATATAGAAATGTCATAACATTTTAAGTCTTTTATGCATTTTTCTAACAATTTATTTATATCACATATTCTTGATAATTCATTTTAATATTAACTAGATAGTTATAAAATTAAGTAATAAATATATAAAATTATTTGGTTTCATACTGAAGGAACTGGAATTTTCAAAGCAAGAAAGTAATAGATATTAGGGATCTGTTACAGAGTATTGGGATCCAACCAGATATACTGAATAAGATTCTACATTTTATCAAAAATCTCAGAAATGCCATATATAATTAAAATTAAATATGTGCAGTTTTATTTGTAAATGTTCTATAACCAGAATTAAATTACTTCATTAAATATACAAGGTTAGACTGAGAAGCTTGGCATTTGATACTTCTTTGTTTAATTCATGAACAATTCTAACAAGATTTTTGGATTTTAGGCAAACAGTGACTGCTGAATTGGCAGCCATATGGATTTCTCCTTCATCTATACCCAGCTGAATTTACCTAGGAGCATTAATTCAACAACAAAATGTTATATTTGAATGGTTTTCTATTTTATTCTGCTCAGGCATTTTTTTTTCATCAGAAGCATAATGTAAGTTTATATGATGTTCTTGAGACAGGGTCTCACTATCTATATTGACTAGTCTGTAAATCACTATGAAAACTTAACTTACCTCAAGTGTCATTTTCATATCTCTATATCTTGAGTATTGGGGTTACAGATAAACAATAACACCCATGACTCACTCACACCTATAGCTAATAGTATAGGTTCAACTGAAATATTTTAAAAGTGAGAAAAAGTCATAATAGTCATTCATCCCACCAATGTGTTTTATACCTCAGTAATATAGCAGCAGCATTGCAATAATTAAATTGCAAATATGTTAATTGCAAAAAGAAGACAGGTCCTTTGGTTTTGCATGAATGGAATTGAAATGGTACATGAAATTAAATATGAATGAACTATATGTGTGTATACAGAAATCAAATAATATTAAATTAAGTATATACTTCATGTATATTTAATTCATCTATTTTGTGAACACACACACACACACAATTATAACATGTTCATATTACAGTGTTCTTGCCATCAATAAGGAGGACCAAGGTCTAAGAGTCAGTTTTTCTGTCATACATTTTACCTGCCATGCGCATAGTTGTAGTTCATAATATGTGTAGTATTCCCCTGGAGATAAGTTATATTAGGAAATATTGATAGTAAAGCAATTTTCTAAATATATGTTTTATCCACTGATAAGACCAGGGAGATACTTGCTGAAGACTTGCTGTTACCACGCAAGCTACTTATCAGTTTTACTTAACACATAACTCGCAGTCTGTGTTAGGAATGTTACTGATGTGAGGAAACACCATGAGCAAAAGAAGCTGAGGAGGGAAGTGGATATTTAACATATACTTTCACAATATTGTTTCTCATTGAAGGAAATCAAGGCAGGAACCTGTAGGCAGGAGCCGAGCAGACACCACAGAAGAGTGGTGCTTACTAGTTTGGTCCTCATAGCTTTCTCATTCTAGTTTCTTAGAGATTCCAGGAACACCATCACTCACAATTGGGTGGAGTATCCCTCATTATTAATCAATTAAGGAAATGCCCTATAGTCTTGCCTGACTATGTAGGCATTTTCTCAACAAAAGTTCCTTCTTTCACTTGCTTGGTTAGAGTTACACCCAGCTATTTTATATTGTTTTTGGCTATTGTGAAGGGTGTTGTTTCTTTCTCAGCCTATTTATTCTTTGTATAAAGAAAGGCTTCTAACTTTTTTGAATTAATTTTGTATCCAGCAACCTTGCTGAAGGTGTTTTCAGCTGTAAGTATTCTCTGGTGGAATTTTTGGGGTCACTTATTTATACTATCATATTGTCTGCAAATAGGGATAATTTGACTTCTCCATTTCCAATTTGTATCCCCCTAATCCCCTTTAGTTGTCTTATTGCTCTAACAAGAACTTTAAGTACTATGTTGAAGAGATATAGTGACAGTGGGCTTCCTTGCCTTCTCCCTGAGTTTAGAGGAAATGCTTCAAGTTTCTTTCCATTTAATTTGATGCTGGTGACTGGCTTGCTGTATATCACCTTTATTATTTCTAGGTATGGTCCTTGTATGCCCATTCTATCCAGGACTTTTAGCATGAAGGGGTGGTGGATTTTGTCAAATGTTTTTCAGTATCTAGCGAGATGACCATGTGGTTTTTTTTTTCTTTCAGCTTGTTAATGTAGTGAATTACCTTGATGGATTTTTGTATGTTGAAACATCCCTGGATTCCTGGGATGAAGCCTATTTGAATATTGGTGTATGATACTTTTGATGTGTTCTTGTATTTGGTTTGCCAGTATTTTATTAAGTATTTTTGCATCTGTGTTAATGAAGGAAATTGGTCTGAAGTTCTCTTTCTTTGGAGGGTCATTGTGTGGTTTAGGAATCAGTGTGACTGTGGCCTCATACAATGAGTTTGGCAGTGTTCCTTCTGTATCTATTTTGTGGAAGAATTTGAAGAGTATTGGTATTAGCTCTTCTTTGAAGGTCTTGTAGAATTCTGTGCTGAAACCATCTGGTCCTGGGGGTTTTTATGGTCATTTTTAATGACTATTTCTATTTCCTTAGGGATTATACGGCTGATTAATCTGTTAACCTGATTTTTTTTCTTTATTTTTTATTTCTTCAAGTTACATCTCAATCTCAATCCCCTTCCTACTCCCCCCTCCAGTCCCACCCTCCCACCCTCAACACCCCATCTTCTTCCCTTTTTTTTTTAAGTTTAAGGTATATCTTATTTCCCCCTACAGCTCCCCCTTTCAGTCCAACAAATGGCTCTTTCTCTTATAATAATAGATAAAATACAAAACAAAGGGGTAATTAGGCCACAGTTATGAGGGTTATATGGCTTAGCGTACATTCCCAATGTCCAGTCCATATGTATTTCGCACCTGACATTAACTTTCTACTATCTATCCATCTCCATGAGTTTAAAGTTCTATGTTTAACTCAACATTCATACTAACTTGCAACACAATTTTAAAAGCATCTTCTTAGATGTATAACACTCTCTTGACTCCTAAAAAACTCAAAATTTAATTATGAGACTCTAGTTATCTATTCTTCAACCACCTCAGGGACCTGACAGGGATAAATATACCTGATTTTATAGGAAATACAGGGCCTGCAGCTTCCAAAACTAAGAAATGACATACCAGTGGCTGCCTGGACAGTTCCCATTTTCTCTCCATACATTACAGCATCGATTTTCAGTCATTTGGACCCGTTTCTGTGACAGACATTGACTGTAGAGCAGGGGTTATGAAGGACTTGCCTACCCTGCCTTGGCAGAACTAGGCTGTCGACTTAACTGCTTCCACATTTTGTCCTTTTTGGACAGCATTCTGTCTACAGTTGGAACAAGGGGCTTTTCCTACCAAGAGATACGCTTGCGACTAATTCAATCATCTCCCACTGGAGATTCTTTGATGCTCATCTTCTACTTGGGGTAGAATAGGGGGTGCTGTCAGGAGTTGATATGTCTCGATATAAAAAGAAACTAAAGTTAAGAAAACATCTTTGAATGCCATATTCTTCAGATCTCTTCAGGTTTTTGAAGAGGCCCTATCTACCTCTTATATTAGGAAAGCAGATGTTGCCTGTCTCTTAGCAACTTTATTTCTGATTAGCTTAGAAAATAACTATAATAGACTGTCATAGTACCTAACAAAATGACCGGTTTGCATGACTATTAGTTTCCAATTCTTAATTTTCTTAAACAGTTTATGACAACTAGTAGCAAAAGGCCGAAATTTCACATTTCATTTTTTTTCTTTACCCCCTAACCCTTCCATCCCATTTCTCTGGGGTGGGGTGTCTCTATATAACAGTCCTTCATCTCAGTTCAGAGGTCGTATGAGGGCCAAGAGCCTCCTCATTCATTGAGGGTCTACGAGGGAGTACCACCAGTGAAAAGTGTCTCATTGCCCGGGAGAGAGAACTTAAAAAACAAACAAACAAATAAGCAGACAAACAGATAAAAAAAGAATAAAAAAATAGAAAAAATAAAAATAAAAAAATAAAAAGTCTATGTCCATGTTCCCTTTGGTGTGTTAGTTGTAGTATCGATATCCTCTACTATATAGCTAAAATCCTACTATAAGTGAAATGCCATATGCATCCTTCTGAGTCAGGGTTAGCTCACTCAGGATGAGCTTTTCTAGTTCCATCCATTTGGCTGCAAATTGCATAATTTCATTGTTCTGATAGCTGAATAATATTCCATTGTGTACATGTTAACCTCATCTATATTTAAGCTGGTAGGTGGAATCTATCAAGATAATTGTCCATTTTTCTTAGGTTTCCAAATTTGGTGAAGTACAGATTTTCAAAGTAGGACTTAAAGATTCTCTGGATTTCCTTGATGTCTGTTGTAATTTCTCCCCTTTCATTTCTGATTTTGCTGATTTGGGTTTTTTCCCTCTGCCTTTTAGCTAATATGACTAAGGGTTTGCCTATTTTGTTGATTTTTCTCAAAGAACGAACTCTTGGTTTCATTGAGTCTTTGAATTGTTCTTTTTTTTTCTAAGTTGTTGATTTCAGCCCTAAATTTGATGATTTCCTGCCTTCTTCTCCTCTTAGGAGTGTTTGCTTCTTTTTTTCCCAGTTATTCCAGTTCTGCTCTTAATTCACTAATGTGAGCTGTCATGATTTTCTTTTTGAAGGCAGTTAGTGCTATGAACTTTCCTCATACCACTGATTTCAATGTTTCCCATAGGATTAGGTATGCTGTGCCTTCATTGTGGTTGGATTTTAAGAAGTTAACCAAGCAAGTGAAAGACCTGTATGACAATAATTCAAGTCCTTGAAGAAAGAAATCGAAGAGGACATAAGAAGATGGAAAGATCTCCCATGCTCATGGATAGGTAGGATCGACATAATAAAAACGGCCATCCTCCTAAAAGCAATATACAGATTCACTGCAATTGCTATCAAAATACCATACAATTCTTTATAGACCTTTAAAAAGTAATTCTCATCTTTATATGGAATAATAAAAAAACCAGAATAGCTAAATCAATCCTGTACAATAAAAAACATCTGGAGGTATCACCATCCCATATTTCAAGCTGTACTACAGAGTAATAGTAATTAAATAAAAAACATGGTACTGGTATAAAATAGACCTGTGAGTCAATGGAATTGAATTGAAGACCCAGCAAAGAACCCACACACCTATGGTCACTTAATTTTTGACAAAGAAGCCAAAAAACATACAATGGAACAAGGACAGCATCTTCAACAAATGGTGATGGTCTAACTCGATGATGACATATTAAAGAATTAAATTAGACCCATATTTATCATCTTTCACAAAACTTAAGTCCAAGTGGATTTAAGGCCTGACACACTAATTCTATTAGAAGAGAAAGTATGGAAAACTCTCGAACTTATTGGCACAGGTGGCAACTTCCTGAACAGAACACCAACAGCTCAGGATCTAAGACCAACTATCAATAAATGGGATTTCATGAAGGTGAAAATCTTCTGTAAGGCAAAAGACATTGTCATTTGAACAAAATGGCAGCAGATTGCAAAAAATCTTCACAAATCCCACATCTGACAGAGGGCTAATATCCAAAATTTACAAAGAACTCAAGAAATTAAATGCTAAGAAACCAAATAATCCAGTTAAAAAATGGGGAACAGAGCTAACCAGAGAATTCACAAAGAAAAAATCCCTAATGGCTGAGCGACACTTGAAGAAATGCTCAGCATCCTTAATCATCAGAGAAATGCAACTCAAGATGACTCTGAGATTCCATCTCATACCTGTCAGAATGGCTAAGGTCAAAAGCTCATATGATAGCACATGCTGGCAAGGTTGTGGAGAAAGGGGAACACTCCTCCATTGCTAATGTGAGTGCAAACTTGTACAACTACTATGGAAATCAGTCTGGAGATATCTTAGAAAATTTGGAATAGCTCTACCTCAAGACCCAGCCATACCACTTCTGGGTATACATCCAAAAGATTTCTTACCAAACCACAAGGACGTTTCCTCATCTATGTTCATAGCAGCCTTATTTGTAATAGCTAGAACTGGAAACAACCCAGATGTCCCTCAACCAAGGAATGGATTAAAAAAACTGTGGTACATCTACACAATGGAATACTACTCAGCCATCAGAAAGAACGAAACATTGCAATTGCAGCAAAATGGATGGAACTGGAGAAGCTCATCCTGGTGAGCTAACCCAGGCTCAGAAGGATGCACATGGCATCTATTCACTTATAATCGGATTTTAGTCATATAGTACAGCATAACTATGCTACAGCCAATGCACCAAAAGGGAACAGGAACACAGATTCTTTTACCTGTCCATGAGACACTTTGCCCTAGTGGTGCTGCCTTGTAGGCCCCCAGTGTCTGAGGAGGCTCTTGGCCCTCATATGACTGCTGAACTGGGGTGGGGGACTAATATGTAGGGACACTCCACTCTGGAGGTGTGTGATGGAAGGTATAGGGGGTAGAGGGTGGGAGGGCGGGACTGGGAGGGGTGAAAAGAGGGTACTATGATGGAGATGTACTCTGAAGTAATAAATAAACATAAAAAAATTCCTTCTGTTCAATGACTTTAACTTGTGCCAAACTGAAACAAAACTAGGCAGAAAATCCACATGTGTTATTACAATGTTCATGGTTTTGTTTTTTTTTTTTTTTTTTTTTACATAAATTCTTGTATTCTGTGATGTGGGCTCAGACTGACTCTTTTTCCCTCTTAGCACATTTCCTGTGAAGCTGTCCTTAGCCTAGTGGACAGAAAGGAAAAAGATTAGTGAAGCACTAAATGACAAATGTATTGGATGAAACAAGTACTAGGGGGGAAAAAAACCTATGAGAACCTTAAAATAATTAAAGAACTTTCATAAGAGTCCTTCACTTTTACATTTTTGTATCTATTTTTAATTGTTAACTTTTTACTAAGCAAGTTTGAAACAGAGTCTTATATGGTGTAGCCAAAGCTGCTGTGGAACTAACTATGTAGCTCAGGCTGGATTCAGACTGATGGCAATCTTCCTCTCTCAGTCTCTAGAGTGGTGATTTTACAGCTACACATCACTACACTCATAATACATAATTGAGAGCAAGCAATTCTGGAAATTCAATGTTATCTAAAAAAAAAAAAAAGATTGCCTCTCTCTTCAAGTGTTTCACACTCCCATGTTAATTATTCCCTTTCCTACCATCATAAAATCTGCATTTCCCCTGATACTGTTACTCAAATGAACTGATTAAACACATAGAGGTGTGAATCACATTTCCCTTAGCACTGCCTGCAGTGTGCGATTATTTATTGGATACCTATGTATAGTATGTGAATGTCTGGCTAACTATTCCAGATTGACAAATAATACTCAAATTTTGGATAGAACTATCAGTAAGAAAAAAAATCTACCCAAAGACCTCTAAGACACTCAAAAATTTCTGTAAACTTAAGGAATGTCCTTCACAAAAATCAGATGTCCTCTTTGCAAACTTAGAATGTCAGTAAGTAGGACATAATCGATCCAATTTCCACACATTTTCATTCAGGAATTTAAGTCCATGATGTCATAGAAGCACCATAGCCAAGGTGTAGCTACTATTCTCATTTCAACTAAATGAGACCCTTATGTCTCTTCCCTATTCATGGACCATAAGGAATCAGCTGGAAATGGCAGAAGCAGATGGGGGTAAGTACTGAACGCCAAGTGAATATTTTTACTTCGTGAGGGAAAGGTTTAGCATTGAACATGTGAATGTCAGCCAAAAGCTTTGAAACACGTTGTTATAGACCTTGAGACTATACTGAGAGCTTCAAATTACAAAGAGTATTATTAGTAATAGTGTACATTTCCTTAACTCTGTTTGCATGGCTATAATTTTTCAGTGTAGACAACATAATTAATTACAGGTTTTTCTTTCTTTTTCTCTCACTTATGTTAATATCATTCTGAGGGAGATGAACTGCTATATTTCACTCTCTGTCTTTTGTACGTGTAATGCCTAGGAATCCATGATACAGTGTTATGAAGGGGACTATTTAATGAAGATCTTGATCAAAATATCACAGAAGGCAAAGACATCAATAGAGAAGTTTAGCTTATTTTTAATCCAACATATGTAACAATCCTGTTATCTTCAGAGACTCAAGTAAGTACCTAGCATTCTCCATATTGCTAGAAATTTCATGAAACAGTTATGGGAGTGTAGTTGCTACTTTGTAAAATCAGAAACATTGATAAATAAATCTAATTCTCATAAGGCAATTGATATCATTTATTAGAAATTTTAAAATTGAGATGCCTAATACATGGATTATTGACATTGTGTCTTGGACCAAGTGGTAATGTTCACGGGGAAGACTGTCTATTGCTTTATCTGTATATTGCTGGTTAGTAGATTATAAAAGAAACCATTTTAATAATGGCAGTTGACATGTGTTTATATCTTACTAGGTCTCAAGATCTATTCTAGGTACTTTCACTTACTTATTTCAAACATCAAAATTAAGAAGCAGATGCCACTGGGCTCTTCATTCTGAGATAGCAAAACTATGCCATGAGAAAATAAATGTCTTCTCTGTCATCAATTTCTAATAAACGATTAAATTTAGTTTTTTAAATTTAATGAAGAAAGTTTGACCCCATATCACACCTAGTAAGTAAACAGTTACTGTCTCTTATACAATAACTAAAACTTATGGTGAAAAATAATTTCTAAGAAAAAAGTGAGAACAAATGAACATTTGAAAATATATAAAACAAAGACTACTTGAGTAATTGAACACATAAATAAGTATGGTGATCTTACATCAAATTTCTTCATTTCTTCATTTTTCAGAAATGTAGAAAACATTTGTGTTAATTGCTCCTGAGAGCATAAGAATACATCTTAGCAGTGATAGATGATTTTTATAAAGTAGGATTGTTTCCCCCTTACCAAGGAGTAAATTGGTATAAATAATGGTATTTCTTAGGTATGGGAAGCAAAGAAGTGAGGAAAATTAATAAAAAAGCTTTACTGAAGAGTGTGCCTTAGAATGTAGTTCAGTTGTGAGATTGCTTACCTAGCATCTCTAAACCCAGAGTTCAACCTCTAGTACTAGATTAAACCATATAACCTGTAATTCTAGTACTCTAAAGTTAACTGCAGGAAAAACAGGGGCCCAAGATCATATGGTTGCACAATGAATTCAGAGATATTCATAAAACCTTGTCTCACTAAAGCAAAAACAAATTAAAAAAAAAGAGTGTAACTTGCAATACGCACAAATCAGAGCATCTCTCAACAAAGAAGCTTCTTCTTGCAGTAGGTGATAATTAGCACAGCGATCCACAATTAGATAATGTACACAAAAAGATTTTGGAGTGTGCAGTCCTAAATGGAATATTTTTTATTATACCTCTTCATTGAAAGACCAGGAATCTAGACCAAGAGGATGCAGAAAGGTTTGAAGGGACAGAGTTGATGGATGATTTTTAAGGAAACAGAATTAAAAAAAAAAAACAATAAGGCATATGCAGTTACAAACTTACAGAAACTATGACAGCATATTTAAAAACAACCAAAACTCAAGACAGATTAAATGCTAGCATGAAGGAGGGAAAGTGCCTACAAATTCTATTTCATGGCCAAGAAGTTAACCACAAATAATGCTTGTTGGTCAATGGAAAATAATATTTTCTTGAATGTAGTAACTCTCAGTGTATAAACAGCACTCCAACACAGGGTCAATGCTCAGGCATAGTTGACCAACACAAATTAGGCTTCATGGTTTTCAGTGACATTTTTTATTTTTCTTTTCTTTTCTTTTTCTTTCCTTTCTCTTCTCTCCTTTTCTTTTCCTAAGAGAAAGACCACAAAGTTGGATGTGAAATAAGGGAGGAGAATTGAAAAGTATTTCATGATTGGAAAAGAAGATAGTAAAAGTGTGTTGTATGAAATTCTCAAAGAAGAAAAAAAAAGGAATATACCAAATGATTTAGACACTATAGGAACATGATTAAAACCAAATATTTTTTTTCTGTTAATATATTTTTGAAGAAATATCACAGCATGGTTAAGTATTTACTGAGAGAGACACAGATGACAGAAAATACTTGACATTAGTAAATGAGGGGGAATTTGCATGAGTAATAATCCCATAGATGGCAGCAGTAGCTATATGATTGTATACACTAATCACACTAAAGTAAATTCAAGGATTTATAGGATTTTGGTACTATGATCAATGACTTGGAAAGTATAAATTACAATATAAATATCTAGGAAATTTTTTTTTCAAATGACCTAAATATGGTCATCTGTTGTAAGACATGGAGGAATATATGAAGATGATAATTTTAGAGCATTTATAAAATAACAGTAGAGGTCTGTAAGAAAGTTTAAGATTTTGTGGAGGATTGTTTTTAATTTTCTAATTCATTAATAAGTATTCATCAAGCTAAAAAAATGTCCATGTATTTGTAGTAGCAACTCTAAAATTCTAAGAGGGAATCTTCATTTAGGGTGCTGTAGGAAGTAAGTACTATCTGATTTGGGTTCCTCGATTCTCTGACAGAGACAGACTGCTTGAATTCAGTTCTTTAATTGTTAGACTAAAGACTCATTTTCATTTCTTTGTTTGTTTGTTTGTTAGCCAGAGACCATTTTAAACCTCAGAAGGATGTATGCCTTTCTTGGTTTCTGGAACTATTCAACTCAAAGCCACAAACAAGTCCTATGTCCGTTCATTTGTCCAATAACTATTGAATCATCTTGTAGCATCTCTTTGACTTCAATATCTGTTTTCCCAACAGTTTAGTAAATGCTCTGGCCTAAGTTGGTACTACTGGACATGCTTAAATAACTAGTGATAATCTTCTTATCAAGATAACTTGTGAAAGTCAGACTAATGCAAAGGAAAGATAGGTGGAGATTGTCACCATGTGCAGTGCATCTCTGTGTGTGTGCCTGTGTGTGTGTTTGTGTGTGTGTGTGTGTATATTTGTGTGTATATTTTTAAACTGAGGTTATAAAGCAATACATTTACCTACAGATTTTAAAACCATCTTAATATTATTTATCCTGCTTTCCTTGTTCTCTTTCTATATATTACCCTCCCAGTTTAAATTGCTCTATCATCCTATTTTCCCTATTCTCTCTTTATATCACTGTGCCATATTACCCCATCTCTAGAACTTCTCTTACTCCCCTTCTCCCATGTATCCTTTCTACTCTCTTTGCCCTGAAATGTACCCAGGTTTTATGCTTAAATATATACCTCATGTCTTTCTGGGTCTGAGTTTCCTCACTCAGTAGAATATTTTCCAGTTAGATCTATATACATACAATTTCATGATATAATTTTCTTTAAAGCTATATTAAATTCATCATATGTATATACCACATTTTCATTATCCAATCATCAGTTTTAAGACATGTAGCTAGTTCAATATCCTATTAACATAGGATGCAAAGATCATGGGCTAGCAAGTATTTAGAAGAATGTTCAGTAATAGGATATCCAGTCCTTTGGCTATATGCCAAGAAATGGATTAGCTTGTCATATGGTATATTTTTTAAAATTATATTTTTATTTTTGGATTATAATTTAATCATAGATTTCTTCCCCTTACCTTTCTCAGTGAAAACTCATGTACCACTTGGCTCTCCTTCAAATCCATAATCTCTCATTGGCATACATTTTTTGGGCTACATTATTGAATTCTTATATTTACTGCCCTTGCAAACATTAGTCCACCTTTTCCCATCATCCCTCTCCCTAATCTTCACAATACCTATGGCTAGAGATTTTTTTTTGTTAAAGAAAACTATGATGAACACAACAAAGTTATAGTAATGGGGTTTCAGAAAGGTAATAGTTTTTGTTGTTTTTAGAATCCTAATATATCTAGACACTCTTTGCTTTTAGGACCTTCCTCCTCTTGCAACCTGTTTCCTGGAATTTCTAAAACAGTAAGTAAGCAACATTGTCAAAATCACTACCAACCAGGTTCTGGTTTAGAATCAAACCATTCCCAACCTAGGGGATGATAACTATAATGATACCTCCACTCTATAAAACAAAAAAGAGGACCAGTGATCCATGGGACTGGGGAAGCTGGTCCAGAGCAAGAGTGGTGTGGAGGCATGTCCACACCCCAGAAAACTCATACTAAGATTGGCAGGAGTAGGATCTTTCTTTCCTCTGCTGCCCCAGGTCTGCCTTTTCCAAGGTGCAGGTAGCACTGTGTCCCCATCTTTCCCCACGCCATGGAGAAGGTCATGTATCCGATTAGCCAAGTTAAATTTCCTCTTCCCTTATAAGGTCATGGCCAGCAGCACCTAGAATTCTTCCTTAGAAAATGACACATCCCCCTGGACCCAACCAATGATAAAAATTCACCCCCAGAACACATACTCATCAACCAAGATATAACAGCCTTTGTGTCTCCCATTAAATGAGGTGTGTTGCTGAAGCCTGCCTTCTGAGAATTTGGGATCTAGGTGGTGAACATGAGGTTCCTTCAATTTATGCTCTATTTGAGTCAACTCTTTCTCTGCTTTAGCTCTTAATTTTCTAGAACTGTTTAAATTTGAATTGCCTTGTAAAATTTGAAAAAAAAATCACTCAGCTCTTGAGTTGGCAATCCAATAGTAGGCCATGACCAGTTAATATCTCCCATTAGTTTTTTCAAAGTTATTATGAGTTTGTAACTGATCTCTTCTGGTTTGTATCTTTTGTGGTTGAATCTGTTGTTGGCTTAATTTTTAATCTTAGATAGTTGAGAGAATCTCCTCTCTGTGTTTTTTAAAGAAACAGTCTGTGAACCCCAACTAGGTAAAATTGTTTTTGCTCCATTTAACATTCTCTCTAATGATCTTAGCTATTCTGACAGGTGTGAGATGGAATCTCAGAGTCATCTTGAATTGCATTTCTCTGATGATTAAGGATGCTGAGCATTTCTTCACCGACTAGGGATTCCTACTTTGAGAATTCTGTTTAGTTCTGTTCCCCATTTTTTGATTGGATTATGTGGTTTCTTGGCATTTAATTTCTTGAGTTCTTTGTAAATTATGTATATTAGCCCTCTGTCAGATGTGGAGTTGGTAAAGATCTTTTCCTAATCTGTAGGTTACCTTTTTGTTCAAATGACAGTGTCTTTTGCCTTACAGAAACTTTTCAGTTTCATGAAGTCATATTTATTGATTGTTGGTCTTAGATCCTAAGCTGTTGGTGTTCTGTTCAGGAAGTTGTCACCTGTGCTGATGAGTTTGAGGCTTTTCCCCACTTTCTCTTCTATTCGATTTAATATATAAGGTGTTATGTTAAGGTCTTTGATCCACATGGACTTAAGTTTTGTGCAGGGTGATAAGTATGGGTCTATTTGCATTCTTTTACCTGTAGACATTCAGTTAGACCAGCACCATTTGTTGAAAATGCTGTTCTTGTTCCATTGTATGGTTTTGGCTTCTTTGTCAAAAATTAAGTGACCATAGGTGTTTGGGTTCATTTCTGGGTCTTCAATTCAAGTCCATTGATCCACTGGTCTATTTCTGTAGTACAGCTTGAAATCTGGTATGGTGATACCTCTAGATATTTTTTGTTTTGTTTTTTTCTTATTGTACAAGATAGATTTTGCTATTCTGTGTTTTTTGTTATTCCATATGAAGCTGAGAATTGTTTTTTTTTCCAGGTCTGTAAAGTATATTGTTGGTATTTTCATTGGAACTGCATTGAATCTGTATATTGCTTTTGGTACGATGACCATTTTTATTATGTTGATCCTATGTATCCATGAGCATGGGAGATCTTTCCATCTTCTGATGGTCTCTTCGATTTCTTTCTTCAAGGACTTGAAGTTCTTATCAAAAACTCAAATGACAGCACATGATGACAAGGCTGTGAAGAAAGGGGAACTCTCCTCCACAGCTGGTGGGTATGCAAACTTGTACAATCACTATGGAAATCAGTCTGGTGATATCTTAGAAAACATGGAATACCTCTACCTCAAGACTCATCCATACCATTTCTGGGAATACATCCAAATGATTCCTCACCAAATCACAAGGACGATTCCTCATCTCTGTTCATATCAGCCTTATTTGTAATAGCTAGAAGTGGAAACAACCCAGATGTCCGTAAACCAAGAAATGGATAAAAACAAAACAAAACAAAATCAAAAACAAAAACAAAACTGTGGTACATCTATACAGTGGAATACTGCTCAGCCATCAGAAACAAGGAAATCATGCAATTTACAATCAAATGGATGGAACAAGAGAAGCTCATCCTGAGTGAGCTAACCCAGACTCAGAAGGATGTACATGGCATCTATTCATTTATAATCAGATTTTAGCCATATAGTACAGGATAACTATACTATAGCCAATGCACCAAAGGGAACAGGAACATAGATGCTGTTACCTGTTAATGAGACACTTTGTCCCTATTGTTGTTGCCTTGTAGGCTTCCAGTGTATGACAGGGCTCTTGGCCTTCATATGACTGTTAACTGGGGCAGGGGATTGTTATGTAGGGACACTCCATTCCATAGGAGTGGGATGGAAGTAAGAGGGGGTAGAGAGTGGGAGGGCAGGACTGGGAGGGGTAGAAAGAGGGTACTATGATGGAGATGTTTCCTGAAGTAATAAGTAAACATAAAACATAAATAAAACTTGTAATTCATTAGTTAAAAAAATGATTCTCTGTTGAGGGAAGGTCTAATATTGTTTCTGATACATTGAATTCAATGCTGAGATCTGGTTACCACCCCTTCTGAGGCATTCTCTTGATTGGTTAATAAAAGTCGCTTATGGCCATTTAGCTGGGTAGAAAGAGTATAGGAAGGCGGGACTTCCTCAGATCAGCACAGGAACTCTGGGCACACACAGACACTATCTCGCTTTCTGCCGGGAGACACAGAAGGAGACAGACGTCTGGAGAAGGCTGGAAGGTACTCACAGGCACATGGTCGTTTGGGGTTAACTTAGAGTAGCTAATTGAGATTCTGCCCAGCTAAGGGCTAAGCGTTAAAATATTAAAAGGTCTTGGTGTGTTTAATTATTGGGGAAAAGACTGCGGCAGCTCGTAGGCCCTCAGTCCAAGCAGTCCCCGGCTGTTGGATTCCCAGACTCCCCTTGAACCCAGGCAAATCTCCCACCAAGTCGCCGGTAATTCTACCAGCCTAATATAACAACTTATATTAATTAACAGAATTTAGGTTACAGGTGGTGTAGGCCACCCTTGGTCCCAGGGCTCTTTCTCCAGGATAAGTTAGGCAACTGGTTAAGGCACTCAGGCCAGGCCGCCTGCTCTGTCTTGTCTGTCAAGCCTTGTTATTGTCAAGGTAACTTTCCTTGTTTTACAGCTATTTTTTTCTTGTTGTACAGTTTTTTTTTTCAATTTTTTTAAGGCAAACATATTAAGATTACAACTGAAAGGAAAGAGGAGTTTACAGTTGCAGTAAGTACTCCAATATCTTTTTCAAGTAATGTTTCCATCCCCTCAAGTACTACCCATTCTCTCAAGGGGTCTAAACTGGAGTTACCCATTTTTTAATGAAGGAAATCTTGTCTATACCACGAAAATGATATTTTGGTGTATGTCACTGTGATTTGCTGTCTCAGAGGCTCCTGTGCCTCTAGATTCTCCTGCATACCTTTGAGCTTCCAGCTAAACTCAAAGAACTAATGCTTCCTTTGGAGACTATCCCAGATGAATTTCTCTTCTGTGGCTTTCTGGCATATGTCTCCTATCCTGTGCAATGTTTCTATCAGATGTCCTCTGATTTCTGTATCTTTTTTTTTT
>CAJQZJ010018033.1:13159020-13185362 GCA_907164525.1 Lophiomys imhausi | reverse complement strand
ACATCTTTGAATGCCATATTCTGCAGATCTCTTGGGGTTTTTGAAGATGCCCTATAGAAGGGTCAGATTATTGAATATGCCCTTATACCTTTGTATATTGATACACAATTAGTAGTATATTTGGCTAAAGTGGTATTGACCATTGTTTATTGTGCAAAAATAAGATTGTATTGGACTACATCGGTATTGATATTTGTATATTGATACAAAATTAAGATTATAGTTGGCCACAATGGTATTGACCCTTGTATATGGACGCAATATTAAGATTGTATTGGGCCACATAGGCATTGATCTTTGTATATTGATACAAAATTAAGAGTATATTTAGCCACATTTGAACAGATCTTTGTTTATTGATACAAAATTAAAGGTAACACTTCCTAATGGTATCGTACTGAGAGATACTTAAAAAAATGAAATGTGAAGCTCTGGCCTCTTGAAACCAACCGTCTTAAACTGTTTAGGATAGTTAAGAAAAACAAACTCCTAGTCATGCAAGCATGTCACTTTGTTAGCTACTATGACAGTCTATCACAGATATTCTCTAAGCTACTCAGTAATCAAGTTGTTAAGAGACAAGCAACATTTGCTTATCTAGATTTCTGTATCTTTTGTGGGCCTTCTCTTTCTCCAGTCAGGTTGGTTTCTATTTTCAACCACATTGGGTGCCAGGTGTAAATGTTTTTATTTCCTCTGATTTGGTGATGAGGTGAGAGTCATTCCCATGTTTCTGAACTCTCACAAGCTGGTTTAATGCAGTTGTTCTGCCCTAAACATCTCTGCAAGCTGACTGATTCACATTGGTTTCTGACTGAATTTCTCTTCTTGGTCTGAAACTAATTATGTCAATATGTTTTAATCTTTTGGTTCATTCTGTCTTCACCTGTGTCTAACTAGTTCTCTCTACACCCTCTCTCTGAAAAATTGTTCCACTAAGAAACTCGAAGAAAATATTCATGTTTCCTTCATCCCATATCAGCAGGAAGTAATTTAAGAGAGCGACTTCCCATTTCCAGAAAGTCAGGTATATGATTTCTCCCCCTCTTGGTCATTTGATAGGTTATACATGTTTATTGTTATTTTGGGGATTTGGTTCCAAGTTGTTAAATGGTCTTGTTAAATAGGCTTTGAAAGTTAGGCCCAGGAATTTCCCTGTTTTTTTTTTTTCTTTATCCTTCCTTCTCTCCTGTGTAGGAGGGAAAAGACTTTTTTTTTTTTTAAATGGAATATTATCAGGCAGTGGTGGCGCACGCCTTTAATCCCAGCACTCAGGAGGCAGAGGCAGGTGGATCTCTGTGAGTTAGAGGCCAGCCTGGTCTACAAAGCAAGTCCAGGTCAGCCAGGGCTATTACACAGAGAAACCCTGTCTCAAAAAAAAAAGAAAAAAGGAATATAGACATACTATAGAAAATATAAAGAAAGAGGGATAGATTATTGAATATGCTCTTATATTTTTGTATATTGATACAAAATTAAGATTATATTTGGCTACATTTATATTCATCTTTGTATATTGGTACAAAATTAAGGTTAACCTTTTTAAAGGTATTGAGCCTACATAATGCTTAAAAATACAATGTGAACTTTGGACCTTTTAAGAACAATGGTCACAAAGTGTTTAGGATAATTAAGAGATGCAAACTAAGAGTCATTCAAACATGTCATTTTGTTAAGAACTAACATAGTTTATCACAGATGTTTTCTAAGTTAACCAGCAATCAAGTTGCTAAGAGACAAGCAACACTTGCTTATCCAAATATAAGGAGATAGAAAGGT
Organism: Lophiomys imhausi; assembly: GCA_907164525.1. Classification (NCBI taxonomy): domain Eukaryota; kingdom Metazoa; phylum Chordata; class Mammalia; order Rodentia; family Muridae; genus Lophiomys; species Lophiomys imhausi. The sequence goes on along the minus strand of CAJQZJ010018033.1, from coordinate 13,183,583 downwards.
GGTCTTCAAAAACCTCAAGAGATCTGTAGAACTTGGCATTCAAAGATTTTTCTTAAGATTTTTTTTGTTTTTGATATTGAGACATGTCAGCTCCTGACAGCAACCCCTATTCTACTCCAAGTAGATGATGAGCATCGAAGAATCTCCATTTAGAGATGATTGCATCAGTGACAAGCCTACCACTGGCATGAAAAATCCCTTGCTTCAACTTGGAAGCAGGTAAGTTGACAGCCTAGCTCTGCCAAGACAGGGTAGGCAAGTCCTTCATAATTCCTTCTTTACAAATAATGTCTGTCAGAGATACTGGGCCAAGAGGCTGAAGATAGATGCTCTAATGTATGGAAATAAATTGGGGACTGTCCAGGCAACCATGTGTCAGTCATTTATTAGTTTTGAAAGCTGTTGGCTCTGTACTTCCTGTATAATCAGATATATTTATCCTTCTCAGGGTCTCTGATGTGGTTAAAGACTATATAGTTGTAGTCTCACAGTTAAATTTTAAGGTGTTTAGGAATTAAAAGGATGTTCTAGGTCTAAGAAGTAGTTTTTAAGTTGGTAATGCAAGTTAGGATGGAATTGAGTTAGGAAAAGAACTTTAAACTCATGGAGATTGATAAATAATAGAACAGTAATATCAGTTGCCAAATATGTGTGGACTGGACATCGAAAATGTATGTTATACCTATCACTCCTATACCTAAAACTCAGGGAACATTGTAGGTAAAGGATCAGAAACACCGTAAAAGCCATACCACCAGGACATTGGCTGTGACAGTGCTTTTTGTATATTACAGGGGTTCTATACCCATTAAACTTCAACCATATGGTTGCCTAAACAATGCCTGCATAATGACAACACAGATATGAAAATGTTTACAAGACCAGATCCATAAATGAAGAGGTATAGGCTGTCAATGACTTCTGAGAGGGAAAATTTTATTCAATAAACAACCCCTGAGAGACTAGCCATTCTGGGTCATCATCAGTAAACATGTGCATATATTTGCAACAATAAATGGACTCAATGGTGTATGTGCACACATAAAACAATAACCATTAATGAAAAGGTTATGGATTCAAGATTAGAGTGCACACTTAGATTTTAAAATCTAATGGAGGTGTAAGAGCTATGTCTCACAGCTTAAACATGTGATTTCAGATAACTTATAACCACTTGTAACTAATTTTCCAAGGGATTTAATACCCTTTTTCAATTGTAGGGGTCATCATTTACAAATGCACATACCACACACTGACACAGACATATATACACAATTCAGAATAAGAGAAATCATAAAAAGAGAGCATCTGGCTGTTCCCACATTTGACATGCATCAAAGCCAGGGAAATGGATGAAAAATATAGTTTTGTCTTATTGCCACAGTATCTCAGTGATAATTATAGATCCTTTTATTTATAAAATATTGCATTGCTTATCCTGGGAAGTGCTTCCATATTGATTATCAATGTAAGATTTTGGTGCTAAGCTAGTGACTGAAACTGGATAGAAATTTATTAGTTAAAAAAATAGGCAGAAAGACAGAATTGGATTAACCTTGAAAGTTACTCATGGCAGCTGGTAAAAGAAAGTTATATTGACCTATGGCTATCACCCGAAATGGAACTTGTCAATTATGAATCATTCTTATTATCCAAAAAATAATTCCTCTTAATTATGACATATTCTAGTTTCAAAAACTATTTTGTTTAATTTTTCCAGTATGTTCTAGAGGAATCATCTAGTAGTTTTGTTCACTGAGAAAGCAGCCCATAATTTTTCCCCCTCTTTTTATTAGTTATTGTATATGTGTTTATACATACTACATAGGGATATGTATACAAATGTGGATACCTGTTTTTACAAGTGTAGAGGCAAGAGGTTGATCGTAGGTATCTCCCTGTGTGTAACTCTCCAACTATTTGCAAAGACAGATTCTTTCAGTGAACCTGGAGCTCACCAGCTAGGGTAGACATGCCAACAAGTTAGTCCCGAGGTTCATCCTATCTTTTTCTTTGTAATTACAGACATTTGCTAACATATCTGTTTTTTTATGTAGGTACTGTGGACCATACCTCATACCTACATGATCATACAGCAAGCTTTTTATGCACTAAGTCACCTCCTTAGTGCTAGTAACCCTTTTTTCTTGTATTGTTTAATTAATTCATATTATCCAATACTGTGGGGTTTGTGTCTATTCTATGTGTGCGTGTTTATGAGAGAGAGAGAGAGAGCCCTGAGTCTGTAGTACAAGTTTACTGTTCCTCTTCATGACAAATACAGTGTCTGAATTTTCTTTTCTGACAAAGGTGACACCCATAAAAGGAAATGAGAAAGCCACAGAGTTAATAGCAAGGAAGAAAGCAAATCTTCACAAAATTGGGCCAATTTTAAAAGTTCAGTTTGTAATTATTCTTTCAATTAATCATTCTCTTGGGACTGTCAGGTCAAGGAGAGTAGACAATGCAGGGGATTTTTTTTTTTTTATTATAAGAGAAAGAATTCATTCCAAGAGAAAGTACTTTAGTAGTTGATATAGTACATTGTTTTAAGGTAAGATGAAGTTTGTGGTGAGATATAGTAAGATGGATTTTTAAAATAACAGTTTTACTTATATCTGTAGGGTATTCACTACAGTATAAATTGACATAGTCACCATAAGAACAAAAAGTGTGACATGGGCAAGAATGATCCTATTGTTTGTCAGCAGAAATGTTTTTAATTCTGGATATTGGATCTGATATTGTTATAAACTAAAGAAGATATGTAGTGGTTGACAATCAATAAGCATTAAAAATAGTCATTTATATGTGATATATATATATATAAAATAAATACCAAATGACCACAACATATTTATAAATGATTTGAAATATTGTATTATGTATAATGTCTTTCATGCCACACTTATCAAGTCATAATAAAAATATTAAATATTTATAGTGTACCATATAAGGTATTTAAGTAAGTCAATACTAAGTAAATAATGTGAATTTTACCCAATATTTTATAGCAAGTAGATATACACAAACAAATGTTATGCTTCTTCAATCTATTTGATTTTCTCACACATCCTCATTCTTTGTGGAGGCTTGGATGTGTTCAGAAACCATCAAAAAGAAACTAATGATGCACTTACTATAGAAGAAATTTGTGAATTTCTTTCATCATACAAAACTGACTTAAGTTCTACCTTAAGACCCAGCCATTGCATCCTGGGCATATACTCAAAAGTTTCCTCACCAAACTGCAAGTACATCAGCTCAACTTTATTCATAGCAGCTTTATTTGTAATAGCTAGAAACTAGAAAGAAACCAGATGCCCTTCAACCAAAGAATGAGCCAAAAAAAAAAAAACTGTGGTACCTCTTAGTGCAAGAAGAAGCTCTTAGCCCTCATATGGCTGCTGAACTGCAGGGGGCTGATATGTAGGGCACTCCATACTGGAGGAGTAGGAGAAGGGGAAGACAGTAGGATGATGGGAGGGTGGGAAGATGGGAGGGTGGGAGGATGGGAGGGTGGGCCCAAGAGGGGTGGAGGGAGGGAACTGTGATAGAGATGTAAATTGACATAATAAATAAACATAAAAAATACAAAACCAACAAACAAACAAACTCTGGTACATTTACACAATTTAATACTACTCAGCTACCAGAAAAAAGGAAATCATTCAATTTACAACCAAATGGATAGAATTAGAAAAGCTCATTCTGAGTGAGCTAACCTAGACTCAGAAAGATACACATGACATGTATTCACTTAGAACTGGATTTTAGACATAATAGTAGAGGACAATGATCCTATAACCTACAGATCCAAAGGAACAGGAACCTAGAATAACTATCCTATGAGAAATTCCACCCAGCAGCAGAGCAAAGCAAAAGCTGAGACACACAGTGAGACATGAGGTATATCTCTGGGAGCCCTATATAAGAGAGGGAGGAGGAAGAGAGAGACTTGGAGGGGGTCAAGGTCAACACATGAAGATCAACAGAACCAACCAATAAGGATTCTAGAGGCTTATAGAGACAGAAAGGTTAAATAAACAAACAAAAATAGACACACACACACACACAAAAACAAAAACAAAAAACCCAAACCCCGCAAAAAGTTTAGACTAGACCTAGTCTCCCCTACACAAATGTAGATGATAAATAACTTTGTTGTCACACAGATCCTTTAGCAAGAGAGGGTGGTAATCCCTCTAATGGGCTTTGTTACCTTTTAGTGGGACACTTTACCTTAATTGAGCTGCCATGTCTGGCTCCAGAGCAAGAGGAAGCTCTAGGCCCTCATGTGACTGATGAACTGAGGGTGGTTGATATGTGGGGGCCTCACTGACCTGAGCAGAAGGATAAGAAGGAGGGGGAAAGTGGGTGGAGGGTGGGACTGCACGAGCAGGAAGGGTGGGGCTTCCATCAAGATGTAACTTGAATTAATAAATAAATGATAAATAATAAAAAAGAAAAATTCACTTAAGAATGGTTGTGCTATAAAAATACTTTATCTTTCTTGGGCTGGAGAGATGGTTCAACAACGGTTAAGAGCACTGGCTGTTCTTTCAAAGGACCCGGGTTCAAATCCTAGCAACCACATGGCAGTTCACAGCTGTCTGTAATTCCTGGGCGTGGTGGCACACGCCTTTAACCCCAGCACTCAAGAGGCAGAGGCAGGTGGATCTCTGTAAGTTTAAGGCCAGCCTGGTCTACAAAGCGAGTCCAGGACAGCCAGGGCTACACAGAGGAACCCTGTCTCAAAAACAAAAACAAACAAACAAACAAACAAACAAAAACTTTGTCTCTCATAGAACTACAAGATACTTTTTCACAATAGACTTCTGTACGCATTCATAGAATATCAGTAGTTCCTTCAATACTTTATAATATCAAAATGAAGAAGTAACATGATACATGAAAATAGAGTATTTTATTTTTTAATCTACATACATTAATGAACATCAGTGATAAAATGAACAACTTAATCATTTTACAAAGATTGTTCATTTTAGCTAATGATTTTAGTAGTGTGCCAATGATCACAATGCCATGTTGCTTTCAGTGTTAGTCACTACACTACAGCATTGCTGACATACAGTGAAGAGGTCTTTTCTCATTATTGCCCCTGGAAAACAAAAGACAGAGACAGAAATGATGTTGAGGAACCAATGTCAAGGACAGGATGTAAATAGCTTCTCCTAGGTCTCATCTCCAGTGATCTACCACCAAACTGTAAATCCTATAGGTTGTCATGAATAAATAAATAAATGTCCATAAATAAATAGGCATTCAAAATTTAAACTACAATGCAGACATTTATTTTGGTTGATCAAATAGGTCAAAATCAAAACATAATATTTAGAAATTCCTTTAGAAATTACATCGTGTTTTTGCATTTTTCCCAAGTTTAAATAGAAGGAATCATTTAGTGATATTTGGAGCATTTTTAACATCTCTATACCTTGGCTATTTATTTTCACCTCATAAACCTTACAGCACTATATGTAAAAGGATCTAGTCCACATAAGATTTTTGGAAATTTGATATTCTTCTTTTTAACTTTTTTTTATAATTTATTTTTTATTTCTTCAAGTTACATCTCAATCACAATCCCCTCCCTACTCCCCCACTCCTGTCCCACCCTTCCACCCTCTTCCCCTTCAACCCCTCCCATCCTCTACCCTTTTTTTTTTTTAGTTTAAGGTATATCTTTTTTCCCACAACAGCTCCCCCTTTCAGTCCAACAAATGGTTTTTCTCTTATAACAATAAATACAATACAAAACAACAGAAATAAATAGGACACAGTTATGAGAGTTATATGGCTTAGCATACATTCCCAATGTCCAGTCCATATATATTTGGCACCTGACTTTAGCTTTCTACTATCTTACCATCTCCATGAGTTTAAAGTTCTATATCTAACTCAGCTTTCATACTTCTTCTTTTTAAATTAAGTTTATTTATTTATTTAGTTTTCATCCAATCATGGGTCCCTCCCTACCCTCCTCTACATCCTGGCTTCCTACCTCCTTTCCTCTATTCTCTGGGGAGATGGGGAGCCCCAATACCATCCCACCCCAGCACATGGAATCTCATCAAGACTGAGCACATCCTCTTCCATTAAGGCAATTCACCTGCAGCCCAGTTTGAGAGACATGTTCAAAAAGCAGGCAACCAAGTCTGTGTCATAGACAGCCTCTACTCTACTTCCTAGGGGACCAACACAATGAGCATGCCGCCTATCAGGTACATATGTGTAAGGGGGCTTAGGTCCCGTTCTTTAGTGTTTCACTTTCTGTGAGCCCCCATGGGACTAAGTTAGTTGTCTTTGTTGGTCCTCTTGTGGAGTTCTTGATCCATCAAGTTCATTCTATCCTTCCCCCCATTCTTCAACAAGACATCCCAAGATCTACCTCATGTTCGGCTGTAAGTGAATCTCTGTCTCTGTTTGGATCCTGTGCTGCATGGAGGTTCTCAGATGGCAATGCTATGTTCCTATCTGTAATCATGGCAGATTATTTTTAATAGTGATAGGGGTTGGCTTTCTCTTGTGGGATAGGTCTCAGGTTGAATCCTTCATTGGTTGGGCATTCTCTCAATTTCTGGCATATCTTTGTCACTGAATTTCTTGTATATAGGGTAACATGTAGGTTGAAGTTCTTGTGGGTGGATTGGTGGACCCATCCCTCCCATAGAAAACCTAGATACAAAGAGGACTCTTCAATGTCCATATCTGCCACTGCTAGGAGTATCAACTAGCGTCACCACTATATGCTCCAAGGGGGTAACCTTGTTACATGTCTCTAGTTTGTCTCAGAGATTCTTCCTCTTTGGTTTCCTATTTTTCTCCCAGCCCTTTTACCTCTGCTCAAACTCTCCTCACAACAGATCACCCCCTCCCTTGCCTCCTTTCTCCCTCTCCTATCTAGTTCTCTCTCTACATACACTTCCACTGTCTTTTCTATTTGTCCTTCTGGGTGAGATTCAGGCATTCCTTGGGCCCTCTTAGTTCTTAGCTTCTTTGTGTCTGTGGATTGTAGTATGGTTACCCTGTACGATATGGATAATATCGGCTTATGAGTATGCACCTACCATTTATATCTTTCTGACTCTGAGTTAACTCACTCAGTTTGATCTTCTCTAGTTCTATCCATTTGCCTGTGAAATTTATAATTTCCTTCTTTTTAATAGCTGAGTAGTATTCCATTGCATAAACGTATCATATTTTCTTTATCCATTCTTCAGTGGAGGGGCATCAACGTTGTTTCCATCTTCTAGCTACTACAGATAAAGCTCCATAACATAGTTGAGCAAATGTCCTTGGAGCATAGTAGGGTATCTTTTAGTTATATATACCAGGAGTGGTATAACTGGGTCTTGAGGAAGGACTACTCCTAATTTGCTGGGAAACCACTAAAGTGATTTCCAATGTGGTTGTACAAGTTTGCACTCCCACTAGCAATGGCTCTCCATATTCTTGGCAGCATATGCTGTTCCTTGAGATTTTGATCTTAGCCATTCTGATGTGTATGAGATGGAATCTCAGAGTGGTTTTGAGTTGCAGTTCCATACAGATGCTGAGTATTTCTTTTTTTATATATATAAATACTTTATTTTTTTCTTCAAGTTACATCTCATTCACAAACTCCTCCCTATTCCCCCTTCCTATCCCGCCCTTCCACCCTCTTCCCCCCAGAAGTTTCCCCTTTCAGTTCAACAGATGGTTCCTTCTCTTATAACAGTACATATTATACAAAACAACAGATATAAATATGCCACATTTATGAGAGTTAAATGGCCCAGTATACCTTCCCAATGTCCAGTTTATACATATTTGGCCCCTGACTTTAACATTCTGCTATCTAACCATCTCCATGAGTTTAAAGGTCTATATATGACTCAACATTCATATTAACTTGCAACACACTTTTAAGAGTATCTTCTTAGATCTATAACACCCTCTTGATTCCTAAACAACTCAAAATTTAACTATGAGACTCTAGCTGTCTACTCTTCAACCACCTCAGAGACCTGAGAGGGATAAATATATCTGTTTATATAGGAAGTGCAGGGCCTGCAGCTTCCAAAACTAAGAAAGGACATACCAATGACTGCCTGGACAGTTCCCATTTTCTCTCCATACATTCCTGCATCAGTCTTCAGCCTTTGGGTCCTGTTTCTCTGACAGACATAGAGTATTTCTTTAAGTGCTTCTCAGCCCTTTGAGATTCTTCTGTTGAGAATTCTTGGTTTAGTTATCTACCCCATTTTTTGTTTTATATTTTTTTAATTTATCTTTTATTTCTTCAAGTTACATCTCAATCTCAATCCCCTCCCTACCCCCCCTCCAGCCCACCCTCCCACCCTCTTCCTCCTCAACCCACCCATCCTCTTTCTTTTTTTTTAAGTTTAAGGTATATCTTTTTCCTCCCAACAGCTCCACCTTTCAGTCCAACAAATGGCTCTTTCTCTCATAACAATAAATACAGTACAAAACAACAAAAATAATTAGGCCACAATTATGAGAGTTATAGGGCTGAACATACATTCCCAATGTCCAGTCCATATGGATTTGGCACCTGACTTTAACATTCTACTATCTATCCATCTCCATGAGTTTAAAGTTCTATATCCAACTCAGCTTTTGTCCTAACTTGCAGCAAAATTTTAAAAACATCTTCTTAGATTCACAACACCCTCTTAATTCCTAAACAACTCAAAATTTCACTATGAGACTCTATCTAGTCTTCAACCACCTCACAGACGTGAGTGGGATAAATATATCTGGTTACACAGGAAGTGCAGGGCCAGCAGCTTCCAAAACTAAGAAATGACATAACAGTGGCTCCCTGGACAGTTCCCATTTTTTCTTCATACATTACAGCATCAATCTTCAGCCATTTGGCCCTGTTTGTCTAACAGATATTGATTGTAAAGCAGGAATTATGAAGGACTTGCCTATCCTGTCTTGGCAGAGCTAGGCTGTCGACTTACCTGCTTCCAAGTTTTGTCCTGTTTGGACAGCATTCTGTCTACAGTTGAAGCAAGGGATTTTTCTTGCCAAGAGATAGGCTTGTCACTAATTCAACTTTCTCCAATTGGAGATTCTCCAATGCTCACCTTACATTGGAGTAAAATAGGGGGTGCTGTCAGGAGCTGACATGTCTCGATATCAAAAAAATCTTAAGTTAAGAAAACATCTTTGAATGCCATATTCTGCAAATCTTTTGAGGTTTTTGAAGACCACCTATCCATCTCTTATATTTAGATAAACAAATGTTGCTTTTCTCTTAGCAACTTGATTTCTGATTAGCTTAGAAAATAACTGTGATAGAATGTTCTAGTACCTAACAAAATGACATGCTTGAATGACTATTAGTTTGCATTTCTTAATTATCCTAAACAGTTTATAGCAGTTGGTACCAAAAGGCCAAAACTTCACATTTCATTTTTAAGCATTACCTAGGTATAATACCTTAAAAAGAGTTAAACTTAATTTTGAATCAATATACAAAGATCAATACCAATGTAGCCCAATATAATCTTAATTTTGCATCAATATACAAAGTTCAATACTAATTTAGCTAAATATAATCTTAATTTTGTATCAATATACAAAAGTATAAGGGCATATTCAATTATCTGTCCTTTTTTCTTTATCATTCCTATATTATGTCTATGTACCAATTTTTCTCAAGTATGTTCACCCCTACATAGGAGAGAAAGGAGGATACAGAAAAGAAAAAGAGAGAAGTCCCTGGTTTTAACCTCCAAACCTATTTAACAAAACCATTTAACAGCTTGTAATCTCTCCCCCTAATTAACAAGATTATCTATAACCATCAAATGACCAAAGGGAGGAAAAACACCCTCCCCACCATCTGGAGATGGGACCTTACTCTCTTAAAATGACTTCCTGCTTATTTGGGACTTAGTAAACCTATTTGGGGCCCAAATAAGAATGGAAAAATGGTTAAAAATTTTAATAGACTCCTTTGATGTTCAATCCTTTTGTGCTCAGCTATTTAAATGTCCTAAGAAGTTTGTAGACAGAAGCTGAACTTCAGTGCTTTACTGAAGTTCTGGCTGGAACAGACTGCTGGGATGAACAATCTTAGTGATTTTGAGTTGTTGTGGTTGTAGACTTTTGAGGAAACAGCTATTGAGGAAGTCTGCAAGGCTGGATCGTCTGAGCTACTTGTCTTCTTTTGTGTCTGATTTGTTTTCTTCCGAGGTTTCCATTGTCCAGTTGTCCCTGGATTCCTTAGATGGATGCTTTAAATCTCCTGGAAAGATAAGAACATAGCCCTGCCCTATTCCTTACTCTGGGACACTACTTTTTTGGGACGGGGCAGGTAATATTTTTCCTGGAGCAAATTTTTTTTTTGACAATATAAAAAAGTATTATCTTTCAATTGAGAGTGATAGCTCAGAGGTTAAGAGCACTGACTGCTCTACTCCATTTTTAAATTGGATTATTTGGCTTGTTGGTGTTTACATTTTTGAATTCTCTATATAATTTTGATACTAGCTCTCTATTGGATATGTGTTGGTGAAAGTCTTTTCTCAATCTATAGGGTGCTATTTTCTTCTCTTTTTTCAGTTTCATGAGGTCCCATTTATTGATTGTTGATCTTGTGCCATTTCCCAAGCATGCATGGTAATTTTAACCAAATGACACTCATCCACATAGCTTTGGTTTAAATTTAATCATATTTTCTTACCATTAATTTATTTATACTTATTCAAATGATTCTTGGAGAGAAGTAAAGCTATGTTCAAAACAATTATTAAGGTATTTCAGAAGTTTGGCACAGTCACTTGATATTAATTAGTACAGAAACAATACTTTCAAGTAAAAATTTTCAACATAATTGCTGCAGGACATATGAACACATTGTGAACTCTGAGACTATGAACTATAAAAACCTGTTTCTAATTGTAGGGTGGCTCAGACTTTGATCCTAGAGCTTTCTGTTTAATGTAAATAAGTCATTGTGGTGTGGTGTAGCCCTAGCACATACCTTTATTCCAAGATCTAAATAAAGTCAATCACAGGTCAAGAGGCAGAGCAAGCAAACAGTTGATAAGTAGTGAACATAAGAAAACACAGGAAGGAGTGTGACTGAGTAACAGTATGGAGGAGAAAGGACTGTTTTCTTTCTGGGATGTTTGTGGAGTACTAAGGTCAGCTGGGTGCTTTCTCTGCTTTTCTGAGCTATCAGATTTTCACCTCAGTATCTGGCTCCTGAGTCTTCATTGGTAAAATTGAACTACTGGGATTTTTGATTTTTTACACAACACATAATCTAATGCAAAACAATGTTTCATTATGTATGGTTTTCTTTGTTTAGCATTTCTTCTTGTTTGTTTTCATTTCTTGTGTGTGTTTATGTGTGTTTATGTGTGTGTGTTTGTGCACTGCGCATATATATATATATATATATATATATATTTCTTGCACTCCACACCCACAGTGACTAGCCCCATATTCAAAAGCATTTCATTACCTTTTTTGTTGTGATGGTTTTTCACTACTGCTTAAGTTTTTGTTTTTGTTTTTAATTCCTTTTCACAAGTTGGAAATGGAAAATATAGCCTAGTACATACCAGGCAAGCAGTCTACCACCAAGGAGAATCTTCAGTCTAAATTTTGTATTCTTATATTGTCTATTCATGCCTATTATTGGATATAATAGGGTTTAAAGGCAACTACCAATGCATTTTCAAAATAATAATTCTTTCAGAGTATAGAAAAATGCACAGCACATATAAACACATGTAAGTTTCCAAAGTCTGCAAAAAACCAACCAAACAAACAAAAAACCAATTATCATTTATTTTATTCCAATTTTGGTGGGCTATAAAGCTGTTGTTTGTAATTTCCATGTTTTCCTAAGGTATTGCATAAATCAATATGAAATGTCTACTATTTATACTAATTTTCTAGAGGTGATAGGACTGAAAACATAATTACATATATGCATCATATATGTTTAACCTTACAGACAGAAATCTGGGTAAAGATAAAAGTGAAGGCAATAAACACAATCATTGAATTAGTAAGAATGTTTATTAGTAGGTATTTTTCAAAGATAAGCAGATAGTGAGTAAATTATATATATTTTAGAGCTGTGTTCTAAGATTCTGATTCAGAAGTTGTGATATGATACAAGAGTTTCATCATTCTAAGATATCCCATTAATTCTAGTACAATCAATTCACAAAAATAATTACTGCAATTTGGCATGATTGCTCAGCTGGCAATAGAACTTGATTTAGTCCTGCTTATCTGAGGTCCATCCAAGGAATTCACATTCTGTATGTAGAGACGGATTCCCTCAAGTTGTCTTCTTATATGCATATTCATACCATTAAACACATAATGCTCCTTCACCTCACATAAAATAAATGTAAAAAATTCATTATTTTATATTTTTGTTTATGTGAATATTTAAAGTATCAATGTGTTAATTATATGAATAATATTTTAAGATGTTTTTTGTTTTAAAATTATAAAAGAACACAAAAATTAATATCTCTTTTTGTTAAAGACTTATTTTTATTATTTTTAGCTAAGATTGTTTACATGTGGACATGTGCATTTTAATTTAGTGACTGAGGAGGCTAAAAGCTTTAGGTGTCTCAGGAGTTCAAGTTACCGGAGTTGTTACCTGCCATTTGTGGGTCATAATAACCAACTAGGGTCCTTTTCTTAGTCAATATTTTATTGCTCTGAAGAGAAACCATGGACACAGTCACTCCTATAATGGAAAGAATTTAACTGGGGCTTTCCTACAGTTTTAGAGCTTAAGTCCATTATTATCATGACACAGAACATGGTGCCACACAGGAAAACAATGAAAAGAGGTACCTGAAAGTTCTATATCTGGATCGACAGGCAGCAGAAATAGAGTGACTAAGTCTGGTGTGGGCTTTTGAAACCCCAAAGCACACCCACAGTGACTCGCGCCACATTCAAATACACATCATTACCTTTCTGGTTTAGACGGTTTTCTGTACTGCCTACTTTTTTGTTGTTTTGTTTTCATTCCTTTACACCAGTTAGAAGGTTAGCTTTATGGAGTTTTGGCTTGCAGTCATCACTCTTTTTACTCCATTTAGCATCAGGTTTTTCTTTAAATTGTTTATCTCCTTGAGTACAGGAATTAGCTCCATTGAACCTTCCAGTGTTCTTTTACTCCTAAAACTTTACATTTTGAATTTTTCCTTTCTCATCTTGCTCCTTTTCATTATAAATTTTCATAAGAGTAACCACTAATAACCAAATGACACAATCAATACCAGGCTACCTTAAAATCTCCTCTGCCAGCACCATTAATCCAAAACTTTTCAATATAAACAGCCAAATTCTTTACAAAAATATCAAAATAATGGTATCTAGGCCATAAATATTATTCTTTCATTCTGAAACCTCTTGAGCCAGGCTGTCATATTCTACATTGCTCTCAGCACCATCTTCCATATTCCTCTTGGGATGGCACAATAAGTCATTCTTACAGTGTCCAATAATGTGTTTAAGTGCTTTCCTATTCCAAAAGTCCCAAAGTCTGCATTTATCAGCAAACAGCATGGTCAGGCTTGTCATAGTTATATCTTTCTCCCTGCTATCAATTTTGTCTCAGTCAATGTTCTAATGCTGCAAAGAGACACTGTCTTAGTTTGGGTTTCTATTGCAGTGAAAACACACCATGATCATGGCAACTCCTATAAAGGAAATCATTTAATTGGGGCTGACTTACAGTTTCAGAGGTTTAGTACATTATCATTATGGTGGAAAACAAGGTGGTATGGAGTCAGTCATGGTGCTTGATAAGGAGTTGAGAGTTCTACATCTTGATCTGCAGGCAGCAGAAGGATTGTGCCACATTGAACAGAGCTTGATCATGCTAGATCTCAAAATTCACCCCCACAATGACTTATTTTCTCAAACAATTCTACAGCTACTCTACAAGACCGTATTTTCTAATAGTGTCACTCTTTATGGGCCAAGAATTCAGACACATGAGTCTATGGGAACTATACCTATTTAAATTACCACATTCCACTCCCTGACCCCAATAAATAGCTTATATCTGTAACTAATGCAAAATTCATTTAGTCCAACTTCAAAAGTCTCCATAGTCTATGACAGTCTAAACAATGTTTAAAAACCCAAAGTCTCCTCTGAGACTTGTACAATTACTTAACTGTAATATCCTTTAAAAAGAAAATTAAAAAAATAGATCACATACTTCCAACATATAATGGCAAAAGATATACATTACTGTTCCAAACATATGGAAGGGAACATAGTGAGGACTATTGGACCAAAGCAAGATCAAAAACAAGCTCGACAATCTCCAAATTCTGTATCTCCTTGTCTGATGTCAGAAAGTTCTTTAGAACTCCAATTCCCTTCAGCTTTGTGGACTAAAACACTTTTTCTTTGGGATTGGCTCCAGTCCCTAATAGCAGCTTTCCTCAGCAGGTATCGGACAGATCTGGCAGCTCTACCCTCTTGCGGTCTCCAAGGCAATCCAGTCTTTACAGCCACAGCTTTACACAGTGGCCTTTCTGGGCCTCCATACTTATCCGAACAACCAGAGACACAATGATCATAGCAACTCTTATGAAAGGAAGCATTTAATTTAGTATTGCTTACAATTTCATAAGTTTAGCCCATTACCATAATAGCATAGGGGAGCATGGTTGTACATAGGCACAATGGTGCTGTAGAAGCTGAGAGTTCTACATCTGGATTTGCAAGCATCAGAAACACAATGACATTGAGCCTTGCTTGGGCTTTTGAAACTCTAAGTCCACCCTCAATGACACTTCTTCCAAAAAGACCACACATCCTAATCTTTCTAAAATATTACCACTTGCTGATGACCAAGTACGCAAATATATGGCCACATCAGAGCCTTTTTTATCCAAACCAGCACAATCCTATACAAGAGCAGTATACATACTTAATTGGTAAACAAGTCCTTAAGTCCCATAATATAATCCTCATATTTCATTATGCTTATGTTTAAATGTCTCCTACAATTATTCATTAAATTTATCATTATCTAAATTTGGGGACTAATTTCTGTAGCTAATCATTTTAGTATGACATTATTGGAACAGTATATATTTGAATATAATATTCCAAAAGATGAATGTGTTCATGTTTTAATTTTATTCAAATCTGAATATTTTTCTATGTGAAACCAAGACAAATATGACAAGTAAAACTGACACATTTTCTTTTTGACACAACATTTTTATATCCAGATTTACTATGCTTATTTACTCAATATTTCCTCAAAGTATTTGAGTTCCACAATACAAAACAAAGTGAAACAAAATTGACATATTAATAGTATGAAGTAGAGTTCTCTGTCATCTGAATGCATGATTATAGCATGATATTACATTAAGAAAACTAAAGCATTTTCTAGGTTGTAGTGCTTCAGAAATAAAGCACTTTCAGTGCTGCAAAATACAAGGAAGCTAAATATTTGTGTCCATTAAAAATTAAAAGCTTAGCAAGCAAATATCCTGAAGTACAAATGAAATGTACACATTAGCCAAGATTTCCTTGATTTAATTCCTGCTTTTCTCCTTTGTGTCCACATCTGGGGCCAATTCTTTGTAATTTCACTGCCAAGCAAGCTAATGAAATCCTTCTCTGAATAGGTATTATTTGGTTTTCATAGATAAACAAATGGTTGTATGCTCTATATTGCAATTAAGCTCCACCAAATTATGTGCATACATTCCAGATATGCTGGAACTGTTATTATTAATATTTAGGCACATCTGTGTTCTGCAATCATATCATCAGCAATTGAAGAAGTACTAGAATGCATAAAGCAGAAGTATTTGTCACTGATTCAGAAATTAACCATCATTCAAAATTGTACCAAGGACATATTGAGTCCCACATTAAAAACTTGTTTTAGAAGCTTTCTTATTAAGCAGTTCTTTGGTAGGAATACTTAGAAATGTTCAAGAGGAACAGAAAAGCAACTATTTATAATCTTCTCCAAGGAAATAAACCAATTTTGTTAAATGTATTTACTGAAGATTTTTATCCATTGCAGACACCCATGGAAATCTTTGGAATTTGTCAAGAATGTATCTTGAAAATGAAATAAATTTTGCATTGCTCTGTGAATTAGCTTTCCTTTAAAAATACATCAGTAGAAAAAACACTGGAAAATTCAAGGTTGCGAATTTCTGACAAAAAAAATCTATCCATTGACACATTTAGATCTAAAACAATAAAAGTCCTGAGCTTCATGATTAATAAATATCTGTACACAAATGCTAAATAGATGATAGACCAAGAAACTAATTTTGACGTCTATTTCCCTGGAATGTTTTGGCACATATACACTGTGATATACAATAATTATGGCCAACATCATGGGAAACTCTGCATATATATCAAACATAACATTCTTGTTTTTAAGTGGGTAAATATAAAACTGTTTCTTTTTTTCATTTTCTGTGCAACAAAAGAAACAACCCATGTCAATTATTATATTAATTAATATTATTATTTTACATGTACTTACTTCACACAATAAAATCTTTAATTGAAAACATCTGTTTTGTTTTTTTTTTTAGTATGTTTAAAAGTATACTAAAATGATGACAGTGGTAGTTTTTACTTTTTTTGTATCTTTGCTCTGGTCATTTGAAGGATTTGTGACTCCATACAAACCTTAGGATTGTTTTATCTAAATTTTGAAAATGTCATCACTATTTTAATAGAGATTGCATTATATTTACAGATTGCTTTTAATAATGATGTCACCAGTATTATTAATCCTTTAAATAATAAGTTTATAATATCTTGTCTTTTCTTTGTATCTTCTTCAATTTCTTTCAACACTGTACTATTTTCACTATTGAAGCCTTTCACCTCTTTTGTCAAATTCATTCATTTTTGTTCAATAATACTGGAACTTAGAAGCATGATTCTGGAGTGAAAACATACCTGTAGGTTAGTGGAGCAGAGGAAAGAAGAAAGAAATAAATTGACATAATTAAAACGATCAATATTTATAGTTACCAATAAGAAAACTTGGATAACAACACTCAGAAAATTTTACTACACTAAAGAATGGTGAATATTCCATGACATTGGTACAGTTAAAGATTTCCTT
This sequence comes from Lophiomys imhausi, assembly GCA_907164525.1. Lineage (NCBI taxonomy): Eukaryota > Metazoa > Chordata > Mammalia > Rodentia > Muridae > Lophiomys > Lophiomys imhausi. The sequence goes on along the minus strand of CAJQZJ010018033.1, from coordinate 13,166,419 downwards.
CATAAAGATGCAAGTACACAAGAAACAAAATAAAAATTAGACTGTATAATTTCATCAAGAAAATTCCTGTTATCAATAATCAATAATAATTTTAATGAATAAAAAATGATGACAACTTATACAGTTCAGTTACACATCAGTTTAATATTCAGAATTATAGTACTCAACTTCAAAAATACTAAATAATATGAGCAAATTATGAGATATATATTAATAGGTTTAGGGAAAATATTCAGTATGGTATGAGGAAATGCATATTCCAATCCTAATGTCAAAACTCATTCCAACTAAGATGCCGATCATAAAAAGTAGAGCCAATATGATTCATTCACTGGGACTGATACAGAAAAATAGAAATTATATTCAGTGTTTGTAAGAATGCAAAATAATGCCACATAGAAAACAATATATATGAATTCCCAAAATTAAATTAGAAGTATCACATTATCCTTCATTCTAGTACCTTATAGAAAATCAACATCAATGAAATTGTTGTATTGAAGACTTAGCTTCTTTCCTACCTGTTGAAACTTATTCAAAACAAAGAACATATGAAATCATTCTAAATGTCTATCAGCTGTTGAGTTGATTGGCTAAATAAAATTGATACTTGTACACAGAAGGGTATCCTACTGAGTCATTCCAAGAATGGAACTTCATCATTTTCAATATTATTCATGTATCTGGAGTACATTTTGGAAGGCAAGAATGCTAGCACTGAATCATCCATGCTAGAGCTCATTTGTTAAGGAGAAAAGGGTAAAGAAAAAAAAGGCTACTTAGCTTACTAATACATGAAATCAAAAAAGCTATTCTCATAAAACTAACAGATATTGGAAAATATAGGACAGAAGGCGAAGAAAAAAATAAGGAGAGTTTAGTCAAAATATACAAGAGAAAATGAGATACAAGGAACTGTCCCTGGTGTGATAATACACACTAGCGTATCTTATGGGTGGAGGTTCAGGCAGATAGTGCAATAAATGCCTAACAATTGCATGGACCTAGATTTATTTCCAAATAACCCCAAAGTTAAAGTATTTTATAATAACTGAAAGGGTCTATATTTAATATTCTCACCACAAAGCAACCTACTGAATAATGTAATAATTGGTTAAATGCATTATTTAATTATAATTCCTACATGTATCAAAATTCCATGTTTAGCCTATAACTTCATATATATATATATATATAGTTACTATGTGTCAAAATAATTTTATTGAAAACAAAGTATTTGGTATTTTTATTTGAGATTTCATTGTAATAAAATGATTTTTATTTTTATTTTTTAATATTTATTTATTACTTCAGGTTACATCTCCATCACAGTGTCCTCTTTCCACCCCTCCTAGTCTCGCCTTCCCAACCTCTACCACCTATCCCTTCCATCCAGCTCCTCTGGAGTGGACTGTCCCTACATAACAGTCCTCCACCCCTTTTCAGCAGTCATATGAGGTCCAAGAGCCTCTTCATACACTGGGGGCCTACAAGGCAGCACAACTAGGACCAAGTGTCTCATTGACAGGAAAAAAGTCCATGGTCGTGTTCCCTTTGGTGCATTGGTTGTAGTATAATTATCCTGTACTATATATGGCTAAAATATGACTATAAGTGAATAGATGTCATGCTCATCCTTCTGAGTCTGGGTTAGCTCATTCATCCATTTGGCTACAAATTGCATGATTTCATTGTTTCTGATAGCTGAGTTGTATTTCAATGTGTAGATGTACCACAGTTTTTTAATCCATTCTTCGGTCGAGGGACATCTGGGTTGTTTCCAATTTCTAGCTATTACAAATAAGGCTGCTATGAACATAGATGAGGAGATTTCCTTCTGATTTAGTGAGGAGTCATTTGGATGTATACGCAGAAGTGGTATAGCTGGGTCCTGAGGCAGAGCTATTCTACATTTTCTAAGATATCGCCTGACTGACCTCCATAGTGGCTGCAAAAACCTGAACTCCCACCAGCAATGGAGAAGGGTTCCCTTTTCTACACAACCTCGTCAGCATGTGCTGTCATTTGAGCTTTTGATCTTAACCATTCTGACAGGTGTGAGATGAAATGTCAATCATCTTGAGTTACATTTCTCTGATGATTAAGGATGCTGAGCATTTCTTCAAGTGTCTCTCAGCCATTAGGGATTCCTCCTTTGTGCATTCTATGTTTAGCTCTGTTCCCCAATTTTTGATTGGATTATTTGGTTTCTTGGCATTTAATTTCTTGAGTTCTTTGTAAATTTTGGATATTAACCCTTTGTCATATGTGGGGTTGGTGAAGATTTTTTTCCCAATTTGTAGGCTGTCATTTTGTTTGAATGACAGTGTCTTTTGCCTTACAGAAGCTTTTCAGTTTCATGATGTCCCATTTATTGATTGTTGGTCCTAGATCCTGAGCTGTTGGTGTTGTGTTTAGGAAGTTGTCACCTCTGCTGATGAGATTGAGGGTTTTCCCCACTTTCTTTTCTAGTAGAGATTTAGTGTGTCCAGCCTTATGTTAAGGTCTTTGAACCACTTGTACAAGGTGATAAGTATGATAAAATCTAATTTCATTGTTTTACATGTTGACATCCAGTTGGACCAGCACCATTTGTTGAAGATGCTGACTTCTTCCATTGTACGGTTTCAGAGTCTTTGTCAAAAATTAAGTGACCATAGGTGTGTGGGTTCATTTTTGGGTCTTCAATTCGATCCATTGATCCACCAAGCAAGTGAAACACCTGTACGACATGAACTTCAAGTCTTTGAAAAAAGAAATTGAAGAGGCCATCAGAAGATGGAAAGATTTTCCATGCTCATGGAAATGTAGAATAAACATAGTACAAATGGCCATCCTACCAAAAGCAATAAAAAGATTCAATGTAATTCCTATCAAAATACCAACGTCATTCTTTATAGGCCTGGAAAAGCAATTCTCAACTTCATATGGAATAACAAAAAAGCCAGAATAGCTAAATCAATCCTGTACAAACAAACAAAAAACAAAACAAAAACAAAAAAGCCAAAAAAAAACCTAAAAACTACAACAACCAAAAAATCTGGAGGTATCACTATCCCAGATTTCAAACTACACTACAGAGCAATAGTAATAAAAACAGCATGGTACTGGTATATATTTTTATTTTTTTTAAATCTAGTAAAAATAGTGTGATTCTTTTTATTACTATGGGATACAGTTTGAACAAAGGATATTCAGCTTGTGGTTATTAGAAAAGACAATTGCAAGAAAGTAAATTAGAAGTAGATGTTTGAGTAGAAACTACAATAGAGTATTTATAAAGAGGAAGAATATCATATGTGGAGGACAATGCAGTAAGGCAAGACTGTGCTATTAGTGATAAACTCAATATTCAGAGAGTAGAGGGATGCTTTGAAGATTCCAGAAGGCTCTGGCATGGGGAAAATTTTAGTGATATTTAAGATTTAAATCACTAACCCCCCTTTTGTTAAATATTTTTCTTTGTTTTTAATTGTTATTTTTAATGTCTTAGGTGCTTTGCTTGCAGAAAGTCTGTATTATGGTGTCATAAGTACTGGAACTATAGTTATAGACAGGTGTAATCTGTCATGTGGGTGCTGAGAATTAAACCCAGATCCTTTAGAAGAGCAGTCAGTGCTCTTAACTGCTGAGGCATTTCTCCAGCCCCAAATCATTACATATTTCATTAAAATGTAAGTTTTTAATTGTTAAAACTAGTGAACAAAATAATCAATACGATGACCATGCAACATTTTGTATGGTAAATTACTGTGTCCTAAAATAAATATATATCAGAAAAGCTAGGATAAAGAAATAAAGTAGATATCGCAGGATAAAACCAACCTAAGTACTGGTTTGTTGTAGAAAATAAGCTGAAGGAAGCTACAAAGATGGAGTTCCAGAATTCTGGTTAGGTTGGTTGAGCAGATGGTAGTCCTATCACATGAGAAAGGGAATGTCAGGAAAACAACCGTCTTTGGAAGATAAGAGTGAAAAGTTATGTGTTCTGTTTGTAATCACTAATAGTGCCATTTTAAATGACAAATTCTTTTTTAAAATTGTTATTGTTCTTAAATGCTTATTTATTACTTCAAGTTATATCTCCATCACAGTCCCCTCCCTTCACCCCCTCTCAGTCATACTCTACTACTCTCTCTCTCTCCTTTCTCCCAAAACTCATAATTCTTTTTTTAATAAATTGTTGTCACATAGCTTCTAATGACATTTTAGTTGCAAATGAGAGATTTTTAAAACATCATATTAGAAACTAGAAGTACAGATAACATAAAAAGAAGAAGATTCTCTTAGAAAGGTGTAATTACATTTCATTATGTAAAGAACATTATACACTTAGCCTTCTTATGGTGCTAGGCACAATATTATCAGTACAACCACAGATAGCACTTACATTTCACAGTTGGATATACTACTCTTTACTCAGAAAAACTATCTATGCCTATTTCCTTATTTAAGCACTTAGAGTTTATGATGATCAAATGTTATTACATATATAATATAAAGAATAAACATGACATGTGGAATATTAATGTTACTATTACAATACAAAGAATGGTAAGATACAAATATTATTAGAATGATGTTTGAAAATCAAATATCTTATCTAAGAAAAATTCTCCTTCTCTTGGTTGTCATAGAAGATTTTGTCAATCTCTGTGGTGAACTCTCTCCTAGATCTATTCAAAACATAATGGATAAGTGTGTCCAAGAAGTCACATTCCTTTTTGCATCCTTAGTAAACAGTGGCAAAATCAATTTATACTTAATGTGAGTTGTGCCTTGTTAGTTCGTGGTTGAAGAAAATGTCTAAAGATTTCCTATACTGAAAGTGAACATACTTGGTTTTACAATACTCTTTGATACTATATTCAAGCCCATTTGAGTGTGAATAGACAGGAAATATAAAAGTGGCAGTATGTAAAAATTCCAGTGGAATTGTACAGAATTTTCATAGATTCTAAGCACATTAATGAAGGTAAACAGCCTGATCATGTAGGATTGGATGATTTTCCAAGATTGACATTGCTCAAATATTATTTCATTATTCTTTGTGTAAGTGAACTTCTTCTGGAAGTTTATAAAACTTTCAGAGTATTAAATTAAACTCTTTGATGAAGAACTGTAAAAGACTTCAATTTAAGTATTTCTCAAGAGAAACATCAGCTTATGACATTAACATTTAATAGCCAACACTTTTTGATTCAATGAATTGCAAAGAATGAAATTTGTTTCTTTAAAAAGTATTTAAGTACTGTGCCAGTGACTCTTAAAATTAAGAAATATATAAAAAATGTTTTATCAATTCATGATTTGCATATGAACATCATCATTCACTCCATTAAAATATATCTCTCCATTAAAATTGAACAATGCATTTTAAAACACATACACACACATACACATGAGCATTTACTTTGCCAGATGTACTTAGTTGATTTTCAATTCTTTTCCTCAAAAATCACTCAAGTGATTTTTAAAAAATGAAAATAATAAATGAAGAAAGATGCCAGAAATATATATATATATATATATATATATTTTTTTTTTTTTTGGTTTTTCGAGACAGAGTTTCTCTGTTTAACAGCTCTGGCTGTCCTGGACTCGCTTTGTAGACCAGGCTGGCCTCGAACTCACAAAGATCCGCCTGCCTCTGCCTCCCAAGTGCTGGGATTAAAGGTGTGCGCCACCACCGCCCGGCAGAAATATATATTTTTAAATGAAACTTGATTATCAAATCTTTTGGAAATATTTAGCTACATCATGGTTAACAAGCTCTCAAAAATTAACAAAATTCATTGAAAAGATGGTAAATGTAGTTTTTGGATCAAGATAGGTTTACTATAACCTATGGACATTTTAAAAAATGCAACAGCAGAGAAAATATAAGTATTGGAATTTTCACAGAAAGTAATTTTGTGAACATTTGTTTTCATATCCTTAATAGTAGCCAGAGTTTCAGTTACACTCTTAAAATACTGCTTTATTTTTCTGGAAAAAAAAAGCTCTAGATCAGTGAAGATTTATACACTGAAGGCAGATACAGTTTCTGAGAAAAGAGCCAAAGACCTGTATCTTAGACTTGAAGGTCAATAGATTCAGTTTCCATCAGATTAGGATAGATGAGTTCAGAGAACCTCATGGAAACTCTTCAATTTCTGCTCAGTTTGTCTTTCTGTTAACTGATGATATCAGTTACAAGAGGGCAAGGTGAGAAAAACAGTCTGCAGATAATCTGTACATAGAGAGCATAAGGTGTCTGCTAAAAATAAGCAGTGGTATTGTAGTGAGGTCTAACATCAAACAGGGTCAATGTCAGGAAACTGGTACAAGATACAGCACAGCCAGAGGTAACAGAAACCAGCTGTAAACAGAACCTGGGTAGAGAAGAGCATGAGGAGTCAGCAAACATAGGTGCTAAATTCACTGTTGAAAAGAAGAGGAGTTGAAATATTACATGCATGTTTATGGAATGCTTATATGTATAAATATCTGTAAAATGTGTCTATTTCTTCCATTATGTAGCAGTTGCTCATTTTAATATCAAAATGTAATTGAGTCTAATATTATTCTTTCTGACTTCAAGACAGAGACTATGTCTTTGAGACCTGGTTAGATAAAGTAAAGCCTTGCCATCTTAGAATTATAAAGATTTTGAATGAATATAAGATTTTAAATTACTTTTTTTGTTTTTGTTTTTTTTTAATAATTTATTTTTTATTTCTTCAAGTTACATCTCAATCACAATCCCCTCCCCCCTCCAGTCCCACCCTTCCACCCTCCTCCCCCTCCCCCCCCCCTCCCTCCCTTCCTCTTCCCTTCTTTTTTTTTTTTTTTTTTTAGTTTAAGGTATTTATTTTTCCCCCCAACAGCTCTCCCTTTCAGTCCAAGTAATGGTTCTTTTTCTTTTAACTATAAATACAATACAAAACAACAGAAATAAATAGGCCACGATTATAAGAGTTATATGGCTTAGCATACATTCCCAATGTCCAGTCCATATGTATTTGGCACCTGACTTTAGCATTCTACTATCTAACCATCTCCATGAGTTTAAAGTTCTATATTTAACTCAGCTTTCATACTAACTTGCCTCATAATTTTAAAAATATCTTCTTAGATCCAGAACACCCTCTTGATTCCTAAACAACTCAAAATTTAACTATGAGACTTTGGAGGTTAGACCAAGGGACTTCTCTCTTTTGCTTTTCTGTATCCTCCTTTCTCTCCTATATAGGAGTGAACAGACTTGAGAAAAATGGGACATAGATATAGTATAGGTAAGAACAAGAAAAAAGGACAGATTATTGAATATAGCTTTATACCTTTGTATACTGATACAAAATTAATATTATATTTGGCTAAATTGGTATTGATCATTGTATATTAATGCAAAATTAAG